>JAWLRI010000229.1:5184406-5251467 GCA_034781795.1 Crypturellus tataupa
GTTGGCGGCGGCGCTTCCTGCCCGCCCCCGCGCCGCGCACCGAGGGGAGGCGGCGGCCGCGGCAGTGCGGCTCTTGCGCTGCGCTCCGCTCCGCTCCGCTCCTCGGCGGCCGCTGCCCGCGCTCCGCGCACAGGTAACGGCGCTGCCCCCTTGCTGCCCCTTCCCGCGCTCGCCTCCCTGCCCTCAGTCCTGAGGCGCGGGGCGAGCGGTCGCCTCGCGTCCTCCCTCCGCCCCGCGCAGCGCCCGGGCGGGAAGCGCTGCCGTCCCGGGAGGCCTTGGGGTGCCCGGCGAGCTGCAGAGTGCAGGAAGAACAGCTTCGCCACCCGCCTGAGCGAGGGCCAAGGTAAGAGCCGTGCCGCTGGCCTGCAGCTTTTCACTTTGCCTCTTGCTCCCGCCTCAGTTCTCCCCCTTGCAAAAGTGTCACCAGCTGCACGGTTGTGTCCCCGTTTCGCCACTGATTGCAAATATCAGTCAGAATGAATGCTGTGCACGTGCGTATGTGGATGAAGAGAAAATTGGGGCATAAGTGGGATGTGTCTGAAGGAAGCTGTGTTTCTTGCGGCGCTGCTCGGAGATGGTGACCGCAGTCCCATGCAGCGGGCTCGGCTCTGCTCGTCCCATGTCGCAGGGAGCATGGGTGTGCTGGTGTGTCCATGTGTGTCTCGCCACGGTTTCTACTGCTGGCGGCTTCTTGTTTCACACTGAAGTTTGTTTTAGTTTAAAGTGCTTGACTGTGTGTCACAAGGCGTGAAAACACTGATCCTGTAATTAAAGGTGTGCAAAGCAGTAGCAAGCTTGGCACTCTGCAGAGGGAAGATCTGCTTTTGTTTTTCAATAAGTAAGACTGGAAAAGCAGCATGGATGTGTGCACATAGTACCTGGGAGAAGGCCCTGTGTGTGTGCAGGGCTGCGTTTGTAGCACACCCTGAACGTGTCTCCATTCCCCAGTGCTAACGCTGCTGTGTATTTCTTGCTTCTCTTCTCCCTCAGCCTGGCATCTGTCCCTGCTTCCTGTACGGCAGAGTTCCATCGCTCCCAGCCTTTTGTGCGAGGGAAGGGTCCATGGGGTTGTATATGTAGCTTGTACTTCTGCTGTGCAGGGAGGATTATGTTGTTCCCTGTGGAAACGTACGCCATCCCGTGTTGGGAGGATCTAGCTGTTTATCTAGTGCAGGCAGCTTGGATAGCAGACTCTTCCCCACTGTGTGGGTTTTTCCTGTGGATGATACAGGAAATGCTAAAGACTGGTCCGTTGTGGTCTCTGTTCCTCTTTTTTTTTTTTTTTTTTCTTCTTCCCTTCTTCTTCCCTGGAGGGTTTTCTGATGAATGATGAAGTAGAAAGGTGGTGTGTCCTGAGCTAGGGGACCCTTGGAGAACTGAGGCTCTGCTGAACTTCCGTGCTAGCAGTTACACCTCCGAGGATGCTCTGAGATCCAGTGCTAAGCTTGAGGGAGAGGATGTGGTACAGGTTCTGGTTGCTTCTTTGGTCTTTCTTCTGCCCTTGACTTTGTCTGGGGGCCAAGTCTCTTTACCTGAGAATCATCCTTTGGAGCTCTGGCTGCACCTTTGGGCTGCTGCCACGTGATTGATGGGCAGCAGCGTTAGCTTGTGCTCAGGACTGATGCAGAGATAGGAATCCTACAATCAAGACCACGACCCCGTTAAATCCTTGGGTCGGATTTTCACCAGCATTATTACCTCACTGACTGATCCTGCTAGGCAGAGGGTCATGAACTAACCTGGGAAAACTTCATCCCATGATGAAAGCTGTGGTTGCAGTTTCATTTGGGGCACTTGGTTTCCCCTTCTTTTCCTCCAGGAAACTTAATTGTAGCATAATCCCTGTTCTTAAAACATTGCTGGGACCCCCAAGCAGCAACACACAGTGGTTCTTTCCAGCTCTCACAGTCTCCTGAAGAGAGAGTAGCAAGCTCCAGGAGGAGGGAAATGGGAATGTGGTCTTTCTCCGAGCTCATGTCTTCCTGCTTCTGGAGGAATCCTGCAGGCATTGCGTCCTGGACTCAGGAGGAGGTCAGGGGCACCAAAGGAAGTCAGGCAGTGCAAAATGGGCAGAAATGGTTGTGATACAGTGGCACACAGGACTGCAAATTCATCAGTGATGCTGTCACCTAATAATTTTGGCATGGTATATATTTTGAATAGTTGTGCCTGGGTAATGCCATAGCTCATTATTTTACCTGCAATTGGTGACCCAGAACAGGAATTTTGCATTTATTTGATTGTATGGAGAATCAAAGAATTGCTCTTTGCTAGAGCACGTGTAGGTGGCTTTGGACTGGTCTGCACAGTGTGCACAGCTGGGCAGCAGGGTTTTCGTATGCCTGTAATGTGAATGTATAAAAGTTCTCTGGAGTTTGAAATACAGCTCAAAGGGCAACTGATTTAGGCAAGCTCGAATGTTAAGGTTAGGAGATCACATTCCAAAGGTTACTAGATGAAGGCAGTTAAAGACAGTGTAGCATAAATATTTGATTCTGGTAGAAGGGATTGGTGCAAAACCTTTTGTTCCTTCTTTGCAGATGCTCTATAGGCAGAATGCTGTCTAGGGGAAAAAAAGAATCATATACAGCTTCTTTGTGCCAGAGGAAGTAGAGTAACATAGTGTCCTGCTGCTGAATTCCCCTGGAATTCTCCTCAAGGGATATGCTATTGTCAGAAACAGCTAAGAGAACTAATGTTTTTAAAAGTAAAATGACTCATAATACATGGGCTCCTGAAGTTGGGTTTAACATTGTATGCAAACATTGCCAGCTGGTGGGGATCTTTCTGGATAAATAAGAACTGTATTTGTACAAGGAGGCTGGAGTGATGTATTTCAGATGCATCCTGATTAGCATAAGCTATTCATTTTGTAAAAGAATAGCAAGAATCTCAGAAGTGAAGATAATTTAATAGTCCTCTTGTGCTCTCTATCCCCTCCTCCATCAGCAGACTGCCTGCTCTTTTTGTTTATTTAGAAATGAGTTTGCACATTTTTATTGCCACGTATTCCTAACCATGGCCATGAGAATTTGCAACCCCTGGGTTCTTGAAATATGAAACTTTCTTCCTCTTCCACTCCTTCCTTTTATCTCCAGCTGGGACTAATGTGTTTTTTTTTTTCTCAATGGAGTCAATTCCTGCACCTCTTCCTCTGTACAGCACTCAGCACAGGGATGGATCGCTCTGTGGCTAGGGCTCTTACATAGACCGAAAGTTTAGAATCACAGACCAAATGTTCCTGCATGTTACAGTTTGATGTTAAACTAAAACCTGGCTCTGCACACCTGTAAACGATGAGATTTCATACTCTGACCAGAATATGGTGTGTGTTAGGCTCTGTTTTGAATTACAGAAGAAAACTATGACCTTGTTCTTGGCAAAAAGTTCCCGAATTATTAGATGTTCCCACTTTGGGGCGAAGTGTAAATGCTTTTAGCATAAAGTAAGGTGCCTGTTCCTCCCCACCCCCAATCTACCTCTTCCTTCACGTTCCCCTATGTCAAGGTATTCTCAGCCACTCTTTGAGGGCGCTTTCTCAAAGCTTTGCAAGCTGAAGCAGGATTTCTTTGCCTGGCTGTTGTGGACGCTCCAGTGGGGGAGGAATGTCCTTGGCTGCCAATGTTTGCTGCTAGGTATCCCCCTCCATGGAGACCGAATGTTTATAATAGTGCGAGAAGGGCCATTGCTGGTGAGTGGCAATGAGGTGGGGGGTTCCCGTTCCCCTCTTCCAGCCTCTGAAATACCAGGGAGGACTTGGAGCTCTTGGTCTCCGTAGAAGTGGGCCAAAGCGCCATTGCCAGGGTTATAAAGTTTCAGGAAGCACTAGAGGATTTGTCAAGATGATTTAGTCCGTTGTGTTGAATCTGGACTGCAACCAATTTCTCTACGCTCGTTTTCTGTCTTCAGGAATTCTTTGCTTGTCTTCCCCTATCTAATGTGTGGTTGCTGTCTAGATCAGACCTTCAGCTATCTCTTGTGCCTAATCTCTCTATATGTGCCCCCTGTATGGCATCATCATTTTGTAGACTTTAAATTATTGTCTTTATGAAAGAACAGACACATAGCTGCCCTGTGAGCCCAGACTGACTGCGTGAGCTACTCGCTTGTTAAACCATTAGACAGGAGAGAGTGTATTCCCAAATAGCTTGGGAGTGCCGTGCCGACCACGGGGCGAGCTCTGTACTGCAGGCTCCATGCTGTGACCCCAGTTCCAGCTTTTGCAGAAATATTTATTTCATGCTTTGCACAGATCTGACACTGAAATTGTATCCATGTGAAAATATTGTACTGTGTAGCAGGAGAACTCCAAAGTCAGCAAATGTCCAAGTTTTGCATGTTGCTTAGCTTTCCAAAGTAATCTTGAAACTTTATTATTCCCTGAAGTTGTTGAGGTTGCTTTTTGCTTGAAGAATTCTATAAAGGAGGTCCTAGGAGCAATTGATTTTTAAATATGCAATGTAATATTTGTCTGTCTTGCCTCTAATATTTGTCTTCCTATGCTGTTATGCCTCTAAGTGCGGGGCTGATGTAAGTTGTGTTTGCCAAGGTACTTGGACATAATTTTCTAGCATAATAATTTACCTAAAACTTATCTGTGTAAATGCCATTCAGGGCAAAGCAGTTGATTTAGGTAGAGGACTGGTGAATGAGGAATGAATAAGTGAATGAATGGGGATGAAAATAAGCATTTCCCATGCTCTGAAGCATCCTCTTTAGACGAGTTGCTGGAATAGATACATTGCAAGAAATCAGTTCCCTGAGTGACACAGCTGTGGCAACAAAACATAAATGTAGGCTGGGGCTTGGCCAGTCTGCTCTGTGCTAAGGAGAGCCCAGCAATATCTCCTCCTACTGTAGTGATGAGACTAAATTAAACATCTTGCAAGTAATTAAAGGTTTCTACAAAATGCACATGAAAAATCCAGGTGGTTATGATAAAAGAACAACACCAAAACCACTTTTATAACATTGTTGCTTTCTAAAAATTAAGCGGTCTAGATCTTGTTGAGTTTTTCTTACAAAAGTCCAGACTGTTCATACCACGGATGTGCTTGCTTCGTAATTCTGCATCCTGCAGTGCCTGGAGCCGCAGGAGTGCAGAAGCAGTATCGCAAGCTTGGTTGGGATGATTGACAGCTGCTAAGCTAACTGTATTTTAACTAGGTCTTCAAAACAGAAGCAAAACAAGCCAGAAAGCAACGCTTTATAAAAAGGAAGGCCTAAGTCTGCTTGCTTTCCTTACTCTGTGACTAGTCCCATTAAATTCTGCAAAGCTCTGTGGTGAAATAAGAATTGCTGCTCTGTATGAGAAAGGGCTTAAAATAGTTCAAGCTGTGGTAATGCCAGAAAAGCCAGAAAATTCCCTGCTGAAGTTAGGCCGTGGAGATCGTTTTATTTTCTACATCATTCTCCGCTGCAGTTTTTATTTGTATCAAAGTTGGTTACACTTTCAGGATGTCACAAGTGGAGTAGGAAGAAAAACTGCATTAAGGTTATATAACAGTGAACGTTTTGCTTAGGGAGTGTATTTCTACTTTTTGGGCCATTTAAACTTTTAGCTTCAAATTCTGCCTTTATTTTTAATGCAGATGCTGATTCTAATCTTCCTTTTATCTCTCCAGCAATTAAAACAGCCTGATCCTATCAACAGGGACAAATGATGCACTGTCAACGTTTTGCTCGCTTCTGATAATGCACACGAAACCAGTTTGCATGTCTGAAGATTACATTTTAGCCTCACATGGTTCTCATTACCCGAGCGCCCCGAGGAGAGGCCTGGACTAAATCAGCGAGGAATGGCGAAACCGCGCGGTGCAGCGCAAGCTGTGCCGGGGCATACTTGGGATAGTTGTGGGACAGGGGCTGCTGACGACAGAGGCTGGGCGCTGCCTGAGCACTGGAGCGTTCTTAAACAAAGCTCAGTGCTGCAGTAAAGCTGCAGCTTGGGTTTACAGCGAGGATAAATCCTGGAAACCGGTGGAGTTTGGAGCAGAGGCATCTTGCTCAGTGTGTACTGGGAACCAGGGCTCTGAAACGAGACCTAGTAGGCCTAAAATGGCATAAACTTAGTCTAGTTTTATCAAGCAAGGCGTCTAAAAGGTGAGCTTTAGGCCCTTCTAAGTGGCAGGGCTCCTACTGCTTCTATTGCAGTTGGGATTTCAATAAAGATGAAGAAATGTCTGTACGTGCTGCTAGAGGGCTGTGCCCATGCAGATGTGCCTAACATAGGACTGCCTAACAGTTTATAGGAGTGAATTTTGTGCTGTATATTCCTACCAGAGCCAACTGGATGACTGTTCCTCAACAGGGTTTGCTGTTAGACCAGTATATCCAGAAGAAATCCCCGTGTCCCTCTGAGCAATATTGAGAAGTTCCAGTTGCAAAATCTTGTAGAGAAGGTTAAAATCCCATATGCTTACTGAGATGCTAGGAGCCATGGGGCATTCCTGCTTGGACAGGGTTCTGCAAGCAGCTTCCTGCTTGGGCTTTTTAATGTAAATCCCAAGTTATGTTAGGATTACAGGTGCCTCCCTGTGGAGAAATGGATACTTGGTAGTGATGGAGCGGTAATTTAAAGGTCACATAAGGTCTTGGGAGCTCCTCCTGGGAGATGTTACCACAGGGATTCTTTTCAAGCCTCTGCTTTGCTGTGAGCCAGAGCCAGCAGCTTAGAGCTGCCAGCACTTTGGGGCTCTGCTGACCTGGTCTGGCACGGCAAGTGTTTGAGGGGCTGCCCAGTGGTGTGGGTCTCGGCAAATCTGGGCTCTGTTGGGCTCCTGCAGGCCCTAGAGCCCTGATGGGTGTGCAGCGGGTCTGGGGCCTTCTCCTTGCCCAGTGAGGTAATGCAGCGAGCACGCACTGCCTTCGCACCTCTGGGTGCCGCAGTTCTTGTTTTTACTCGGAAGAAGGAAGTTTTTCTTGTTTGCCCGGTGACAGTGCCACTGCGGTATGTGGTGAGTCATGCTGGCGCTGCTCCGTGCACCTGCTGGTGCCACCCTGCGCTACCTGAGCCACAGCCGCTGGGCTGGGACACCTGTCCAGCTGGAATCTGAAAGACGAGCAGGTACCAACGTGGCAGGGGAGCTGTGGGGTCTGTTTTGTGCTGCCTCGGGGGGTTGGACGCTGGGGCCAGTGCTCGGGAACTTGTCCTGGCATGGGGTCTCTCCCTGCTGCCTTGGCATGGGGCTGACGTGGTTAAGGGCGTTTGGTACTAGCTTGTGCTGTTCGTGTGATAGCTTTTGGGTACTGCTGCTGTGCCAGCAGCTCTCGCTGCTGCAGTCTGATGTTGCCCGTGAACTCCATATCCTTCTCTTTCTGTGCTGTTTAGTATTCCTTCCCCATGTTACCATGTGCAGCTATTTCTGAAGGTAGCCGTATCTGAAAAGCCACCTAAGGCTTCCATCTAACTGGTGAGCATCCTGTCACCTATAGGCGACAAGCACAAGGAGCAGTGAATACATGACTGTTAAGAAAAACATGGAATTACTTAGCTAAACCTTCATGTCACTCGGAAACCCGGTGCCTGAAGAAGCTAAATCTCCCAAGTGCTTGAGTTTGAAGTCCCTCACTTTTGGGGGATCCTTTTGTATCTGAATGCTGCAAAACCTGGAAGTGCTTAACTGTCCTGCAGCCCTTGTGAAAGCAGTGAACCTGTTCCCATCCCACCTGATGCGTAAGCTAATTAGCCTCTTGGTTCAGCAGCAGTTCGGGGCAAGTGTGTGCAGGCAGCCCACGCAGGGACTCTTGCATTCTTCTTAGTTTCACAAGCAAAGATGCTTCTCTTCACTTGCAAGGTGGTTATTGCTCCATGCAGGTTAATTGAGTATAGCGTTATAGTCGCTCATCAAACAGTGGTGAGTAGCTCACTTGTCTAAGCTTGCTTATTTTTTATTTATTATTTTATAATGCTGAGAAATATTTGCATGCTCTACAGAAATGTGCTACTTTGGTTCCTGACAGTGTTATCATTTTAAATTCTTCATTAATCTCTGTTCCTCACAGGGGACTGGCAAGGTTCCTGGCCGTAATTGAGTGCTGTTTAAGGCAGAAGCCTCTGTCACTGATTTTCTGCACAGTTCCCTGCAAGCACAGGCCCTTTCGTCCTTAAGCAGCAGCTATAAATTCCCCTTTTATGTCTATTCCTGATGCAACACTATTTGCAATTTCTGCATTAGCTCTTCTGTCAGTTCTAAACACTATTTGCAATTTCTGCATTAGCTCTTCTGTCAGTTCTAAACTTAACTTTTTGGCTCAAGAACATTAAACTATAAACAGATTGTGTAGGATTTTATAGTAGAAATTAAGATAAAGTCCAGAAGTGATAGAGCTCTGAGCATTGCTTCAGCCTAAGAAGTTTCCCCATGGTGCTGCTTTGAAACAGAATTGGTCTAAAACCAAATTTTCAACTTAAATGAGTTGTTTCCAGATTCTGCAATTAGGAGCAATGTCCCGGCAATGTCTGCATAGTTTTGCCGAGATTTGCAGGCTAGTCTGAAGTAAACTGAGTGTAGCTGACTGTTCAACCCTATGCATTGCAACTGATATAGACTGAACCCCCAAAGATGTCTAACATGTCCATAGAACCTACCCCAGTTCTAGCACGAGTGATCAGCTAGTGATTGTGCCCGAAGCCACAAACCATGTGTGTTTAGAACGCTCTGACAAAACTTCTCGCTCTGTGGCAACAGCTTTTCCAGTGCACCTCACTAATTTCAGTACAGGAATCTTTGGCACACTGAAAACTGACATTTGGTGTCCAAATAAATAAAAAATACAATTTGGTGTCCAAATAAATAACACATGGGCTTTGGGACCCACTGTGCTGTTCGTTTTTATGTTTCATTAGAGAAAAAAGTGCAACTAACTGCCTCTGCCATAGAGCTTCCAGCTTGCTTGGAAAGCAGTTTCCAGGAATCCTGCCACCCAAGTTAGTTGCACAAGATTCTCTTTGTTAATTAAAAATAGTAGGATAGAACTGGGGGGAAAAAAAATCTCAGTGCTAATGGTTGACATGTAAAGGAAATCAACTCCTTAGCCAGAATACAGTCCTAGAGTATCTCAGTCCACCTTTTATTCTGAATTTGCAGGCTGACTTCTGATTTGTACCCACACTAAAATGAGTAGGAGTGAATGGCATATGCTTTTGGTGTGACCTCTGGCCTGTCTTCCCTGGACCCGTGCAGTAAGCTGGCATTGCTATGCTGCAAAACATGTGTGTGAAATGGTTGCACACACAAGTACTGCCTTGAGCGTTTGAAGGAGTTAAACAGGCACAGATTGACTGTGTCTGCTGAGAAAATCTGTAATGCAGAGAGGCAGAATCTCAAACTGGATTGTATCTTTGTATTAAAAAAATAAACACTCCCCCCCCCCCCAACATTTTTCCAGTTGAGACAAAAGAAATCTTTGGGTGGAAAGCAGCATCACATTGCATAATAAAAGCCTTTTTATGCTCTAATAAAAAAGAATTCCTTAGGGCAACTTGTTTTTTTTTCTTAAAAAAAAAAAAGTGATATATTGGTGTGAAGGGGACAAGGAAACTTTAACTTTTCTTGTGCAACACCAGGAAGAGAGGCTAGAAATTGCTCTAGTTATCTGCTATCTTAATGCTTGGTTTAAAGGTTCTTTGCTGCATATTTGCCAGCAGCTGTTTTCAATATATCCCTCTTGAGCTAAGTCACCAGTTAAGAATTTGACATTAGATGTTTTTTTTTCAACCACCATCTTGAGTACCCTACCACACAGCACAGCCTTGTTCCCTAGCTAGATATTGTTCATGTGCCTTGGAATTGTTGTTGACACCTCAAGTATTTAACTTGCAGATCTCTGATAATTTGTGTAGGGTGTGGATGTGTGCCGTAATAAGGCCGAGACAGAAGTATCCATGTCTGCATTCCTTCGCTGCATCTGTTTGTGATATTTTTTGCAACATTCCAGGAAATTAAGTTAAATTATACCTCTCAATGAATACCTTTAATTTCACTAGTTGTGTTTCGTTGCAATTCCCTGCTCTTATAATATAAGCATGCTGCGTGCACAAATATGTTCCATTTCTTTTGTGTCATCTGCCTTTCTCTTTAGGGCACCATTGGTAGTAGATTTAACTCTTCCTTGGTTAACATGCCCAAATGCCTGTTTTTCTGTGATCACTGGATTCTTCACTCAATAGTTAAAGTTTTTTTCTAGTGCTTTCCATCCTAAAAGGGAAAAATAATATAATTAAAGAATGCTTCGGGAATTAGAGCTGAGCTCTGCAATATATTTCTGGCATGTACTTTGGCAATGTCCTTCACTTCTCTTACTTTCCCAATCTGTAAAACAAAGCTAATACCCTTATACGGAACATTCTCACAGTGAATTTTGTGACACAGTTCATTGATGTTAGTAAAGCCATAGCACTTTTCATCAAAGGATTTCTACTGAAAAAGAAGACATTAACACAAAGTATCATCATCTGTGCTGCAGTTTTCCTCTTAGCAAAAAATAAAACAATGGAGTTAAAGAATTAGTGGATTTTAATCACTGTTTCACTTGGAGGTATAGATGGGACAGAGCATTACTTGGCGACATTTAATTTCAGAGCAGAAATTGTCATGATTCAAGTAGCAGCTGGAGTAGATTGTTAGGTACAGGGGTTCCCTTTCATCCTAAAGGAGTCAAAGTTGCTGGACCCTGGGAGAAAACGGGGAACTAAAAAAAGAGAAATACGAATTATTGGTCAAGGTGTATTATTCCTTTTGTCTCATCTGCTCATTAAAATGCATTTCAGTGCTGTCCTCAGAGTTACTTCAGAGGTCAGGAGAGTATCAAGTGGTCTGGTCTACTGAAGAGGAGCCTGAAGTCACCTCTGAAAGGAGATTTTGGACTTACAGGAGGGAAACTGCGTGTCCTCCCATGTGTCAGATCTGCACCTCCTCCCTGAGGACATCAAAGTGAAGGAAATAGGTATGTGCCACTTAAAGCAGCATTCAAGAGAATGCCATTCCAGACCATTTATCACCGCCTGAATTTCTAGATTGGTAAGGCAGCTGGGAAGGAGAATGATTTTATCTTTTCTTTTTTTAAACCTAAACAAGGCATCTGTCTGCCTGGCACATCAAGGCCTTTTATTGTATTGATAGATCCATACAGTTGGCTGTCTCAGCAGAGGATACCCCAGAGTTACAGAGATGCAGAAGAAATGGGACTCGTTTCTCCTGACTCTTACAGTCTGTCCCTGCTTCTGCCAGGAAAGAAGCTCTTTGGGGCAAGTCACCTTTTGCTACACGACAACGTTATACAAAAGAAGAGTCTCAGAATAAAATGAATGCCACTGTGTACTCTGCTATTGAGGCAGAGCTGCAGCTCAGCCAACAAGTAGAGCACTCTGGGATGTTGTTCTGGGCTGTTCTGCCTCTGCTTTTAGTTATGTTTCTGAAAGGTCTTGTGAATTCTGGCTATTTCAACTCATGCAAGGCTAGTGGGCTTAACTTTCAATAACGACATATTCCTGTCTCCACTGGGAGATGGATCGTGCTGTAATTGCTGTTGGATGGAATCCACAGGCTGTTGAATCCGTACTTCGGATGTGCTTGACATGAGCTCTTTACATTTCTTTCATTGGTACACAATGCTTTTTCCTGTCACTCTGAGGTCTTTTTCTGTGCCTTAGATCAGACAGCTCTTTCTTTCCTCCTCTTGCTTTTGCATGCATTCAGATGATGATATTTAAATGTGTGTGAATTTGGTTGCCTTTGTGTAGCAGGAAGTCCTCACTTGCACTGATATGTGGGATTTTCTGTAGCAGGGAGACAAAGTACTGATCTGACTCTAGGTTTTTAATTACTCTTAAAAGTCTGCTGGTTAACCAGGTATTCATTACTTTAAATGATCTGAGCTAAGAGATTCCTTTACTTTTTGTGATACATATATTATCTTAATGGATGTCTCTTTTTTTTAAAATTCCTTAAACCTGACAAATTGCCAATGTCACCCTTTTATCCTTGCCTGCCTGCAAACATGGGAAACGTTTCATTGTTGGTAGCCATAAGCGCAGAGCAAACAGAGCTCAGGCATTTTTACTGTCTTCCGCTGAATTATAGGTCTCCTTTCTGCCCGAAAGTAGCCTTGCTGCCTGATGCATTCAGTAGGTACTCTTCCAGCTTGCAGTTGATTAATATTCCTCTAAACTTGCAAGCCACCTTTCATCACCTTTGGAGGTTTTGCTCCCTTAGTATGCGCAGCCTTCTCATGTTGAAGGGCCTTAATGACCCCTATTGTTACAGGAACCTTTGGTAATCTAACCTGCATTTTTTACTTATTTCAAGCCATTGCTCTTAAATGTTTCCTGCTTGATCTACTCAGGCACTAATAACCGTGTCTCCTCTCCTCAGGTCAAGGGCAGCTTTTACATTCCACCCAAAAGGCACCGCAGGTTGAGATGAGGAATTCAGAAGAGCAAGCAGCTACGACAGTTTTACAGCGCCTGCTGCAGGAGCAGCTCCGATACGGAAACCCAAATGACAACCGCAACCTTCTTGCCTTACATCAACAAGCCACAGGAAATGCCCCCCCTTTCAACAGCACCGGGAGTCCAGCGTCTCAGAACGAAGGGCTGAGCTCCCAGGACCACCAGCTAGTGACTCATGCTGCCCGTCAGGAGCCCCAGGGCCAGGAGATACAGGTGGACAACAGCATCATGGAGAAGCAGCTCTCCCCACGCCTCCAGAACAGCGAGGATCTCCCAACCTACGAGGAAGCCAAAGTCCAGTCGCAGTATTTCCGGGGCCAGCCGCACGCCAGCGTTGGGGCAGCGTTTTATGTAACAGGGGTCACCAACCAAAAGATGAGGACTGAAGGGCGGCCCACGGTTCAGCGTGTGAGCCCAGGGAAGGTCCACCAGGATGAAGGACTTAAGGACCTCAAGCAAGGGCATGTCCGCTCCTTGAGCGAGAGGCTGATGCAGCTGTCCTTGGCCACCAGCGGTGTCAAGGCCCACGCGCCTGTCACGAGTGCGCCCCTCTCCCCACTCTCTCCACTTTCTCCCCAGCAGTCGAGTGACCCTTACAAAAATTCTGGTTCCAATGAGTTCTACAAGAACTCGGTGCAGCCCCCTTCTCAGTCCAACCTCAAAGGGATGGAGCAGCGGGGTCCTCCTCCCGAGTATCCTTACAAAAATGTGTCCACCCCATCCATGAACTGCAAACCTCAGGACTCGGGACATTTCTATAGTGATCATCGCATGAGCCAGCAGGGAAGATCTGATGGTCCTATGATGAGGTATCAGCATCCCCCTGAGTATGGGTCAGTCAGGTAAGCAAGATCTTAGAAAAAAAAGACAAAAAAAGCTTTGTGACTTTTAGACACATAAGGAGCAAAAGTACAAAATTTGGTCCCTTCCCTCTCTCCTGCGGCAGGTTATCATTCAGCGGAGATCCCGTCTCCATTACACAAGATGACAGACTGTGTTCAGCTATGGGGCTGTCTCTGTTAGCTTTCCTGGAAAAGTTTAACACTGAAACGCATGTGGGTGAAGATAAGGTTTTATTCGGATTTTATTCAGGCTGAAAATATGGATCTGCTTCTTACCATCTTGCTTCGAAGACCAGATGGGCCTTCAGCATGATGATTTAGGCTTGGCTTTGAAGCTAGAGGAGTGATAGCAAAGCAGCAATGAGAGGGTATTGCTGCAAACACGAGTGGTGTGAGGGCTCTGCACACTTGCACTGGGTTTGGAGGGCAGCAGGAGGAAAAAACGAGGCCATGCAGGAGCAGAGCCAGAGTTTTTGGAAATTTGAATGTGCTCAGGACCTTCCTAGTCCTGCAGGGAGCTATTTTCAGAGTTTGTCCACCATTGTTTGTGATCTGAAATGACTTCAGCAGCATACAAGCCTGATGAAAAGGCCCTTTGATCTGGCTAAATAAATAATAAAGAGGCCAGGAAAAGGGGAAGTAAAGGGCTTTCGGGGGGTGGCCAAATGGTTGTGGAAGCTTGTTGAAAATGCTTTTGAAAATTCCTAGGCCTCGACACTCTGTGCACACAGGAAAGGGAAACAAAGCCTTAATGGCCATCCTGCACCAGAAATACTCAGGATATATAGTGGATCTGCGCCGTAGCCTGCTGCTGGGTGAGGGAGAGGTATTTGAAAACACGCCAGCAGTCAGCTCCTCTAGACAGGGCGATTTTTGTCTGTATTGGACAGATCCTGGCTGCTTAGAAAGAAAAGGGGGGGAAGGAGGAGGAGGAGAGAGGTTCAGCTGGCAAGGTTTCCAGAAGGGGAAGCAACTGAAATTTGTCTTAAAAGCCCTGGGAGTCTAATGAGGTTACTTTTTAACCTAAATAGCTGCACAGGGAAGAGTTTTCCTTTGCAAGCAAATGCTGAAGCAGGAGAACAAATGCCTGAGCAATCCGTAAATGACCGTACGACCTCATCCCCCCCCTTCCCACGCGCTTTGGGAGAAGCTCCTTTCCGCAAAAGCCTTCAGTGTTCCTCAGGGTGCTGCTGGGTCACGGATTGAGTATTTTAAGGGGTCCCTTAATTTTAAAGGATCCCATTTCCCTCATGCTGTGCAGTGCTTACGAGTTCCTCTAACCTCTGCAGAGCTAAAGGATTCTCAGCAGCTTCAGGTTTCTGTGTTGATCAGGATGAATTTGGGCTGTTTTGAGGGTATTTTTGAGCCATATGTCAAGGAAGCAGAGCCCCTTCTCTCCCTTCTGCCGACGACACACCCTTTGCTGTGGGTTTTTCCCCCTCATTGTTTGGGGGAATTTGAGGGTGATCTGTGAGTGTGCTTAGCTCAAACTTGTTGAGCAAGATCAACACAGGGGAATTCAGAGCGTGCGCAATGTGATTCACCCTCCCCGGCTGAGAAAGCAGCGTGCTGTGCCGGGAGCCCATGCCGGGCTGCAAACAGTTGGCCTCACCTGCTCCTGGGCAGCGGAACTTTGGGAACATGGATGCGTTCCTAAGGATGTCAGTGTAATACTAATACTGGGCACACCAGAGGCATCGACACTGCTATTTGGAAATTGTGAACCTCTGAAGAGGGCTGGCAGCACAGGAAGCTCCAGAATCCTAGTGTCTCCCTATATCAAATGCACTTTGATATTGGTAATAGGAGTGAATGTTTGAGTGAGGAGGAGAAGGTGGATGGGCTCCGTGTCCTGCACGGTCTCTGTCTCTGGACAGCAAGGCATGGGGGAAGCAGCTGCTTTTGGCAGTGGCTTGGCTGGGATCAGTCTCCCCAATCCCAACTGATCTCCGATTGGCTCCAGCAATCTCCGATCCCTGTTCAGAGTCTAAAGGCAGAGCTCTCGCAGGGGGGATTAATCCCACCAGCTTCCTAAGAAGGAGCCTGCAGAATTTGTCCCGTAATTAGCAAAGCGCTTCTGCGCGCTGTGTGTCCCCGAGCAGCGTCAAAGTGGGGACTAATCAGGTATGACGAGGAAGCAGAGCAAAAACGCAGCCCTTGGGTTTTGGCAGTCTAATCAAGCACAGCCTGCCCCTCCTGTAGCATTTTAATGTTTCCCGAGCTATGTGACAGGGGGGAACTGTAATGGCTCCGTCATGATGCAGCTGGGGAAACTGGGAAGCTGGAAACACTTTTAATGAGCCAGAGACCTCGCCTGATCTCTCTATTCTTCATCTGTCCTCGCTTCCCTTCTCTCCCAGCACATTCTCTGCGTGGCTTGAAGCTTGTAGCGTGGAGACTGCTGATGGCAGAGGTTGCTTGCAGAGCTGCCCGCAGCTCGGGCTTCAGGACTTCAAAGCTTCCATGACCCTCTTAGTTGCAGAGCCATAAATCCAAGCATGGCCTTGGCCACATGGTGCGTTTCTGTAGTACATGCCAGGAGGGTTTAAGGCAAGGAGAGGCTCTTGTGTGCTAGTCTTCAACATGAATTTAAGTGTTTTGTCAGCCAAAATTGAAGGTGGTGGTGATGCTAAATTAAAAAAAAAATGAATATTTGAATGTGTATGCGAAAGTTTTCATACACAATTTTATAAAGCTCTTAGTTGTCACTGTGAAGTTTCTAAGTAAAACAACTTATCTTTTAAAAATATATTCCCTCATTGGATTATCTTATTTTGGCAAGAATATAGAGCTTTTTGTGGCAGTTTGGAAGCTGTTGCAGAGCTGATGCAGCAGTGCAACAGAACTAGTGATTCCTCGCTTTCACATCATAGCTTGAACCTGCAAGGTGAGTATAATTTCAAGATGTGAGAGGGTGTTAATCTGAGTGTGAAAATGCTGGGAATTTTGAAAATGTATCTTGTTTAGAAGTCCTCAGCCATGATTTCCTAGAGTTCTTCTTTACAATAGGTTTAAAAAATAACGATAGTTTCTAGACGTGTTGATACAGACTGTCCCTTCAGATTTTATCTGCTGCTGTTGTTTTTAATTTTTATTTCATTTCTTTTTGGCCATCCCTGCATTCTTGTTGAGCGCTATGCAAATTGCAAGATGCTGCCCCTGCTGCTTCTAGGATGGCCAAATAACAAGGTACTTTTAGTCAAATGCCTCCCACTGTTTAACATTGGCATCTGAATAACACCCTGAGATCAGTGGAGTCAATCAACCTCTCCTCACAATTGCTTCAGGCTCTTTCCAGACTGAGAGAGGTATTTTGTGGATTCAAAATTGGAAGGGTGCTTTTCTGCAGCCAGGAGGCAGACTAGCAAAATACCTGTTTTGATTGAACTGAGATTAATTGTCACAACAAAGTTATTCTGTAAATGTTTATGACATCAAAACAGAGCAATATGACATTACGTAAAGAATAAGGTCAAGAAGCTGGGTGATTTCTGAAGCTGCAAAGTTAGCACATAGCCTGGGTGAGGAAAGAAGGTGATTGGAAACCATATGTGATAAACTAGGTGACCTTGAACATGTCCTGTGGCTTTTGTGCCTCATTCTTCGTCACGAGAACTAACAAATAAAAGCAATGAAATAAATGCAACAGTAAATAGAGCTGACCTCCCAGGAGAGGAAGAGCTGAGTGGCTGTTACTAAAATGAACATTCCTCAGGAAATTAGTTGCACATCTCTCATCTGCGTGACCCCTGAGATCCTCATGTGGCATATGGATCTTCCAGGGGAAAAACAGCTCTTGAAGCAGGCCTGCTGACAGGGAGCACAGTCCCCGGAGTGTGAGGAGGAAATAAACAGCATCTAGAGCAGTAACCCCTTGTTTTTCCCCTACGTGATTTGTTTTCTTGCCAGGCGGATGTTTCTGTCCTGGTCTCTTAGCAAGGATGCTTGGCAAAAGTGCCGCCTTGGCTAGAAAGGTGCGTGGTGCTGGAATAGCAGACCCTATGCCGGGCTCAGTGTGTGCGGCCTCCCCTGTGCCCTGCCAGCCAGATGTGATTAATGCGGCCATTTCCTCTTCGGCCGCGTACGGAGCACAGAGCAGGAAGGATGATGCCGAGTGTTTGCACCAGGAAGCCCAATGGGTAACCCTGTAGCTCCGAGTTCAGCTCTGTGCTGAACTCTGCGCTGCTATTGGTGCTGTGCAGCTGGTGCTCCTGGTGAGGCAGGAGAGCTGTACTGGGGTCCACCTACCCCTAGTGCCTGCAGGGGTGGCCGTGGTGGATGCAGTCAGACGTGCGGGTGGAACAGCACGTGCTGCTCCAGCTCCAGGGCTGAGCTGAAGTCAGTGGGGTTAGAGATGTTCTGAGGAGCGTTTCAGAACACACCAAACTGCAGGGCTGGGGTTGCTGCAGCCTCAACTCTGTGCTCAAGAAGGGACTGGCTGTGACTTAGGAAGGGAGGGAGCTAGTGCAAAGAAAATGTCAAGAAGTTAAAGGTTGAGTGTCTTCAGAGGAGGAAGCCAAGCCTGCCTCCTGAGGTCATCCAGGGCAGCAAACCCACACAATGTTCCAGGAGTGGATACTTTCTTGGCTAACGCAGCAGAAGTTGAGCCTGGGATCTCCAGGGATTGGGAAACGTGAGCTGGTGAAGCTTGAGTTAGTTCTGTAACAGTTGTGCATGATGCAGATGGTCTTTGACATCCTGCAGCAGTTACTGTTAGCAACAGTGCATACACGTGCTGCGTAGGTCTGAGAGCTCCTGAACCCAGAACCTGCTTCTGCTTCTTCTCTTGGCTTTCACATCCTGTAACTCTCTCCTTTTACCAGCCTGTGGCTTCTTGGTTTGCATTTCAGAGTGTTTGGAGCAGTAGTGCCTGGCATAATAAACGGGAGCTTAGCCAGTGCCTTTAACTGTGCAGCCTCTGAGAAGAATATTTCTTCTTTCTGCATGAGAGATTGTGCATTTTGGAACAGATTTGCACTTGTGTAGAAGTCTTTTGTGTGGGATGACCTGTTGTTGGCTACCCTTGGTTCACACACAGTATTCTGCATGACTTTTGGACATTCTGCTCTCCGTTTTCTAGGCAGAACCCAGATGTGCAACTGCAATTACAACAGAGACCACCTCACCACCACAGTCCAACTTCTTCCTTAACATCCCTGGGATCCTTGACCTTACTCCAGTCTCCACCACCATCCAGGCTATCCCCTTCCCAGCACCAGCCACCCCTGACTCCGAGCCAGGGAGATCCTGGCATTCTGCCACGGACCCAGCAGCCCTTCTTGTCGAACCAAGTGCATCAGGGAGATTTGTATCGACTATGTCAGCCCTTCCTAGGCCCGCAGCAGCAGCAAGGCGACTCCTACTCTGTGATGTCCAGGGCTCAGCAGATCCCTTCCCCATATCAGCAGATGCAAGTAGATCCTTTTGCCATAGTGTCCAGGGCCCAGCAGATGGTAGAAATCCTGTCAGAAGAGAACCGATCTTTACGACAGGAGCTGGATGGATGTTATGAGAAGGTAGCCCGGTTGCAGAAGGTGAGTGGTTTTGCATGTTACATACTCTGATGTGCCTAATACCGTCCAAAATGAAATAATCTCATCTGTATTTACTACATTGCGTGCTTAGGGCACTGATTGCTTGCTTTAGAGCCTCACAGTCATCAATCTGTATCTTGTCCCTTTGGGTGATAACTTAGTTTTCTCAGAAGATACCATCATGTAGATGATACCAACATGTTTTTATCCAACTGGTGACCACGCTCCAAACAACATCCCCATCAGCTGTCCTGAAGAGACTGGCTGCTTGGCTAGCTTACTTAAAACCACTGTTCTTGTTTCAAGGATAGCAGTAGGCCTCATCTTCCCATCAGTCTGAAAAGGGCTTAGAGAGTGGTCTCAAACTGTAGTCGTTCAGGAGGCCAACAGGGGACGTTGCTGTAGAATTGGCTGGCAGGCCAGTATGAAAGAGCAGGAACAGTACTGCTGCTGTGGCCACATTAGAGACATTTGAACTGAAACTAATACATTTTTTTGGCACTGAAATTATCTTAAAATACCCCTCTCAATACCACACAAATTCTATGGTAACTTAATGTGCTGTTTGGATCAAGCTATTTGCTGCCTTTGGCTTTATTAAAGGACTAAATGATGCCAAGATCCTTCTCTGAGATATTTTAAGAAATTCCAGTGAGAACTGTCACTAATGTGCGCATGTGGATGTGCCCTGGGTGCAGCCTCACAGCGGTCGTGTGTTGCTGAGCAGTGATTTAACGTTGTGTCAGGTCAGGGCTTTGCAGCCTCGCAGTGCTCTTTGCTCCAAGCCTTTTCCAGGGCCGTAAAAATGTGTGGCTGATGATAAAACATCTGTTTGAGTTCACTGGCCAGTGTGACTTCCCATGCAGGTTCATTCCCTACATTACCTCTATACATTGCCATGTTCATTTTGTTGTATTGTTTTTGGAAGGCTCCTGGCCAGGAAGTGCTTTAGTGACATGTTTGACAGCTTCCTGATAATGAAGCAGGACAAAAATGAACTCGTCTCCCTTCCCTTGGTCTTTACTGCGGACAGGGCTGATGGGGTTTTCTCTTGCATGGATCTACCCTTCCATAGCAGTGCAAAATCACACCAGATGAAAAGTTAGAAATGAACTTCCTTGTGCCCTGGAGGAGCAGTTGCTCAAGAGCATATTGAGAAGTCCTACACTGAAGGTTAGGAGGAAGGAGAGGACATGTTTTATTGCAGTTGTCCCCCCCACCTCCTACCACCACTTAGAAACTGCTTAGTAAATTGAAAGTTTAAAAGCTACTCATGAAACTGTAGAATTGTAAGCACAGAATATCAGGAGGTTTTATTGTGAACTTTAGACCATAAAAGCAGAGAGGCTGCCAAGTTCATCAGTAATGCAGGATCTAACAGTAGCATTTTAGCATAGTTTTGTCTCTTTCTCTTGTTTTATTTTACTTATCAGCTTTGTATCACATTAGCTGTTTATATCTTTTTTTTTTTTTGTGAAAAGTAACAGCAGTGCCAAACTATTATGCACTATGCCAATCTTAAAAAGAAGTAAATAAATGGAAGGGGTAGATGACACTTGTGCATTTTGATACCCTGGATCTGTGCTCTGATCACACGGAGCAAACAGCTAGAGATTAGAAGGAGAAACTAGATTTTTTTTTGCAGCCATTATAACAGAAGAGGTCTTGTTGCTAATCTGAGGCACTATAGTTTTACATGATGTATTGATGTATTTTATCTCAATAAGGGAAAATTTAGAGCCTCAGAAGGAGGTAAAATTTCTTACTAGTGGTAAGTATTAAGTACTTGTTTTCACTTCCACTGCAGCTGGAAACAGAAATTCAGCAAGTGTCAGAGGCATACAAAAACCTGGAGAAATCGTCCTCTAAGCGGGATGCTCTGGAAAAGGCCATGAGAAACAAGCTGGAAGGAGAAATTCGTCGGCTTCATGATTTCAACAGGGATCTGAGAGGTGAATGAAGTAACCTTTTAATTTGTTTTATTTTATTATTGTACTTGTTCGACAAGCCTGTGCTTTGCAGTAGGATTTGCTGTTTCTGGCACGCTTGGAATATTACAGGATACTCAAGGATATTCCATCTGGGACTTGAGGCAGTTGTTGAGAATATGGAAAAGACAGGTTTAGGAGCGTGCTGTAGTCTCTCCTTATCGGCCTGTTTCTCACTGAGAAGAAACATGTGATAAGCCAAATACCACAAACCAGATGCAAGCCTGGAATTCTCTCTTGCCTTATATCCTAGGCACAATTTGTACAATTTGTTCAGTTGATACAAATGGAAAGACATTTTGCTGACTGCCTAATCCCACACCAGGCATGTTCACTTTATTTCCTGTCCAGTGACCCCTTCACACTAACATACAAACTGCAGACTCTCTGCTCTTCCTGAAGGTCTTGTCGTTTCTTATCAAAGCAGGCATCTGGCTTTTTGGATCCTCCTCTCTTTTCCAGGGTGAGATGTTTTCAGTGTCTGGTTCTTGCTAGGAGCCTGAGCCAGGATTGTGCCTGGGAATGGAGAGTGCTGTTGAATGGTATTTGACCTTAACACGGGGCAAAGTTTAAACTGAAATCTGAAAGGCAAAAAAGACACTTGTGATTTCAGATGTTTAGAGGTGTATAATAGTTGGTTTTTTTAATATATGTATATAAGTTTTTTATAAAACCTTCTTACTGTTCTATACATCATCTGTTCTCGCTGTCCTTAGTTGCTTGCTAGACCATATTCCCAGAAACTGTTTTGCATCTAAGAAGGCCGTACAGTGCCCAGTGTTATCAGAAGGACAGTACACAAAGGCCTACATTAAATAATCTTATTCATAATAAAATTCATAGCATAAACATTTCATTTGTGTGCTTGTAGCCTGATCTAAACTTCTGATGCCTGCAGCAAGCAGAACTGTTAAACTGTACTTAGGATCTTGTTTTTCCCTGAAGTCAGATAATTGAACCACAGTAATTTAATCTTCTAAGTCTTATGATTGAGTGGAGGATTATAGGGGAATCTTTTAATTGCATGGTGAGATTTATTTGGGTGGAAAAAATAAATTTCTTTCTACAGATGTTTGAAATCATTCTTTATAAACAGATGCAATACAAAAGACTGAACTGAATCTTTCTTATACTGATGTCTATGAAGTGTCTTAACATACTTGTAAGGCTAGAAAAAATAAATTTCTTTTGCGTTATTATTATTTAAAGTAAGGTCTTTGGAACTCTGCTTAATACCTTCTGACTCTTTGTGAAAGTCTACTCAAGGACATCATTAGAAACATTTTTTAAACTGTTTTTGCTTTTGTCAGTGTAGATTGGGAGAGGCTATTTTGAATTAGAAGTGTCCCTAGGAGGTGTGACTTCATTTTTGCAAGTTTTTGATTCTTTGGTGTTCCTTTTGTTGCAAAATTCTGCAGAACGTATGGAGACCGCCAACAAGCAGCTTGCAGAGAAGGAATTTGAGGGATCTGAAGACAATCGGAAAACCATCTCTCAACTCTTTGCTCAAAGTGAGTTACATATTTGTTGTGGGTCAGTAGAAATGCTCTGGTCAGCCTAGGAAGGATAAAAAGTTCAGGTCGTTTTAGGTTCATCGACATTCCAAAACTGACAGTGGAGAAAAGAGGTGGAATTCAGCATTCCCTTTCTGTCAGTGTTTAAAGTCCATCTGATGGCATTTGTTAGACATCTCAGAGCAAATAATGTGCAGCTGCCTTGCAAAATTAGCATTTGTGTAGGATAAATTGTGCAATTTTCTTGTCCCGTACAAACTTTGGGTTTAAATCTTAGATTTAAACCATCATGAGTCCTGGGACTTGGTGAGCCTGAGACCTTGAAGGTTTCCCAGCTCTTTCCTCTTTAATTTGCCACTGCCATATCCAGTTCAGCAAAAATAAAAGAGAATTAATGCTGCCTGCAGTATGCTGGGCTGGGTGAGGGTCATGGATTCTGCCCACAGCATTAGATTTATCACAAGGCAAACCAAAATGACAAATGTGAAATGCTGCTTTTTCTTTGTACTGAAATGTCTGGAGGCTGACGGTAGCGAGCCAGCTTTCCTCTCATCCCATGGTGTACTCCACCCTTCTGACAATACTCACTTTTCTCCAATTGTTATATAAAAGGTAATGCAATAAAATTGCAAAATAGAGAAGATTTTCCATGGTGCAACACTTGTTGCTGCTTCTCTTACAAATGCTGGTATCCCTTCCCAGAGTTGTCTTTAGTCTATTCCTTGTGGCTTAACATTGCAAGCAGATGGGTATCGGGGCATGAATTAATTCTCCTCGTGGTGTGGTGCTAAGTCTGTCAGTTCAGTCCAGCTTTTAAACGGAGCTGGTGCACTTTGAGATTCAAAGGTGCACCCAGAGAGGTGGGAAGATGTGCTTTGTTGCTTATGGTATCTCTGAAAGAAGGCCAAAACTGTGAGGACTCGCATGCCCTATGCATTTTGGCTGCTCTTGGAAACCTCTCCATGCTGCTCCAAAAGCCTCGCTACAAGAACTTGCAGATGAGCAAGCAGACTGCTGGCACTGACTGATACCTTTTGGCGTAACGCCACCCCATCTCATCTCCACCCAACCTCAGTTTACTGTCGCAGACTGACCCTGTCACGAGCTCATCTCCTAAGTGGGGAAATGGGTAAAAGAATAGGACGGTGATAATATCAGCCTCTGTCTGAGTGGTCTTATGGCATGAGGTAGCTCTGAGTTGGGATCCAACTTAGTTCTGCAGGTCCTGGAGCACCCTGTTTGGGCACAGGTTGCTTTTGCAACCTCTGTGTGGGCTGCACAGCTTTTCCACCAGAGGGGAATCTGCAGCTACTCCTATTTTTGCTCTGGGCTCTCTGTTGGCAGAAGGAAGGGAATAATTGTGGTCCTGTAAATATAGTTATGCAGATGCTTGCACAAACAGGACTGTGTACTCCATCTGCAGTCTCTCCTAACACCCAGGGTCTAGGTCCTGTTTTTCAAGCCTTCCACTCCTTGTCCTCATTCCTTTGTCGTGGGATGTTGGTTTCTGGAATGCAGTTTCTCTGGTGTCATCAGCGCTGGGTGTAGATCACTCCAGGGAGTATTCTGTGGTTATGTAGCCAGCAAGTATGCTAATGTTATCATTGTAGCTGGCTGGCTCCAGCCGAGAATGGCAACACACGCAGAGGACATCAGCGCTCTGTTGTGGCTTTGCTTTACCCACTTGTTTGATAATTTCTCTAGGCCCCAACTACTTTGACCAGTTTATTTTTTCTAATGAAGGCAGCCGCCTTGTTCCTGAAACAGTGTAACTGCTCACACCAGGTCCAGCTCTTTCTGGAGTGCAGCAGAGGAGGAAGAGTTGTTGGGTTTGGAGTGGTTTTAGAGCTTTGGGTATCAACTTGCAGAGCTGGGCAAAAGGCTCTCATGGCCTGCAGCACTGCCTTGCACAGGGCAGGTACAGGTGCCTCAGTTCTGGCTCTTAAAAATGGCTCCATTTTCAAGGACTGCAACAGAAGACTGAGAAGGGCAACCACCTGGGCAGAGGGTAGAAAAAAAGAGCACTAGTCTTTCAGGCACCAAACTCTGCCATCTTCTCTTCCCAGCCTGCAGTATTGAAGTTACTCAGTTTTTCCTGTGCTGATATATCAGAGGTGAAGAGATGCCAAGTTTCACTGTATAATCAGAGCAAATTGCTTAACTGTACTGAGGGAGGCAGCTTCTCCCCCTCCCCACTGGCACTGTGTGGCACGTTGTCACTTGATGCACCATGCCTCATTTTCTGGGCTGCAAATTCTTCTCTACCTTGAAAGTCACGCACATTTTTCCCCTTTAGATAGAGTTGCATTCTCTCTCTCTTTCTTCCTTTCTTCCTTTTTTTTTTTAAGGAATCTCCCGGAAAAGCCGCCCATCTTACCTTCACCTGTGGAGTGAGGGACTTCTGAAAGCTGGGCAGAAAAATATTGCTGTCTAGTGATAGTTCTCTCTCTGTTTTGATAGACAAGGAAACACAGCGGGAAAAGGAGAAACTGGAAATAGAACTGGCTGCCGCCCGCTCCACAAACGAGGACCAGCGAAGACACATCGAGATCCGAGACCAGGCCTTGAACAACGCTCAGGCCAAGGTGGTGAAACTGGAGGAGGAGGTAAGGAGGTCGGCAGAGCAAATCCAGGGGATCCTGTAACAGTGACTGTGGGAATGAGTTTGTCTGGTGCAAATTAGGAGGAAATCTGCGTGCTTCAAAGCTGTTTATATCGGCTTAGCTTTGTGTTGGTTAGCTAAACCGCTGAACTGCTCACAGATAAGCCACAAATCTTTCTTTCCTTGGAAGAGCTTTCGTCTAAGCAGCCACATTGCGTTTTCTTTTTGTTTTAACTGATAAAAGTGGGCTGAAACTGAAATTCCAGCCCTGGCAGCCTCCTGAACTTGGCAGAAGTATGGGTCTGGGTGGACTTTTAGCTAGCAGCAAAGGAGCTCGGCTTGTCCGCTTACCAGGTGTCCCACTTGCAGCAGGTTATCATGGAGTGCAGCCGTGCAGATCAGTGTGTGCCCAGCATTCATAACAAGCTGGGCATGACCTTGTTTTCTCTGCCCTCCCTTCCTCCCTCTTGAGAGGAAATAATGTATTTGAGCTGCTCTGCCAGGCAGCTCTCACAGCAGTGTCTTTTGCAGCCTTGTCCTGCCACTCACGCACGGCTTCCCCTTTCTTTGCGTCACAGTGTCCGTCCTCTTTCCTCCTGCCTACTCTTTTCCTCTCCAAGGCTCCATTTCCTGCTCTCGGCCTCTGCTTCCTTTACTCCTACTCTTCCTTCAGAGAGAGCCCCTAAGGAAACCTCATGGCCAAGCAGACTTCCTTCCACTGCAGGCTTGTTCTCTCGTCCCTCAGCTCTGCCCTGTGCCTGCCTGCCAGCTCTCATCGCCTCCTGTGGTCACGCACAGTGCCCACACCTAGCTGTGCCTTGGAGATGTTGCTCAAACCCTCCCCTTGGCTGCTTCTCTGCTCTCCGTTCCAGCGGAGGAAGGGACTCAGATAAAGTGACCATCCTCCTCTCTCGTCTTCTCTACCTTCCTCCTATCTCCTGTCGCCATTTCTTAATTTTAATCTTTTCTAAGATCTGTATTTGCCCCAGAGCCCATTCTCCTGAAGCCCCCTGGCCATTTCTTCTCCTCCTTTTCACTCTCACAGTATACTTTGGAGCACTTTGGCTTCACAGAAGGCCTCCCTCAGTGGCTCAAGCTCTGCAATTTCATCTGTGTACTGTTGCCAGGCCCTGCCCCACTGCTGGGAACCAACTTCTCCATGAATACAAATTACAATAATAAAACAACAACAAAAAGAGCAGAGTCAGAAGAATGCTTAAATATCAGAGTCCTGGTGTGCACCGCGACAAGTCCTTTGATTTCACCAGAACTGTAGCATCTCCTGGCACAGCAGCCTTGCACCTCTCTTAGGCGGAGACAGTTTAGACATCAGAGGATTCTGTTTGGATCTTAAGTGATTCTCTCATTTGAGCCTGCAATATACTGGGCTCTTTGGCTGTCGTTAAGACACTGTAGAGATCTGGTGTGAGATTAAGTGAGATTAAGACATCCTCCTGGCCTCGGTGGGGTTGTGCTTCCACCTGGAGTGGGCCTGGGTCTAGGTGCCAGGGCCAGCACACACCTGGGCCGGGCTGGACCCCTGCATGGGCACTAGTGTTTGCAGCTGGAGGCTTCAGAGATAGTAATAATTGTAAATTTTATTTTAAAATGATTATCTCATTTTACCAGAAGACTTGAATATGGCCCTGCTGCAGAATATTTGCCTAAATAAAATAGAAAAATAAGTAAATCTGGGCTATGTTGCATGCCACTGTAAAAAGCACACAAGCCTGTGTACACCGATTTTGAGTGAAGTTTCCTAGCCTGGCTTGCCTGAGGGCTTGTGGTCATTTGCATCCAACCTTTGCTCGAATCCCAGGGTGCTCAGGAAGTGCCACCCTTCCTGTTGTAGATAAATATGGAAGCGTCTCAGGGAGCAGGAATTAACTCTGCTTTTTCCTAGAGGTGAGAGGGAATAAAAGGAAAAAAAGATGAAGAATCACTTTTGCAGGTTTTCCAAATCACTTTTTAGTGAAATGCTTAGGATTATAAAGTGTTTGTTGACTCATTATCATTAAATTGTGGGAAGTTATGAAATGTCTGAGCCATTTGGTAGCTGTTCAGTGCTTGGAGCACCACTTAAAAGAGAGGTTGAAATGTCATCCTGAACTAATGGCATTCAGTGACCAGGATATATGAACAATTTGTCAGTTATTTCTTTTATTCTTGCCAGCTTCATTTGAGTTGCTAGTCCCTGGAATTGTCAGGAATTTCCAAGCTCATCCTGCAGAAGAGGGTGGAGTTTCTTATGCTAAGGTTTGGCAGCTGCTCTGGCCCAATGCCTGGGGAGTGGGGGGTGCATATTTCAGTTGTTGCATCCTGTAATGCAAGTTTTCAACTTTTCTCCTTCCTTTCTGGCTTCCTATAAGCAGAGTTATCCTGCCTTTTATTCACTAGATTTTTCAGTAAAAAGAATATTTCCATTTTGAGTGCTGCAAGGCATTTAACACTATGGTTGAGGTCAGATACTGCTGTGCTATCAGAATCACCAGATTATTTTTGAAGTCTTGAATTGCCGGTTTGGGTAAGAACACCCCTGTGTAAAATGTAGATATTTGTCCACTTCTATGGACCATTGTGAATATGTTGGATTCTTGCATCCAAGATAAAGGGAAGAAAGAGAAGCACAGGCACTCCTTGCAGAGGAAAGGAATGCTTTGGGGGATATCTAAATATAGTGAGAAGCAGTGAAAGCAAAAGTGAATGTTTTCAGTGTATTTTTCCCAGACAGTTAGGAATGGTGAAATGGCTCTTCAAGTTTTAGGTAAGCTGCCATTAAAATTAGGTAGTGTGGAGTTTATTTCTGCTAAGTGGCAAAATGGATGAGTGATCATGGGTATTTAAAATGAACTTAAACATGTCTACAAAAAGACCTGCAGAGTGTGTACATGTTGTGTATATATAATAGTTAAACTTTATCACTTCTTTGCTGTATGTAAAGCAATGCAGTAATTTAATTATTTTCACCTTTGTATTTTCATTCTTCCCTTTACTAGTAATGCTTCACAGCAGTGCTCAAGTCAGCAGCTCAATAAATTTGTTTCTAGTGAGGGGTTAGTCTGTTCTTTTTTAAAATTAAAACTGCAATTTATTTTCATTTCACACAGTAAATTTGAGATAAGTTGAATACATCTGAAGTAAAACACATGCTGGCTTATATAATAGTCAGTACTGATCAGTGATAACAATATTAACTAAAAATTCTCTTTGCTTTTGCCGTGAGAGTCTCGACTTTACTGTGTTTGAATGCCTGCTGTGTGTAGCAGATACATAGTTGGTAGCCGGTCACAGATGGCCTGTCTGTGGGAGCATTTAAAGAAGTCACATTACCAGGTGCCTTAAGAGCCTTCAGCAAGGAGAGCACAGTGTTAAACTTCCCTTTGCTCTGAGCCAAAGGAGAATTGCAGGGTTTGCAGAAAGGAGCACCCTGACCAGTTTGTGAGACTCTGGATACAGGCTGGCTTATTCTGAGTCCTTCCCAGGCCTCTAATATTGCACCACAGAGTTTGTTTAGTGCCGAATATTTTACCTAACCACAGCTGCTGAATGTACAGGGTACAACTGCAACTGCTTTTACACTTTAAAAGTAACTTTTAAAACTTGCATCGAATTTGGTCATTTCTGCTTACCCTGATTGGTTCTTACCATGGCAGGCCACGCTTCAAGTTTAAGATATATATATTCACATACACACACACATACGTAATATATTTGTTTAAGCTTTAAGTTACGCGTGTGTGTGTATTTGTGTAATTTGTACTGCCTTGCCCCAAAACTTAACAAATGCCTTAAGGATTAAGGAGACAGTTTTGAAAAATAGTGACTACCACAAAGATAGAAGTACCCATCTGCTCTTTGCCCTCTCATGCATGTAGCTTACAGTAGAAAGAAAAGCTGGATATCCCCACTAATGGATGAGAACTGGGAAGGTAGGAGAAGGGAACCAGATTGAATGAAATATCCTGTCTGAAAATGGCTTAAATTTAGCAGCTGTCCAATCTTTCAACCATGAGAGCTCAATATAAAGCAGATACCAGAGCTTAGATCCTTTGCTCATTTCTCACTCGGCTTTCGCGGTGAGAACTAGCACGCTGGCTAACACTGGGGGTTCTGTCTGGGGGGAAATGCAGAAACATTCGTTTCCAAATGACGCCTATTGTGCTTCATGCTCTGTATGGGAGATGCTTTTGGAACAGAGCTCGAGCTTGTGGGGAAGAGACCGGCGGAGAGACCAACTGCTTGAAGGCTTCTCTGTTCTCCTTTCCCATCGTGTCTGTGGGCCTATAAAAAGATATTCCTACGTGCAGGGACTCACAGAACTTATATGACTGTTCCTTTCAGGACAGGGTTGCTTTTAAAGGGAACGCTTTCTGGAAGTTTTACTGTTCATGGATGGATAGAGGGGAAAGGAGGGAGATTTTCCCTTCTTCCTTGTAACACACGGGTGTTTAATGAGCTGTATCTCAGTAATGATGCAGAACTGGCTTTTTATTACTAGGTCTCTACCTCTCAGATTCTGCCTGTCAGTAATTTTCCAGAGGTGGCTTTGAGAGTTATAACTTATTTTAATGCAAGCAAGTGGAGGGATGACTTCCTGGCATTCCCATGCAATGAGCGCTGCTCCCAGCACGACGATAGTGTTACCAAATTGCTTCAGCAGGAGCTCTCGCCAGGGCCCGTGGTGCCTTATTGGGCCCAAATTCAAACAAACTGTGGGCTCAGAGGCATCCGAGAGGAATATATTCCAAGTGCGAGAGGAAGAAGTGGTTCAAATGTGCTTGTTGTCTTTTTCTCTCTTTCTCTCTCTCTCTCTTTTTTTTTTTTTTTTTTTTTTTAAGCTACATTTCTGCCACAGCAGCAAATTCCTGTGGGGAAACGCATTTTCAGCTGCATCTGAATGCAGGGAGCTCTAGGATAAACCCAGAATGTAATGAGAACACCCTGAATGTATTAAAGGACCTTGAAGACCTCAGAGATGGTGGGTGGGAGAGCAGCAAATGCTGATGAGTGTTACCAATTTGCTGCAACAGGAGCTGTCCAAGATGATGAGGGTAATGGCTGCATCTGTCAGAGCTCCTGGGAGAGGCTGGCTTGCAGGAAGTCCCCTCATCTTCCCCAGAGAAGTGCTTTGCGGAGCAACCTCTCTGGAAGTCACGGTGACAGGCGTCTGCTCCTCTCCAAGAGGACCCCTTGGTCCTTAGCCATCACTTTTGGACCATGCAGCTGCTCCCTGTAGCAAAGAACTGTGCAGGCTGCCTGGGCTGCCAGCGTCCTAGGAGGCCTGTTCTGTGGAGCTTCCAAGGAGCAGTTCCTGCTCTCCGTGCCTCAGCGTGAGCATTTGTTTAATGGTTTCTTTCCAGTACGTTCGGAGAGGCTGATTCATTTCCCAGTGCTGGAAGCCCCGGCATTGGGGAATATCAGTGCGCAGGCGTTTTCAGGCAGTACATCTCTGACTAAGTTGGAAAGGGACTGCTCTTCAGGCCAGCAGGTCTCTGGTGAGCAATGCTGGCTCCAAATCCCCCTCTCTGCCCTGGAACCTCCCAGCCCACACTCCGTGTTGGGAAGCAGTTTTGACAAGGGAAGGAAGACAGGCTTAGGAAGCACTGGGGAGGAGCTCAGCCCTGCCAAAGGGCTCTGCTGTGCTTCCAGTCATGCCCAGAGCTTCTTGGAGATCTCATGGTCTTCAAGAGGTGTTATAATAAAGATGTTATTATAAATGCTGTGTATTTTCAGAGCACCCTTCGAGGCAAAATAGTTACAATCCATTATGTGAACATAAGCTTGCCCCTTAGCTAAGTGCAGTACCATCGAAAGGAACGTTATCATCTTGTCACATTTGTGCGAGAGGATGTTGGGCAGGGTGTGACAGTGTCCACGGGGATGTGCTCTTGCCCTGCGGTGGCAGGAAGGGCAGCACCCCTGGGGGACATCTCTGCCACGGCGGTTGCTCCCGGGGCTGCCTCAGCACTGGGGGGACCCGAGGCAGGTGAAGGACTCCCAGGCTGTGCTGTGGGTTCACCAGGCACAGCCGCTGTGCGGAATAAGGCAACCCTTATCCAAAGGAAAATCGTGTCAGAAGGCCCCCTAGGAAAGCTGAATTTTGTGTAGTGTGTATGTGTAGTTAAAACTGATTGAGTATCTGTATTCTTCAGAATCTGAAATAATTTGAAGGATTTCTTTAGCAATTTAAAAAAAAAAAACACACAAAAAACACTTTTTCTAATATTTTACAATTCTTATCAACACAGTAAAATGAAGTATATTTTGTGAAGGGGGAAAAAATGAAAAAGAAATACTGTCTTTGAAAAGCCACTGAACAAGCCGTGCCTGTACTTTAGGTCTGGTGCATGAGCTGGACGTGTGCAGGCAGTGCTGGCACGTTGGGCAAGAGCGCGTGTTGCAAGGTCTCACCTGCAGGTTGGGCCCATGGGAGCGCTTTCAAAGGGAACGTTTCACTGGAATTTCTGTGTCCTAATTCTCCCTTTGGCTGGGCTCTTGGTATTCTTTGAGTGTAGGCCAAAAAGTTAATCCACACATGCACATTCCCATCTTTATTAACTAGGAAAATGTTGTCATCGCCTCCCTTTTGCAAGGAGAATTTTACCTGTGTGATAGGGTTTTTGTTTGTTTGTTTTAGTACTTCGTAGTAGCTGTTGGGAGACAAAGGCCCTTCCTTAATTTTATATAAAGAAGGATGGGAGCGCTGTGGTTCTCATTAGGTTGTTATTACACAGCCTGTTTCTCTGGTGTTTCTTAGTTTGTTTCTTGCCCATGTGCAGAAGCTTGTGTGCAAAGCCCAGGGATGGCAGGTTCTGTCACTGATTCATGTTGTCATTTCTGACCAGTCACCCAGCTACTGTTAAACTAACTGTAAGACTGTTACATTAATACTTCATTGGCACCTGAGAGAGCTTAATTCAGTATTATTAAGCACTGTGATCAGGGATAAAAAAGGATCTCTTTGATAAAACATTCCTATTGATTTTTCTATGGAGCAACAATTTGAGTTAAGTATTAAAATGTTCCTGTCTCTCCCAGTGTGAATGAGTTTGAAATCTTGAGCAATCAAAGAATAAAAATACCTTTCTACTGTACATGCCCTGGTCGGAAGGCCTTTGGCTGGATTGCTCACTACTTATAGTAACTTCTGTAATAAAATCCCTGTTTGGAGAAAATCCTCTAGGGCAGCAACATTCACGCTGTGAGATAGATGCCTGCTGACTTTAAAAAGAGAAGAAAAGGCTACCGTGTCTGGTATTAGTAGAGCGTGGAGATTTCCTCTTCTGCAACTCACACTGCAGTCTCAGGATTGCTTCAAGCGACGTGAAAATTTTGAGGGAAAATATGGTAAGACCTTCTTGGAAAGAGGATGCGAGTGGCTCATTGCATTCAGATCAAAGGTGCAGCAGGTCTAATATCCTGCCTCCACCGGATCTTATACTCAATTCCTAGGGAATACTGCAGGAATAGGGCAAACAATTAGCCATGTTTTCTCCGAACACTCTCCCTGCTTCCACGAAGGACTTCCGGAGCTGGACGCAGCCAACCGCTTTTGTCTTTCATGTCCCTCCTTTCATTTTTCGTCCATGAAGTCATGCTGGAGCCTTTTGAACTTGCCAACTCGCTTGATTTCATTACTTAAGTTACCTTTTTTTTCCCCTTTGTTTCAGCTCAAAAAGAAGCAGGTCTATGTCGAGAAGGTGGAGAAGATGCAACAGGCCCTGGTTCAACTGCAGGCAGCATGCGAGAAGCGGGAGCAGCTGGAGCATCGGCTGCGCACACGGCTGGAGAGGGAGCTGGAGTCTCTGCGCATGCAGCAGGTATCCAGGGGCTGTCTGTGCCCTGCTCCATGGCTTGGAGCAATGAGCATTGCACTAGGCCTGTGAACTAGGACAATATATTTTTTTAATCTTTTAAAATCAGAAAAAAAAAGTATTTTGGTAGCTATTGTCATGGGCTTGCTGGCTTTGATTTTTCTTTCTTCTTAGTTGATTAAAATATTGCACTTTAACCAAAAAATGTAGATAAACTGTAGGAGATCCGTAATGTGGCAAGGCTCAGAAATAGCCAGGAAGCTGGATGCTATTTTAGCTTTAAATAACCCGGTTATGCATTATTCTACATTATTTTGAAAAGTATTACTCGCAGTTTGAGCCTTTATATAAAATTCTCTACCAGCTGAAAAGGCGCTTTAAAAAGATTTTGCCTGTGAAAAACAATTCCATAAATCCAGTTCATGCAAAGTGATAAAAGCTTCACATAGAATATGTGCTTCCAATTGCAGCTTGTATCATTCCTGTGGAAGGAATGGGAAGTCAGCTGTGGAGTGGTATTATGAACTGGGTATGCAGTTTCAAGTTTATTTTAACATGTCTTAAACATTAGGCAAACTGACAGATTGGTAAATTTGGATGGAAGTAGGATACAGGCTTGTGTTCCAAATCACATTTACCTCCAGGTGAATTTTAGTTGTCAACTGCCACATCCATGTAGGAATGAATGCTTAAATCTTAATCACATTTTTGCATTGGTTTTGGTAGGGGTTATGGTGTGCAAATAAGTGTGAGTTAAAACTTGACAATGCATCTGTACACATAAAAGGGGTGAAAAGTAAAAGGGGTGGAAAGATGAATTGCTCTCTTGGACGCTGTTTGACATAGGATTTAAAGACCCAGTTGAGTAAAGGATGTAGCAATATAAATACAGAGCATGTTATATTGTTGACTTTCTTCGTTTTCACTTGTATCAGTGTGGTGTTTAACTGATGCTCTTGCTAGTATCACAGTAGGTATAAGTTTGCTTAAAAGAAGAGGAAACAAGTTAGTGTACTTTTATTGAAAGTGTTTCAAGAGAAAGATTTTATGCTGTCATTTTTTGTTAAAAAATAATTGTTTAATAATTCTTCCTGTTTGACACAAATGTGCATAATGAATGTACTTTGATAAACTTTTCTTCTGTGTTAGCTTTACATTAGATACTGCAGACCCCACAACTCTTGACTTTGAGCTTCAGCCAAAACAGAAAAAAAAAAACCCCTTGTGTGCCCAACTTCTTTGCTTTGCTTTCTTTTTTTTCCATTTGTATTTTTAATCCTGCCAGTCCCAGACAAGACTCCCATAAAAACTATATTTTTTATCCTCTGAACTTTTAGCACAGCATTCTCTTTCATGTTCAGGAGCGAAGGAAGAGTGTCTGTCTTCCAGACCTTACTTTATAACTGAAATATTTTTAATCCTCATTTTCTTAATCCGTAAGTACACACAGATCATGTTATTTCAATAATCAGGTCATTTTAAAATATTTTGGATGTGCTTTTTGAAGGTAGGGTAGCGCCTGTAAACTACCTCTAGTTTCTATTATGTAGTTTCTAAACTACCTCCTGTTTCTATTATGCTTTCATCCCTGGTCAGTATTATAAAGCACTTCTCATTTAACACTGATCATTTATTAAAAAGAAAATAGAAATCTGTGTCTTATGAGATTTTATGAGGAGCAGAAAATTGAACAAAATCATTTATTTAATGTGATTATTGCAGTAGGGCCATTCTCACATTGCTTGGATCACCTGATCCATGTGTTGAGTCCCTGTGTGTTAAGGCGAGTTATGTTTCTGTATCCCAGTTCTGCTCTTGCACAGGCTGGGCTGAGTCCCTTTAAACGAGGGTATTGGTGAGTTTTTGCTTGAGGCAGTGCTGGAGGTAAGGCTGTTAGTTTAGGCAGGGCGGATGGGCTGAAGATATCAGACTTGAGCAGCATGGTGCTATTCTCCAGCACATTTGTGTGGCTTTGCGTGTAGGAAAGGGTCTTAATGAGCATTTTCCTCCAAGTATCGGAGATACTTGCATGTTGGTGTTCCCAGCTCTGGGAAATACCAGAAAGCACTGCAGCCTACGTGCTGCAAATGACGCTGTCTTGGCAGTGCAACGTCTCAGATTTGACTGTTGAACTTGGATATCTGTAAATTAAAAGGTGCCTTTCTTATGTTATATGAGCTTGTTTGCATATTTTGACAGAGATAGGCTGAACTTTCAGCTTAATCTCCAAAAGATCCGTGAGCATTACCTCCCGTGCCCAGCGTGGCACGGGCACATTGCTCTCCAAGGGGTTCTTGCACCAAGCCGGTACTGCTCTGCACCAGCCCTGGTCCCGCACACTAAAAGAAACCAACCACCCCTGAGTCTGAGGTGTGTCCTGAGACAGCTTTTCATTTTCTTTTTGGAAACCAGCGCCAGGGAACATCTCAGACGGCCAACGTCTCGGAGTACAACGCCACGGCACTCATGGAGCTCCTGCGCGAGAAGGAGGAGCGGATTCTTGCTCTGGAAGCAGACATGACCAAGTGGGAACAGAAGTACCTGGAAGAGAGTGTGATGAGACAGTTTGCTCTGGATGCAGCTGCAACTGTGGCTGCTCAGAGGTAAATGAGACTATTCATCGTACAGGGGTTATTTTCTTTTTCCTTTTGATAGTCATATTTCCCACCAAGGAATGTTGTCATACCACCCTCCCCTGCTACCTCTCCTTACAGTCCAAACAGCATCTAAAACTTCTGCATGTAAGTGGACCTTGGCTGCTTTTCCTGGGAGCTGTGTAATTGCCAAAAATTAGAAACTTTTTTCCAGGGGTAGATTCCTCCCCCACCATGCAAGAGCCATTTGCCAGGCTAGAATTGTTCTGAGCCAATCCTAGAAGCTATTGATTCCAAAATAGATATATGAGGAGGGTTTTTTTTTTTGTTTTGTTTTGTTTTTAAACAGGAATCGGTCCTCGCTGAAGTCATGTGAGATGGGGTAAGCTTGGTGATTCACATCGTTCACCCTGAATGGCTTACTTGTTCTCCAGAATATTTTTGCAAATTACTTGGTGGTATTATCTGCAACATGGTTACTAACCCAAGACATCTACTAGGAAATTCTGCTCAAAATGCTCTGCTCTGCGGGGAGGGCACTGCTTGTGGGGGCGGGAAGGGAAGGGTGCCTGAAACTTGGTAACCAGCTCACATTCCAGCACAACTGTCCAGAAACACTTAGTATGACTTCAAATAGGCCTGAGTGTTTTAGCTGCTTAGCAAACAAGAACTGCTTTCGAAGTGCAGCTCTTTAACATTTAGGTAGTGCTTACAAATAGTTTTATTATAAGTCATTAGTTTCTGACTCTTAGCAGCAGCAACTTTTATTTTAGCTTGTTTCATGATCCGGCTTCAAATAGGGAGGTTATCACATCCAGAGTCCTGGCTCATAACATCATCGTAGAATTCCAGGAGGAAAGTTGCAAATCTGATAGGTTAGCATTTAAAGAGGTATCTTATCTTGCAGCGAAGGCACGGGCTGTTATTTTAGGGTATTAATGTTTCTTGTGCACTGTTTTCTGCTTCTCCAGAGGTTTCTTAAAGGCCCTGCTACTACTTGTCCCTAGAGGCCATGTTATATTTTCAACATGCCCTGATAAGTAGGGGCCTGGTCTATCCTTCATTGCCAAATGAGAAGGGATGTGTTGGGCCTGTGCATGTTGTGTAAAATGAACAAGAATGCTTTCCAATCAAGAACAAGCCAACCTGTGAGACCTAGTTCTCCATTTCCTCCTAATTTCTTCTCTCCCAGAAGAGACCCTACTATTAGCATACGTGCTGTGGAAGTTTATATGCAGTTGGGCCATAGAGCAACCCTCCTAAAAACAAACAAGCAGACAAAAAACCCCAAGACATGCCACTAATTTCAGTGGCAGCCTCTTCTACATTGGGCACAATCTGCTTTCCCTTTGCTTTTATAGTGGAAAAGAGGTTGCGGGAAGGATGCTTTAGAGCAAGGCAGGATTTGGGTCACTTTAGGTTCGTTTGTGCCCTTTAGTGCTCAGTGCTTTGCTGTTACTGCTTTTGTTTGTTTTGCTTTGTTTTTGTGGGGTCTTTTGTTTGTTTTTTTTTGTTTTGTTTTTGTGTGTGTTTTTGGTGTTTGTTTATTTTTGCTGGTTTTTATTTGTTTTAGGGCTAAAGGTACAATCACTAGCCCATTCTTAGTCCTGCTGGATGAGGGAACAAATTGTCCATTCTAGTGCATTGAGCAAGTGTCGTAGTCACTTTATTCTCATTGAACAGCAGCAAGTAGGATGAATGATACACTATATTTTTGTCAGTGGACTGAACTATTTAGTGCTGTGTAGTGTCAGTCTAAAACCATTTTTTAAAATACCTGTTTTTAGCCTACTACAAGTTGTTTGGACAAGCAATTTAAATTTAAGAAATATTGATGCCTGATAGTACTCAGACCACCCCCCATATGACATTGTTAGATGGAGAAACAACAGCTTTACATCTGAACCTAAATTTGCAGCATTACAATCATAGAAAGTGCCTGATATTCTGTACCGTTTCCCACCCTCCTCATGTCCTTGAATTTGCCCTGTCAATCAGTGTACAGTAGTTCAGTTAAACAGTTCAAAATATCATAGACTGGCATGGAGTAGACAGTAGATTGAGTGTTGTTTTAATGACTTATGTGGCATATTTTTGTAACCCTTCTTGCATTAGGACTGGGAATTGGAGTTTTGGAAGACACTGAACCAGCCTATAATCAAAAAAAAAAAAAAAAAGATATTCTTGTTTGTTGCTTTTGAGCACTCATTTTGTGCTACTGGGAGGAAAGCAGCAAAGCTAGGTGGTCCTTCATCTGCTCTACTGCTTGTTCCCAGGGACACGACAGTGATCAACCACTCGCCTAACCCCAGCTATGACACCTCACTGGAAGCTCGCATTCAGAAGGAAGAGGAAGAGATCCTGCTTGCCAACAGAAGGTGTCTCGACATGGAGGGCAGGTAACATTCAGCTTGCTTCTATCTGGATTCTTTTATGATTATTTATGATTTTAAGTGAACTCTCTGGGGTAGGTGTCTCAGAACCAGAAATTCTTATGTCTTCACCAGCAGCAACACTATAGGGTGCCAGGCACTTATTTGACTAAAGAAGCAGCTGCGTGGCAATCCAAAACCTGTCTTGATACTGAGGACTAGTGCTTAAAAAGTCTTGTCTTAGATTTTGCATCTTGTTTGTTCCTCTTTTTTCTTCAGGACATCTTCCTCAGACCCTATTTTCAAGCCACCTCTTAAGTGGTCCCATAGAGCTTTTTTCCCTGGGATTTGGCACAGTGCAGGCTCTAAAGAGTGTTAATCTTATTCCTGCTGGTCTCATTTCCTGACCATAATCTCAGCTCTGTTTCAAAGCTTCTGTAGTGTTGTTCAAACCAGCTTTCAGTAACCAAAGATGCATGGGTAGCTCAGTGGAGTGCCCTTAGACACATGTAAAAGAAATGTTGTGTGATTTGCTGTGGAGGATCAGAGAGCAGCCAGGATTGGGGGTGTTGAGCTCACTGGCATCTTCTCTGTGTCTCCCCAAATGCCTGAGGGAGTTCTGGCCACGGCATGGGGACACCGAGGCCTCAGTCCAAGGAGACACCAACTGAAGCACCTTATTCCTCTTTGTCCTTCTTGAAAAGGATCAAGACTCTGCACGCGCAGATCATTGAGAAGGATGCCATGATCAAAGTCCTGCAGCAGCGCTCCCGCAAGGAGCCGGGGAAGACAGACCAGCTCTCCTCCATGAGACCCGCCAAGTCGCTCATGTCCATCTCGAATGCTGGCTCGGGCCTGCTGTCCCACTCATCAACTCTGAGCAGCACTCCCATCCTTGAGGAGAAGAGGGAGGACAAGAGCTGGAAAGGCAGCCTTGGTGAGTTTTAAGCTACGGTGGCAGTTCAGATACGCAAGTCACCATTTTAGAGGCGAGACAGCAGCAGGAAGAAGGTGCATTTGACAGACCGAATGATGAAGCTAGCATGTGGTAAAGCTGACTGCGAGCAAGATGGTGCACATTTGGAACAACAGCTTGTTCTAATCGTTATGGGGGAAGCAACAGCTTCTGATGGCCAGGCTCCATCACTAAAATATTTAAGCTTTAATTCCCATTTGATTTGAGTACCTGATTTCGGAGACATTTGGGATCTATTTTTCAGAATTCCCAACCACTTGCTTTCAGCTCGGTTGTTACAGCTGTCTGAAGGTGTAAAGTGTCCTTGAATAAGTAGCCAACAGGGAGGTGAATCAGGATTGCTATCCTGTAATGTTGTACCTGCAGTAATATGACTCCTGCCTGTAATGGCTCAACACCCTTGTTGGGAGAAAGTGGTTTGTAGGAAAGCAAATTTTAGTTGTTTTTTTGTTTTTTTTTGTTTTTTTTTGTTTTTCTGGAGAGAGTCTAGGTCCAAAGCTTCTCCCCATGAGCATAAAAGACCCTGAGATGTAAGTGAAAATCTGCAGATGATTTCAGGGTGTGCAGCTTTATCCTGCTGTAGCTGGGCCACTGCTTAGAGATAGGGAAGTAAATTGTTAGTGCCTACTTGCATATCTTTGCATGCAGCAACAGGAGGCTACTGTTATTCGTTAGGTACCTCAGTAACTGGTCGTGAAAGGTGTTATAGAAAGGTAAATTAGTGTTGTCTGCTGAAGTACAAAGTAATTTCTAGATCCTAGAGCAAGTACTATGAAAAGTGGCAGAATGAATTCTGGTTAGTTTACTGGGAATGTGAAATTTCCTTCTCTTTTTTTCCACAAAGGTGTTCTGCTGGGAACAGAATATCGCTCCGAATCCATTCCCTCCACCCCCTCGCCAGTCCTTCCTTCCACCCCCTTACTGTCAGCACACTCGAAAACCGGCAGCAGAGACTGCAGCACCCAGACAGACCGGGGCAGTGAACAAAGCAAGGCTGCATCTTCGGCGGCAGCTCCCACTCCAGCACGGCTCCCTGGGACCAGCCTGACCTACAGTGCAGACAAAACAGGTAACAAAGCTCAGCCGTATCAAAAGAGGGCCCCTGCCACTCACTCACCATCCATTCTGCTCCATGGCACTGGCCCTACCTGTCTCTCTGTTCAGCTCTGGAAAACAGAGTTTAGTTTTGGGGAGGATATATGGTTCTCAAGGACAAGTTCGACCTCATTCTGAAGTCATGCTAAGAGGTATCCAGTCACTCAGTAAGAAAAAAGCCCTAAGCGGTAGTTACACTGCGTCCACGCTGGGTGGAGAGCTGTAGCAGCATTTGAGATTCCCTCAGCAATTGGAGCAGGTACAGGCTAATCTCAGAGTAGTCTCTGAGTTGGTGTCTGCTCTGAAATAAATTGCAAGTGGCACATTCACAATTAAACAATGTGTAGAAGTGGGCTATAGAAACGGGCCATGGCGTTTTAGTGGGTATTCAAAGTGAAGTGGACTCAGATGAGAAGGAAGGAGAAAGAAGGGTAACTATCCTGATAGAATTGTCTAGTTGCTGCACTATCCGGTTGCAGGACTGACCTCAGCATTAGCCTAAGTAGGTCCATTTGACAGTGACTGTCACAGAAGCTCAATTTGCCCACAGAGCCCCAAGCTGGCAAGAGAGGCTCATTTTCCATCCGACTCTGCCAAATCAATGCAGATTACACAACCTTGCCTCTTCTACTTAGAGACGCATTACAATTATGTTGTTCTTTATGGAAGAGTGAATGTTGGCTGGTCTCCTGTGCACCTTGCCCATGCTGGGCTATTTAATGGGTATCGAGGGCGACAGGTGAACAGGTTTTGTGGTGAAAGTCTATACTGACTGCATTGCTTTAAATGTAGTTGGTTCAGTTTTATGTGCCATTGTAGGTCAGTGGGAGATACTTGAAAGGAATTTGAGAAAGTGCCTCTCTTTGTCAGGCTATAAACATGAAGAAATGGTTTTTTTAAAAACCAAATAATCAGTCCTTTGGCCAATGACAGATGACTTTTAAAATGTTAACCCTACTTTTCTAATCCTGTGCTCGCGGTGGTTGTCAGTTCAAGCTACAGCTTTGATTGTCTGTCTTTTGTTTCTCCTCATAACATAGATGGGCCACTCTTCCACTCCAGCACTCTCGAAAGAAAAGCCCCTGTTCAGAGCGTGGGGCAAGACCTCCCAGATGGCGAGATGGTAGAATACCTCATCTGAAAGGCTGTGAACTGGGATCTGAGATGGGATACAATAGCAAGATTTTTTTTAAAAAGACGTTTTTATTGGGAAAATTTGTAGTACCTGAGTAATAAAAGAACACTCAGCTGTTTGCTCTTGTATATTATGTCTCAAGAATATGGACAGGTTAATTTATAATTTGTTCTAAATTATCAAACCCCCTTAACTCTTGTTCTTTGAAAGTTTCCCTGCTTATTTTTTAAATATTGGATCTGGTAAAGTCTGGAGAAAAAAAAAAAACACAGTCTTAGATGCACTACATTTTATATATCATTTCAGTATTTTTTAAAGTCTTGTCTTTTAAAAACAAGCAAAAGTATCTGCTCTCAGTAACTGGTTAATTGTCTAGCTTGAACATGGTAAGATGGGTGTAATGGCCTTATAGTGATCAGACCTGAATGTGGGCCCTGGTTGTGAGCATCACTTATGGCTTCAGAGTACAGGTATTCTGAGGAGCTTTTATAAACTTCTGAGCTGCAGTCAAGGAAGACTTGTCTTTACTCACGACGTGAGAAATCAAAATAGGTATTTCATATTCACAGGCTGGAAAGACTTCTGTTTTCAGAGTGCTGACTTTTTTTAAAATTCTGAAATTGTGATATTTCTTTACAGAAAATACGACTCCAGTGATTGATGTAATGTTTGACATTTTTAGTTGCATCAGAAGATGTCATACTTTCATGCACAAGTACTTTTTCAATAATTTATGTAGTTATTAATAAATAATAAATTTCATTCATGCCTTACATAAAAAAGAGCAGTGTACAGGCTCAGTCCTGATCTTTCTTAGATCCAATTTTCTGCCAGTGTAATCCCACTGGCTTAGTGGAATTACTGCAAATTTACAGTAGTCTAAGTGGCAAGCCCCCGCTTTTCAGTGTTAGCGAATTGTTCTACTACCTCTGTGGTTTAGCAGATCTTTCTCTATTTCACATTCCCTTCTATCTTGTATGTGCCTCATTCTCAGAGATACTAGATTCTTTTTTTCTTTCTCTTACAGCAGTCCCTCAGAACTAGAACTTTTAATAACAGCTTTGGATAAAGTTTCACATGGTAAATTGTGGCCTTCCAGAATGTTATTCATCATCATTATTACTCATCATCTGACTGGAGAGAGCAACCAGAATCATTAAAGAAGATACTTTCACATTTTAGTGATCCATTTCTCTTTCAGATTCTTGGGGATTAGCACAAATGCTGCAATACTCTGGATGCAAATGTTCTAAGGAGATATTACAACCAATGCAAGTAAATGTTTTAGGGCTTTTTCATGATTAATTTGCATTACTAAAACATTTCAAAATCAATTTCTACTGAAAATTACTCTTTTTTAACTTGAATGTTAAAATGTTTAATTGGCCAGTGGTCACATCTCAGGAACCTGGCTAGTCTCAACTTTCTTTGCGGCATTAGAGTAGACAGATTTCAGACCCTTTCATTCCAGAAATAAGGAAAATAAGCAATTAATCATCCAACAGCTACTGAATGTACTCAGTTCTTACTGAGTTGACACCATTGACATGGTGTCCGTTTGAAATGGCCTTACCAGATCAACATACACAACATGAATTTTCCTGTGGAGGATTGGGAGGCAAAAGGAGAAAAGTGCCTTTTCCTTTTCTGTCTGACGCTCAGGTGCCTTGGCAGTGCCTGTGGAGCAGCTGTGGCTTGGAGTCCCTTTGCCTTTGGAGATAACTCTTTTCAAAAGCAAAGCAAGTGATTCCCATCAATTCCAGCAGATTTGCTCCTTGTTGCTGTTCTTCAGTCTATATTCCTAGACCCACGGGAGGCAGAGATGGCAAAATGTGTAACCCCTTTGCTGAGGACCTCTCTAATGGATGGAACAGAGCCCCTTCCCTCACCACTGCCTAAGGCACTTCAGAGCTACACCTCAAGGCTTAGGCTGTCTCTGTCGTAGGGGCAGCATCTTCCTGGGCAATGCGGTAGATCTTCCCGAAGTATATTCTAATAATCTGTCTGAACTAGTTCCTCGTGCTTTTCTGCAAAAAATGTTAACAGGCATTTCGTTCTCATCCCTGAGAACAACTTACATTTATTTCTGTTGGCTTAATTCCATCCCATTATGTGAAGTAATGCCTACACTGGACAATTTTAAGTGGTTTCTTTTCCTCCTCCACAGTTGTCGGAAATGCAGGAGAATCTTTTCTCATTAGGTCACTGTGTTCATCTTCCTGCCATTTCAGGATCATTTTCTCTATTTCATGATGTGCTTTGGGCTTCGTAAGAACAGAAAGGGAGATTGAGTGCCCATGGTGTATGTATGTGTAAAAGGTGTTTTACATCTATAGAGCTCCAGACAACCTGCTCCAACTCAGTTGATCCATGTTAATCCTAAAACACATAGGGAAAACCTGGACTATTTACTGACTGTGTTTTAGAGAACTGATACCCACAGGAGGTATTGACTGTTCAACTAGACTAGCTTGCAAATGCATCTATTCTCCTTGCAGCTCATTGTTCCCAAACTGAATTCCACCGTAATCTACTTTTACAAAGGAAGAAGTATATAATGGCTTTCTGTGAAGAAAATACAGCAATTATCTCCTCCAGCAATGGGAGCCAGGAGGTCTCTGGCACTACAAGCTGTGAGGATCACATAGTGACCTTCACAATTCCTAGACTGGTGCAAGTAAAATTGAAAGATGTCAGTTTTACACTGCTCTGCTCAGGTTCTTTGCCCTATTTTTTAAGTTTTGGTTTCTTCCGAAGTTAACTCTCCCTCCCCAGATCTCTTGCCACGGAAGTCTGAGCTCATCTTCCTCTGCAGACAAACTGGGAGCCTGCATGAACATAGTCATTCCTTGGATCTTCCTCAGAGCGATCCTGATGTGAATGTAAAAGAGCTGCTTGCTTTGAGGAAGATGTGTACCATAGTCTTTGGTCTCTCTGTAAGATTTTTATGTTGTTTTTAAGCAGAAACTGCTTTAAGGAGACAAACTGCACACCTAGTTCCTTTTTCTTCTGTAGAGTTTGTTTCTAGTAGAAAGTAATCTTTAACACAACATGATTGCAATGACCTTCTTTGCAAACCAAAACTTTAGACCAAGAGTTTTTCTTAAACTCGGGTATTAGGAGCAGAATTGTAGCTTTTATAAAGAAAGCCACATATTCTTCTTGGTAGAGCAAAACAAGAAAACAGAGTTTAGTTATTTTTCCTCTCTCCTTTCACTGCTTCCAAAATGGCCAAATTCATGAGTCCTCCCCTCGATCAGTCCTCTGGTCCTGCAAAGGCTCGGAAAGCTGCCTAGGAGCTGGAGCCTTTTGTTCCCAGATTATTAACAACTAAACAGCTCCTGCCTGGCCCCTGTTGCGGGGTCCGGAGCAGTAGTCTTGGTTTATGGTTTGAGGACCCTTGGGCATCTGTGGGTCGCTCTGTGCAGGGGAGCTAAGGTGAGCAACTGCTATTGTGGAGCATAAAGTCTTTGTACGTGGCGTTGCCTGCAGGGCTGCTTGGTAGAGACGAGCAGAGGCGGCGGTGCTGCGAGCGGCTTGAGCTTTGCCTCCTCCTTGAGGCTACCAGCGCGCGGGGACCTGCAGGGCGCGAGGCCAGAGCCCTGGCCCTGGAGCCCGTGCGCGGCTCTGCGCTGCTCTCTGGGATCCGGGCAGTGAATCCTCATAACCACAACCAGGCACCCCTGTTTCTCGTGGCCACGACGTTGTGGCTCCAGAAACCCGGCGCAGTGTGTGGAGCAATCCCAAGGGAGGTTGGCTTTCCCTCCCTCCCTCCCGGGGCCCGCAGGAGCCTGGCGAAGGTTGGCCCGGATTCACTGTGCTGCTCCCTGTGTTTTGCTCCCTGCAGGGCCAGGGCTTGGGGGGATCCTCTTTTCATGTATTTGTATAGGAACCTTTTTTTAAAAAGCTAGCATTTTTATGTCTAGAAAAGTTAAAAAAAAATGTAAAATGTAATTGTACTGTATTTATGAAGAAAATACATTTCTTTTCAAAAAGATGCCATTCTAAATTGATTTTAGATTCCGGGTTCAGATGGTCACCTCTCCTCTCCTAGGCTTTCGGGATCTGCATCTGCCTTGCGCTGCCGAGTCCGAACACCATGTCGGGCTGTGCAAAACTGTGGAGGCCTAAGAAGAGCCCGGCTGCCCTCCTGGCTCGAGCAGGACGTGGGAAAGTGGTTGTGAGGTGTCTGAGGACCTGTGAGCCTCCTGGGATGGGAGGTGGGACATGGAGGTGGCACGGAAAGAGCCGGATGCGGTTTATCTTCCCAGCTCGGCCTCGCGTAGCCTCTTCGGACTGGCCCCTGGGAGCTGGAACCTGCCTTGTGGAATGGGATTAGTCCCTGGGAGAGGGCAGACGGGGCTCCTGGCCAGCAAGGGTCACAAGGGCAGAGACTTATGAAGGGCAAGGGGAGCCCCTTTTCTTCCCCTTTCGGAGTTGTGCTCCAAGGGCAAGAGCCAGGAAGAAGAAAAAGGGACAAATAAGCCGCTTATCTGAAGCATCCCAAACATCAAAGCATGATTTCGAGTATTAAAAGTTTGCAATCTTAGAAAACATGACGAGAGAAGGAGCTTTCCTATACAAACCTAGGCTGAAAGGAATTGCGTGGATTATTTTTCCTCTTTATTTAAGCTGTCAAGTTAATTTTGTAATTTGAGAAGGAGCTGTTTTGTAATTCTGCTAAGGAAGCAGCCCTGAACACTTTGAAGATTTCAGCTGCTTTAATTCTCAAAAAGAAAACAAAGTGCAAAATATGCACTGAGGTATCCTGTAGATGTCCATCATCGTGTCTATAGTTAGCCCTAGAAATATTTGGTGTATTTTTAAAGAAAGGATCTTATTTTCAGTTTCTTTTTCCCACCGATTTGCTTGTTTTGCAGTAAATATTCTTAGCACGATAGTGTTGTTGATATAAAACAAAAATAATCTCTGACTTCAGAGGAAACTTTTACCGAGCTCGTGCCAGCACCTCGGAGACTTTGCTGGGTCGCGAGGAGACAGACGAGGAGGAAGAGCAGCAGTGGTAGCTTTGTGCATTGGAGCCCACAAGAGGGAGCTGGGAGCTCCTGCACGGCATGGATGAAGGTGGGAAATTCAGGAATGTGGCCCTCGGATACGCTCGTCCTGCCTTGGGCACAGCTCGCTGGCCCTGTGTGCAGCGAGGAGGAGGAGGAGGGACGACCTTCCTGCCACCATCCAGCCCTGTTCCGCGAGCTCGGGCAAGGAGCCCCCCTCTGCAGGGGTGCTTGCCAGACGCTGCCTTGGTGCTTTAGAGGCCAAAATCCCAGATCTGGGGGAAAAGAGCAGGGAGCCGAGTGCCCTGGGAACCCGCCAGCCCCCGGGGCTGCTTCCCGTCCCCCAAAATTCGTGGACACGGAGCAGCCCATTCCCCTCCACTGGTGCTTTGCCTCATAGCGGGGATGAAATCCAAGACAAAATTGGCAGCGTTGGTCGAGCCAGTGCCAGGACAGCTTCCACAGAGGGGGATTTGCAAGAAGCGTGAGCACCTTTGTGCTTCCTGGGTGTGTTATTTTTTCCCTGTGATTTAGAGTTTTGTGCCAAGATCGGGTATCTTGTTAGCTTTTCCACGCGCGGCTGCCTGCAGCCAAGGGAAAAGCAAACAGGGAGGCCGGGCTGCTTCCTCCCGCGCTGCAGGGCCGAACCGCTGGCGGCGGCGACGCGGACCTTGCTCCATCCAAACTGCTGGGGCAGCTGGGGCCGCCCCGGCCTTGACGGACTGCGACCAGTTACCCTTCACGCACGTCTTTGTTTGCTGTATTTACAGGGCTGTTCTCCTTTTTTATTTTTTCTTTTTTAAATCACACAGTGGGGGGGGGGGGCAGGGGTACGGGGTGCTTGCCAATCCCTCCCGTTTCCACGTGGGAATTGGGCGCGTGGGGCAGCGCAGCGCATGGTTTCTGTCACCGCGTAGCCGCGCTGAAACGCCTCACCGCGATCACGCGCCGCGGTCGGCAGCGACGTCCCGGCCCCGGCACCGGCACCGCTCGCTCCCCTTGCGAGGCCATCGGGTCCCCGGGGCCTGATGAGCCCCGGCCTCAGCGTGACGACATATGAAGGCTACCGAGATGCTGAGGCCTGGAGCCTCTTTCCTGTGAGGAGCCTCTGCAGCCTCAGGAGGAGGTGTGAGGGGGATCTGAAGGGAGAGGATGGAGGGGACAAGTCTTCCCGCCAGGACAAGTCCTTGTGCCCTTCCTGGCAGCCCGTCCCGGCTGGGTGAGGTTTCTGAGTGGGTTTCCATGAGAAGTGCTCCCCTTTGCTGGATTTTCACAACTGCTGCGGGTCTGGATGTGCCCGGCGCTGCTATGGCAACGAAGCAGGAGCTCAGCGCTCGCTGCCGCTCCCTTTTCCTCTCTTTTTTAACCCAGGAGTAACGGGATGGCGCCGGCTCTCCTTCCACACCGCTCACTCCTAAAGAGCCCGCGGGCTCCCGAGCCCTCGGCACCGCTCAGCTGCTCCCGCACCCGGTAGCGTCAGCCCTGCGGGCCTTCCTGAGCGCTTCCATCACTGTTATCCCCCTTTCCAGGCTGCCTCTGTGAGACGTGGCTTAGGTAACTCTTTTTCTAGCACGGTCCCTGTATTATCCTTCATCTAATCCTATAGGAGCCAGAGCCCTCAGGTCCTGCGGAAACTCTCCCCCATGGTTTAAATGCAGCTCCATCACTCAGGATCTTGAGACTGCAGCAGCAGGAAAATTGCAGAAGGAACAAAATGCTGCCTAATTCTCGTCCTGCAAGAGGCCTTGTCCTCACCCCGTGTCCACATGCAAGATGCTTTTCTGTTTTAATATTTCCCATTGAAATCCTTGTACAGTGGTTGCTCCTTACACAGAGATGTGATAAGGTAAAACTGCCGCTCGGGCAAGGTGAATGAGGAGAAAGGACACTTTTGCCTTGCCAAATATTTACTGCTGATGCTGATAATCGCTATTTTTAAGCTATCTTTGCCTTTCTCAAAAACACACCAAGATGAGCTGGGAGCATCCCCAGCGGCAAGAAATCCGTCAGACCTTTCTGGGATGGAGATATTAAGTTAATAAAATTTGTCTATAAAATAAGATAGGTTTTATTAAGTGCTAAAACGTGCGGGCTGTTTTATGGCTGCTTTATAACTAATCTGCCAAACCCTCTTTGTTAGGTCTGTAACTAAGAGGCTGAGTCCACGTCCGGATTTATGGTGGTTCCAGGGCCGTGAATCACCTGCTCTATTAGAGGGGCCGTAGAAACCCCTGAGGACGACTCCGGGTTTGCACAGATCCGTACGCTCCTGGGCCACGGGGAGCAAGAGGCAAGTAAAAGCGATGAGGGGGATCTTGAGATCCCCGGAGAGGAGCGGTGACCTCCGTCGTGGTCTGTACGCGCGTCCCTGTCTGCGTGCCCGTGTACGCAACGTGTGGCTGTGCGTACAGGCGTGCGTTGGGACGCCCGTGTCTGTAGGGATGCTCTGCTGGGACGTGCGCCCGTGTGCCGGCCCGGAGCTGGAGCCGTGGCGCGGTGCTGCAAGCGAATCCTCGTGGCGTATGAATTATTCAGAGCAAGCCCAGCAGCGTACGAGCGGATGTTTATTGCTCTCGTATAAACAATAATTGTATTAGCGAGGACAGCGTGATTAATATTAATAGTTTCACGGCTGCGGCCTGCATTTACATATCGCACGTTAGCGTCGTCGTTACTCTAGTGGGCAAGCACCGTCGGGGCCACGGCGGGATTTCGGGAGTGGGGGAGCACGGCGGCCGGCGCCTCGCTCTTCCGTGGCTGGACGAAAGCCAGCGTAGAGCACTCAGCACCGCGCTCCCGAGCTGTGCGCGCTTCAGCTCCGATCCCTCCCTTTGGCTTTCCCGCACTGAGCCTCAAATAGTGTCAGCAGTGCCAGGCCTGGAGGACCGGCCGTCACTTCCATCCGGCCCCAGGGTGATATTAACCCCTTGCTGGAGGATGTAACTTTTACTAAGTCTTCTGCTGCATCTTCAGCCACCTTGGCTCCAGTGGTGGAAATGCACTTCTGTATTAAAAGTAATATCTGCCATAATTTTATGTTGATTTTTCCCCACAAACTCTGCACAACATTCTTGAAGAGTCCATTCCTAGATGGCGGGGGCATGGGATCACTACAAACTGTGGTATTACATGCAATTAATAAGCCCTGGTAGCTCGATGCGCTTGTGTGCGCAGGTGTCTCGGTGCAATAAATATCTGCTCACAGATAAAATGAAGATTTTATAAAGCAGCATAATTAGTACCCCGCTCTGTTACTGTCTAGCCCTCCCCACTGCCAGACAGGAACAGGCCCAAATAAATGGCAGTTACTAGAGGAAATGACAGAGAAATGTGGCTCCAGCAGCCCTCCAGAAAGTGCTCACGACTGCTTAGAAGTCACTGGCAATTTTTAGTGATGGGCCAGGCCAAGACCCTTGCGGAAACCTCGTGGACTCTCCTTGGGGTCTGCATTAGCGCGAGACCATTAATGAGGGACGGCTGGTGGCTCGGTCTGGAAGCTGCAGCCGGGGAAGGATTTCTGGGTGATGACTTTGCTATATTTTGTCATGGAGATTTCTGTGACGGGTAATTGCATGTGTGTTTTCCAGCCGTCCATGCCGCTGTAATTGCTTTCTTCCCGATATATGGTTTTGGAGGCCGGCTATCATTAATCAATAGAAATGAGCCCAGATTTAAAGCTAATTAAGCAACTAATTGTGGCGCGAGGCACTTGGGCACCTGCGCGATGGAGCCCAGGGTGTAGGGAGGGTTCCATCAAAAAGTCTGTGTGGACTCTTGGCAAAAAACCAGCAAAAATAGCAACAGCATTCCCCCAGGAAGGCAAAACACACCCACGGCCCCCAGCTCCCAGCTGAAGTCCTCCTCCAGCAGCCAGGAGGGACACTGGAAAGTATTAAACTGCTTCTGCAAAAGGAGAAATTGTAGCTTTGATAGACAACAAGGCTGCAGGATGGGGTGTCCGACACGTGGTGGGTGAGGAGGTGCTGGCTTTGGTCGTGGTCCTAGGCCTGGTCCTTAAAACAAAGATCTAAAAAGGAGGAGGAAAACAGGACGCTACCTCCACAAATAATACTGGAAAGGGCATTTTTGGTTCTGTCTCAAGTCCCCTCCATCTCCCGAAGTCCTGCCGCCCTCACGTGCCCTCTCGGCGCGGTCCCCGCCGCGTCGGGAAGGCCCTCTCGGTGCGAGGGCTGCAGCGTCCCGGCCGCGGCGGAGGCTGCTGCTCCCGGGGCGTCTCGCCGCCCGGCTGGGGCGCAGCGGGACGCGGGAGGCGGGAGATGCCGCGGGGAGCACTGCCACTCAGCAGCGACTGACAGGGCTAATTTGTCTCTAAATGCTGCAATAAAAATACTCTCGGAACAGTGCGGCTGCGCGCTTGTGGGGAAAGTGCTAATTAAACCGCATTTATCATTTTTATATATGTGCGTTTGGTGCTAACGGTTGCTGAAGCGGCAAGGTGAGGCCCCCAAGGCTTGGAGGGGTCTGCCCAGCCGGGGCTGATGTCAAGGGAAGGTGACACGGAGCGGTCCCAGCTCCACCGAGTCCGGTGGGAAGGCATGAACAGGATGCAAGGATGCGTACAGATGTAAGTAAGCGATGTATAAGGAAGCGGATAAGCAGGTATCTCGCTAATAAAAACTTCCTAGGAAGTTAAGAGGGCACTAAGTCATCAGCCTGGTGTATTCAGACTCACTGCAGGCCTGATGCCCTAAAGTAAAAGCAAAAAAAATAGAATGAAATTGTGTTGTCATCTTTATTTTCTGACCCAGAATATATGATCCCTGCAAATAAACCATGTAGCACTTCATGACTTACCCTTCATAAAAAAATTATTAAGTCAGCAATCACTAGTGCCGCCCCCGGGAGCAGCTTTGGGAATGCCATTAATATTAAAGCCTGGGACATCTGTCACTGTACGCGGGGCCTCTCTCCAGCTCCTTATTTGCAGGTCGAGTATCATCTGGGCAGTCAATACGCGTGAGTCGGACTCGTGGACGGATGAGAAGCGCATCTGGGTCTAGCAGTGCCAGGTTCTCTGATGGAGATCGGTGCCAACAGAGAGAATATTTTTCTTTGAAGAAGAATTAAATCCCCCTGCTTTGCCCCTTGAGCAGTTATTTTTGAAGAAATTAGGGTATGAATGGTTGTAATTTCGAGTCCCTTACATGCATAATGCAAAGCAGCGAGGCCTCGGCAGCGCTCAGCCTGCCCGATGCCATTAGGAGATGGAGCTTGAATAATTCAGGGGCGCCTTGCCTCGCGCTCTGCCTGCTCCCAGCACCCGCTTCCAGCGCGGAGCGGCCGGGCCGGAGCTGCCCGGCTCTGCCCCTCGCCGTCGCCCCTCACAAGCGACCCCAGCTCCTCGCGAAGCCTCTGGGTTTTGCCAGGGTTTGAGTCTTCACTGGCTCTTTCGGCTGCTCAACTTGACGCCACGAGCGCTGAGCATGGGAAAAGAAACAACAGGTTTGGCAGTGATTGATGGGAGTCTATAAATATTTGGAAATATTATTAGCAGGACAAAACTGGAATGGAAACTCCATGAACCGGCAGACAGCTCGGTAATTTTAGTGGAAATGCCTTATCAGGAGGCCCTAAAATAGAGCAGGTCCGGGGGGCTTTCCACTTCTACCAGCCCGTGGCCAGAGCCAAGCAGCGCGTTCCCTCACTCCCGCAGCCGAATACAGACGTGTCCACGGCCCCTCCAGGGCCAATTTCTCACACAGCAATCAGAGCAGGAAGAAAACACAGCCTAGAATTAGATGGAGAAGAAAAAGCAGGAGATGATGGTGAAGACATGGATCAAGAGCTCAGGAAGGCCCGAGTGCTCTCCCCGCTGTCCCGCTGCCTGCTCCAACTGCCTATTCCCAGCGAGGTGCAGTATTCCTGGGCAGCCAGTCTTTACGATCCATGCTCAGTAAAAAACGAAACTGAATCCCTGAAGTCCCATGTACCCGTCACTGTAATTAATGGGTGGAGCAAGAACTTGTGTTTTGAGAATAAAGTCAGGGTATTGGATTTTTTTAATGCTGCTTCACTTTGTTTCTTCGTGTAAGCTCCCATGTGATATTGAGCACTAACTCATGGGGCATTATTCACCCATTAAAAATACATGGTGACAAGGAAAGTGCATTAGTGGGTGCAGGGGAGAGCCGGGCTGCATCCCGCAGGGCCCAACGGGTGCGGGAGGAAACCAGGGGCGATGGTGGCACTTGGAGATCAGTGACATCTTTTCACATCGCGCTAAACCTCCTACTCTGAACCCACAGTGCCCAGAGCGCAGCACGAGGGTGCAGCATTTATCCTCTCCTTGCTTGTTATTTCTGAGTTGTCTTGTACCATACATCTCATTTAGGGCAAACCAAGTCACAGCCAGATTAGATTATGGCAAGGAAATAGGATTATTTTAAGTAGATAATATAAAACATGGCTATGGAAACGCCATAATAATTGTATTAACTTTGGTACATTGTGCGAGAATTATCTGTATCGCATTAGGTGGTGGAAGAATGCCAAAAAGCTATTTAAAATGTGAGTGGGTCATGACGACCAGTCAGTCACTGGCTGCAGACAGCTTGAAAGCTGGGGGAGATCCACGCTCATCACTTGTGACCAGCATTTTGTCCCCCGCCACGGCTGGGGCTGCAGAGAGCAGACAGCACCAACAGCTCCAATGCGGAGAAGACGCTCTGAGGACTATTTGGCGTCGAACAACCCTTTGGAAGCCCTTGTTGCCCTTTGGGAACTGTCAGGAAGGGTTAAAACATGCGCAGGGAACCAGTGCCAACAAATGATGCTTGGAGTCAATGGTTCTGTTTTCAAGAAACATTGAAGTTTCTATCACGATTTGTCCAATCCGGCCCAAATGACAGTGACAAAATTTGTAATGGATTTTTTTCTGCAGCTGACAAGCGTCGGGGCAGAAGAGAGGCGGCTGTCAGCAGCGGCCTGGTGTCTTTGGGCTGGCTCTCCCCCAAGTGGCATCAGCGGGATCGGAGGTAATTTATTTGACAGGCTACTAATGAATCTAAATACAACAATGAAAATGACTTTCTGATCTAGCCGAGGGTTTCGGAACGGGAGTGCCTGAGCATACTGCTGGTAGGAGAGTCAAACTGCCTGGGTCTCCATTCTCAATCTCTGAAGATTCAGGGGAGAACTGATAAAATTCCTAAATCCCCAGCAATTTGGCTGAGATGACGCGCAGTCAGACTGCAGAACAGGCAGCCTGAGTCCGTCACCTGGAGCTGCCTCTGCCAAGGACTCGCTGGGCCACCGACCTCGGCGCTCGGCTGCGGCTGGACGGGAACCGTTTCCTCCTTGGGAAGCTCCTGCTAGGAGCAGCGCTTTCCTTCCGCGCTCGGAACGCCGCGGGGTCCCGAACAGGCGTCTCCACCCAGCAGCAACAGCAGCCAGCAGGATTCAGATGTCGCTTTGTAGCTCCTCAGACCTGGGACCTTCCTGCACTTGGAGACCACAGGCCAGCACAATAGCAGTGATCCTGGGATACAAATACGAGGTGGGACTTGGTAGCTGTGATGTTTCCCCACCGCTGCGTGAGAAGTGGTCTGGGTTTTGATGCCCCTCTCCATCTCCTAGCCGTGCTTTACTGGCTGCAGCTTGCTGTGACCCCTCGCTTTCTGGGGGAGCCAGAGGAGGAGGAGAGCCCTCAACTCGGCTGAGCGTTTCTGCCCGTGACCTTTTAATAGGAGAATTGGCCACAAGTCAGGTAAAGTCTTGGGTATGGAAAACTTGTTGTTTTGAAAACAAATTTGCAAATCCATGGTAAAGATTGTTTGCCTTTTCTGTGATTTATAACCCTGGCATTAAAAGCACAGGAATCAGGATATTCATCAAAGCTAGTTTCAAATTTGATCCAGAAATTCTTTTAACAAAACGCTGGTTTTCAGTAGGAGTGTGCCATTCAAATGAGGGGGATAGCACATATGGGAAAAAGCCATTAAAAGTGTTTCAAAGCACTATTGATATTCCCATAAATGGGCCAATTCCAATCAATGGAACATTCAGCATCTATGGTGTATAATTACAGGCTTCTCGGGTTAGTGCCCCCATTAAAAATATCCCTTGCCAGAACACATAGGAAGCTCTCGTAAGCCCCTGTTCGTCATCGAACCCAGGAATTTCATGGCGATATCTGCGTGCTGAGCCAGTCTCGCGCCCGCAGCTGGACACGGAGCAGGTGGCCTATGAGAATAAAGAAAAAAGTGAGTTTTATATTCAGCTTTTAAGCGAGGGCAATAGCGCTGTGCACTTCAAAGGCCATCTATCAAGAAGCTGGGCCATTATATGTTTAATTAATTTGAAAAATGGGCTGTTACTTTTCTGTGTTATTATTCCTTCAATATCATTCTGTCTTTTGCCAGTTAAATATATGACAGGAGCTCCTTGCTTGAAGCAATAAAGCTGCTTCCTTCCCCGTTTCTTTTCTGGCTCTGCACAGTGCTGAGGACAGCAGAGCACCGCAAAGACTCAGCTCTGCCAGGGCGCTTCCTCTCCATGTGCTAAGAGCATTTATGTATGTACATGCATATATATATGCAAACAAATATATATATATATAGAGAGAGAGAGAAAGAGAGAGAGAAAGAGACACCGGTAGTTGTGAGGTTGGATTCAGGTGCTTTCCACCATAGACACCTCAGAGACCTCCAGAGGATCCCGAGCTCCTTAGAAGGAGGCTTCCCAGTTCCCGGAGGTAAGAAACTGCTAACAATACCATTTGTCTCCTCCAGAGCCACCTTTTTATTCCTGCAAGCAGCACCTGGAGGAGGCCTCGTTCTCCTGCTGGGGAGGTAACGATGCAGCTCCGCGTCCTGCACCCGGCTCTGCACCTTCCGCCTCGCAGAGGGACGGAGGGAGGGAGCTCCATGCGCTGCCTCCGCCGCATCTGCTGCTCTTGCCGAGTTGCTCCTCATCCAGCACCATTGTTTTCCTCCTGCCATGAAAACAGAAGTTGTGAAAGGAACCCAGATCTGGGTATTTATTTATTTATTTGCCATTAAGGACTTTTTTCCTTCGCCTGCTCTGCCTCTTTCCAGCCTGGACATGATTTCATTACACTACGTGGAAGCAGCATTTCCAGCAGGTGTGTCATAACTCATGGACTATTGAATTTTGCACTGAAATTGGCAGCTAAAAATGCCCCTTTTCGCTACTTCTGACAGCCTTCCGCCTCAGAAGGACACGTTCCCATGGCTGTCTCAAAACAAGGCATGTCTCTGTCCTGCTCCCACTGGCGTCCGCGTCTATTGCTTGGGCTTCTGTGGTTCTTGTAGCAAAATTATGATGCTTTCTGGCTGCAGTGAGACTGTTGTCCACCCAAATAGGTGAGAAACTCTGAGTTAGGGGGAGATTCTGACTTTATTTGGGTCATTTCCACCTTGCCTTCAATTACAGTATCCACAATTTAACGTGAATGGAATCAGGAACAGATCCTCCTTGCTTTACACCAGTAAAACAACATTCCCTTCGCTTTAAAAGCCCACAGTCCAATGCCCTGATGCTTTTAACACGGCAGCGTGTTCCCCGCTGTAGCTTGCATTAGAAGCGTGGCATATGAGAGAGCTCAGCAGATTCCTGCCGAGGCACCAACCCTGCTCCAGTGGAGAGGCCGGGTGACAAAACCTGTCAGTGTGTTTTTCTCTTGCTCTAAATCTGGGCTAGAGACACATTTTGTTCTACTCCTATAGTAAGGACGATCAACAACTACAGAGTGAATGGATATATATATGTGTGTGTATATAAATATATATAACTACTGAGAAGCTTTTTTATCCTGCAGCGTGTCTGACATGCAGTTGCGGATAAAAGCTCCCACACTTAGGCAATGTATGCTAGTATACCAGCACCCTCTATAGTGACAAGCTCAGTGGCTTGAAAATATCGCAGAGCTGGTGACATTCGGAGAGCTGCGGTGCGTAGGAGACAGGACCCGACTGTTGCACTTTCAGAGATGCTCTCTGCTGCATTCCCCTCCCTGGGAAGTAGTTGTCCAGATCTTAGGAAAAATGCTGGTTAGGCTTTGCCAAAATGCCTTTTTTTTTTCTCCACCTTATTCCAGAAGTCCACGATCTTTCTGTCCAGCATCACTTTGGTTTTCACTAGGGTTTTCCCTTCCTTCTTCCCCTCTCTCCATGCCCAACATGAACAGAAGCGTTTCCTAACCAAGCAGGAGTGCCCTGCCTTTTTCCTCAAGAGAAAGCGCCAAATGTTTATGTCCTTTAATAGTACCTGGTATTAAATATGCGATGACAGCAGCATATAGTGGAGTTTAAATCAAACCATGGAGCGCTTTCACAGCAAATGGCAGCTCTGAAGCTCGCTGGGGGTTTTGCACATGGGAAAAGCATAGGAAGGAAGATCAACTTTTTTTTTTAACTGAACTTTGCTATTAAGAAGCACGTGGAATAGAGAAGCCAAAGGTATGACTTGAATTCTAAAAGCTAGCAAAGTATCAGCAATGTGATGAACAGTCATATTATATGTCAAAAGAGAAGTTAATTTCAAGACATATAGGTGTCATTAATCTTAAGTATGCTCTTACTAAAGAATTGGGCTTTCTGTGTTTGCTAATCTTCTGTGGCTTGATCCTGCTGCATCCGGAGCTGAGGCGCTTGCTCAGCCCGATCCTGGAGATTTTTTAATAATGTTGCCCATTATGGATCCGTTTCCAGTGTGCTTTAAGGTCAACGGGCATAATGTTCTTGTGCTAGCCTGGGGACTTCTGTGGGCCGCTCGGAAAGAAGAGGAAATTGGAAAATGTGAGAACACGTGGAAATGTGTGCGGTAACAGCCCCCATTCTTCTGCTGGTAGCATTCGAGTTATGGCTTTTTCTCAAGCTCCAGCATTTTATCGACACCTTTTGACTGATCGGCAAGAGCCTATTAGGAGCTAATGAGCTGAGCACATGCACAGCATAAATTCCTCTTGGGCTTTGGATATGAAATGAAACCTACCCAGGCTTAATGACAAATAGGACTGATGCGCACATTCTGGGGTTGTTCTTACCTTCCTCTTCCATTTTACAAAGCGCTCCCCAGCAAACCCGATGACACGAGGTCATCCAGGCTGCAGGACACTTTCCTGCTGGCTCCTAGGCCATGGGAACGGTGCAGCAGGGATGCTAAGAGATTCCTCAAGAGGAGAAATGGAGCAGACGTCTGCCACCATTGTCCAGTGCTTGAGGCTTCATGAACTTCAGCAAGGATTTCCGAGGAGAGTGATGAATTGACAAGATGGATAAACTGGTTGATCGTTTGTGTGGCGAATAGATGGCTGAGCATCCCCGTTACCCCGTGTATCTCCCCCATGCAGGTGGCCAACATCGCATAGCTCCAGCAGATGCGTCGTGGGCACATCCAGTTGTCGGTGAGGGAAGGGACCATGAAAATGAACAGCTCAAATCCACCCTGGTTGCAAGGATCAGAGCCACCGCCAGGGCAGAACAACAAGCTGTGTTTCACGTCGTTACCCAAGAGCAGGTAGCACGAGCATTGAAATTAGTGAGTAGAATTAATTCATCCTTGATTCAGTGTTTAATTTCCATTTTCTCCAAGGGGAACCGCTCTGACACTTAAGGCTTGAAAGCAGAGCGCAACGCAGGGAAACAAAACCATATTCCACATAACTAACGATGCAGGCAACTGCCTCCCACAGAAATTATATTATATACAGGAGCGTATTTCATCCTTGGCTCTGGGGGAACATATTATAAATTCTATTTACTCAAGCAGCCTGAAACAAAACGCTGGCGTTTCCTAACATGGAGGAGCCTGGCAGGTCCCCCCGTGGTGTTCACAGCTCCGTGTTGTCCCTGCTCGCCTTTCCGCTCTCCTGCCTATTCCAGTAGCAGCGGAGTGACGGCAGAGCGCTGAGCAAAGTGAGAAGTGCTGGAATCTAAACCCAAGTCACAAGGTCAACTTTCCTTAGTGGGAAGAAAGCGCTGATTTTTCCTCATACTGCTCCTTCTGCACAAATACACACGTACACAAGCATATATAAATGCACAACACACATACCCAAAATGACTCGTAAAATTAAGAAGAAAAACAGCTACTTCACCTACCTGCACCTCTGCCTCGCTCCTCGCAGCTGCCGGAGCAGCCGGTAGGTCCAAGCAGTGAGCAGAAGAGCCGGGTGCACGTTGCAGGTGGCCATGTGAAATTTCACTCTTCAAAGCACCTGAAAATACAAAGCAGCCGTTTGCGGTGAGTAAATAATAGCATATTTGCTCTGCAGAGCTGCAAACGAGATTTAGGCAGGATGAACGAAGTAGCTAGAGATTAGATGAAGGAGCGCGCGTTAGAGGACAAAGCAGCCATAAGTGTGACCTAACTCAAGGTGTCTGCTGTTCAGCCTGTGCTTTAGCCCCCGCTGGCTGCTCGCTGTCTCCGTCACAGCAGAGAGCAGCCTGAGCCTTTGCTGTGCGAGGACCTGCCAGCTCGACTTCCCTCTGCAAAGGTCACCAGGGCTCTCCGGGCTCTGGCATCCTCAAATCCTTTAGACCCAAGAAGGCCCTATGAGAAAGAGCTGGCAATGCCTGTTCGTCCCAATATGTGTCTTCTTAGAGGCTTTCAGGCTTTGTTTTTCCTGGCAGGGGTGCCAGAGGCTCTTGAGAGCACAGGGTTTTCATCCGGTTCTTCTCCCTGACCTTGTTACCCTGCAGTCCACCCGGCACAGGTTGCTCCTCAGGGAGGTCTCCTGGAGACACGCAGGGTCTCGCTTCCTCCTGAGCTTTTAGAGTGGCTGTGTCAATACTGGCCAAACGATACTAAATGGTCTCTTGTTTCCATAGTGACATTTCTGCCTATATGAATAATTGCAGGTTCTTTCTTGTCACATTCAAAACCACAGAGCAAAAAGGAGCTGCAGCACGGGGCCCCGCGGGACCCGCTGTGTCGCGTTTGGAGAGGACGGCACCGCACAGACCCAGCTTTCTGCCCTCTGTTCCCCCACGTGCAAATACCAGGGATGATTTCTCTTCCCTTCAGTTTGTTCTCATGGCAGTGGAATCCAGCCAAAGAAGGCAGCATCGGATGGCATTGGGTACCTAAGACCCAATACCATTCGCTTCCATGTGGGTAACACCAGTGCAGCGGTGTAGCTCTGGAGCTCCTACCCTTGCTCTGGCAGCGTCCGAGATAGTGAAGAACCATGAACCTTTGCTTATGTTTCTCCAGATTCACATTCCCTAATAGCAAAATGGATTCTGGGGATTCTGCAGCCTGAAGAGCGACAGATCAGGGTCTAATGAGCAGACCTGATGATCAGTTTGGCTACGTGGGCTCTGTTTGCTGCATGGAGTTTAGTTGTCACAATACGCTTCGAGGCTCCGTAGAGCAAATTAATTTCGTATCCTTTAATAATAATAAAAAATTGTGTTTTTCAAAACAACACTCACTTTTCTTTCCCTGAGGGCCCTGCAGACCATAAAGCAATGCACAGAAAGAAGGGCGGAAAATAGATGGAGAAAATAAACAGAGTGACAACATGACAAATCTTTCTAATCTGGTAGATTTTTTTTCCCCTCTTTTTTATTGTTGCATGAATCTGAGCCCTGGATTCTGTATCTGCTGTGATAAATAAAGATGAATTAATGTGAAAAAAAGCACATTTAGAGCATGAACACACCTCTGAGTAATCTACAGTTTTTTGCTTCTTGAGAACACAACCACCGATTCTTGCCTGCTGAAACTGCCTCTATGCTTTTGCGATACTGCTGTGTGTGTCCTGCAGGCACTGTCCTAAACTCCTGAGCAACTCTGCGATTTCCATCCGGGGGGCAACCAAGAAGTCCAAGATTGGAAGAGCAAGTACTGACCCGTTCAAGAGATTTTTTTTTTTCTTCACGCAACAGGCAAATCAAGTGTGCATCTTCTTGGCAAGGATGCTGTGGGTGCCGCAAGCCTGCAGGTGCACACTGTGGTCGCCAAAGGGGAGCAGGGTTAGACTACATGGTGCTTAAAGCACTGGCATTTTGGAGCTGCCCTCTCTTAAGCAGTAAAAGTAATAACTTTAACACCTGGAAACCTTCGAGAAGCCAGCCTAACATGCAGGCTGCTCACTGCCAACGTTTTGCACAGAGAACCTCAAATTCAAGTATTTCTATGTGCTTGAAAATTAAATACATGGAGTTCAGAGGGACTAGATTTAGTCCAAGAAATAGAATTAAACTTTTTGCCATAACACTCTCCCAGAGTGCTCTGTTCAGTTTTGCTTTAAATATGTTATTCCTTAACACAAATATTTTTTTTCCTCCCAGTCTTACCTTACCTTTTTACCATTAATGGTAGCAGGGAGAGGTCAGAAATTGCATCTGTGGAAGATGCTTAGGAGGAGGAAAACTGTAGTGTTGCACAGCAGGAGGGAACTCCTCTCCTGTTTGGCATTAAAGGCACAAAAGACTCATTATTGTCAATATCTAGATTCTGTGCCCATAGTGCCGAGGGAGGCAGCCTTTGGAGCAGGATTGCGGCGCGATGATTCACTTCTGCAACGGAGCCGTCCTCGCAGCCGCGCCGGGCGGAAGGCGAATGATGAAGCAGAAGAGCTTTCATTTACCGAGAACGGCGCGTTGCAAGGTCTTCTCATATCCCTTTGCATAATGGCAAGAAATTACACACAGATATTAAATCATCAGATAAAGCCAGAGTTTAACACGGACAATAAAGCGCATGCCATCTTATTACTGACATTTATCAACATAATACGGAGATTACAGAGGGACCTTGGTAGTGAGCAAAGCCAAGCTGAACGCGCTGTCCACACGCTGGGAGAAAAGGGGGGATTTTGGCCGCGACCACCCACTCTTGTGTTAAGCTGCCATAAGAACCTCTACCTCACCACAATTTTTTCTTTGGGTATTTTCCAAGCATTACAGATGAATAAACTACGTTCATCAAGGGAGGTTAGCAACTAGTGATAGTCCTAAGTCAGCACAGACAGTGTCAATCATCAGGTCTCTTTATTCCAGGGCCTGTGGGTACACAAGAGACCCCAAACTTTGCAGATGTGCAAGCAGAAGTGAAGGTCAGGATTTTGTCTTTCAGAATTTTGGGGGCAAATTTAGCCTAGAAAAGAGAATCACGTTGTCAGAGCCTTCCATTTGGGTGCTTCTTAGTGCAAGATCGAGCCCCAGAAGGTTTCTTTGGGAAAACAGTATTGTAAGTGATTTTTATACTTACTCTCTGTGGTGAAGCTTTCCTAAATCTAAAGCAGCTATGTTTTTTTTGTTGTTTTTAATAGACCTAGGTGCTTCGGCAGAATAAGAGAGTTGAAAACATCTCTGATTTTCTCTTATCTTGTTCTCAAGTGTCAGGAGAGAATGACAGCTGATGAGCTGAGCGGCCTCTCTGCCTATTCAAAATAAATTTGTGTTTTCTCAGGCTGCAAGGAGCTCTTGTTCAGCCTAGTGTCCTACCCCAAAGAAGTAGCTAACAGGTAGGGCAAGAGGAAGTGGGAGCAAATGGTGACAAGCTGTCGTTTCCAAATTACTAGCCTCGTGTATTGCAAATTCATAAACAAGGGCCTGATGATAGCCCTATTACACTCAGTGGCAAATCTCCCTCTTACCTCAATGAGCACAGAATTGCTGCTGGGCTCTATTGCTTTCTGTGCCATTAGTCATCGTTCTTATCCCAGAGCTAAATAAAGTTCATGCCTGCAAAGGGTAATCACAGCAACGTTTTGGCTTCACTGTTACCTCAGACGTTACTTCTGAGCCAGACTCAGGAATATTCTTTGGCAAATACCCGATTTTCAGCATGTAGGATAACTGTGGTGGGACTTCTATGTGCTGCGAATCAGGTGCGCACCCAAGTATCTCAGTGAATCAGATCTGCGAGTTTCTGTGTCTGAACAAGCACGTGCACAGAGACGAAATCTGTGCTGTTAACGGTGATGCAGCATTTCATATGCAATTTAATTAATGATCATTATTTATGGGGAGTCATCAGTATCTTTGCCTGCTACCTGAAAGCAATATGTTCTGCAGCAGAATTTGTAGATCTAGATTCCAAGTGGTGTGCAAATAAGCAAGGTACTCTGAGGCTCTCTGACACATTTTCTATTGCCACAAAGAAACCTTTAATAAAAAGCAGCTGTAATAATCCTTGCAGAAACACAACGCTGATTCTGGATGCTTGAAGATAGGACTTTGGACGCTGGCTCTACCTACAAGGCCAGGCGGCTGCTCGCTGACATCCCCCTGCTCCTGCCGGCCCGGGATCAGCTCTGTGCCCCCAGCCTGCGCCGAGGGAAGGACCTGGCCCTCCAGCTGCTGCCAGCCCTTTCGCTGCGCAGGAAACCACCTTCATGGAGAGCCGCTTCGGACCTGAGAGCAGCTGGGAAGGCCCCGCTGTAGGGAGCAGGGAAGGAGGTGTCAGAGCACCAGCTTATTACCGACTGCAATTCCATTTATGCCTGCAATTACAGATTACAATTTATCCACCAGGTCTACAAAGAATAACAGATAAATTCAGCCTGTGCTCTGCTTTAATTTTTTCAGATGAATATTTCTTTTTATACTAAGCATATGGTGCACTAGATTTCAAGTCCCATTGATAAAGACTCTAATCTCTGTAGTCTCCTTATTATATTTTTTTCCAGTTTCTGCTGAGTTGGAAGAAGACATTGCATGCCATCTGTCAGCCTGAGCATGGTGCAATTTGCAGAAGTTTCAGGCCGGTACATGGCTAGTGGCATCTTACCCAGCCTTGGGTTCTTATGGAAGCAATATAGTCCCATTTAGCAGTTGCTTCACAAACAAAACCTCACTCGTGCAGCATGCTAATGACAATAATGCAAATGAATCTGTCATGTTCATAGCCACTATCCCTAACCACCCTATGCCTGAATATATGGTAATTAAGCTATTACTGCTAATGTAACTGTGTCAGCACCACTAAATTAAAGGCTGTACTGTAAATAAAAATGGGTCATAAAAAGGAAGGGAGGCAGTGAAAGAGAACGGTTAGAAATATTAAGGTAGGACAGGATTTATTTTAAAGGCTTCTGCTAAAGAATCTATTTTGATGTCACAGCTTGAGACTGCAGATAGAAGCTGATACCAAAAAACAAGCAGTTCCTTTTGTCCTCACATACCATACTAAATCTCATGACATTGGCAGGTTTGTGATAAAACTGTCATAAGTGATAATCAATTTATTACACCTTTGTTGCTGCTCTGTCTCTAAACTCATTAATATCTGTTTAAGGTACAGAAAGTCGACTTAACAGGCACTTTCTATAAGAGACTGCAATAGGAAAGTGAGAAGTTCCTATTCCCAAAGAATAATTTGTAGTGTGAGCTGTGCAAAATCAGGGGTTTGCTTACTCAGTAAACTCAATCCTACTGCACACCTTTTATTCTCTTGCAATGTTTCTGGTACAGCCAGTTTTAAGAACAAAGCAAAATCACTCCCACCCCAAGAGCCCTGTCTCCCATAAGCAGAGGAGAGCTGGGGGAGGCTGCCTGAGCAGTATCCGCCGCACGAGAGACGTAAGGTTTGCTGAGATGAGGAGTGTCTGAGCGAAACGGAAAAGCTGGGGACCGTTTCTTTTGGGGAAGAGATACGCAGATGGGGACCTGCAAAGAGTGGCACATGCTCTTGAACTGTGTATTGCTTGTTCTGTAATTACTTTTTTTCCTGAGTCAGTGATTTGTATAGAACAGAACAGCACAGTGGTCAAAACCACAGGACTCTACCTTTAAGACAGACAAAGGCATGGAGATATTTTTGAGGATGGCATCTAGTGAGATTTATCTGCAAAGTGATACTGTTTGTAACTGTATCAGATAGGGGAACTTTATATTTTTATAAAGGATATAAAGGGATATAAATCCCTCGTGCTTTGGCACAGAAACCGGTTGTTAGCCGGGACTGGAAGATACCTCATCTCCAACCATCACATCCACAGTTTGGCTTTATCTGTAACTCGCCTAAAACAGACCCCTGGCAAGGTAAGACGCTGGGTTTGGTAGCTAGGAACACACACGACGTGCAGTTCCTAATTAAACACGCACAAGGATGTGCTGCATCAATTTGCTGCACCAAATTGCTCGTAGGCTCCCTGGAGACCACCTTGTTCAGGGAGCGGCGGCGTACAGAGCTCTGTGGTTAGCAGCGCTGTGAGACACTGCCTGGGGAGAAGACTGCGGCGTGACCTCTGCCAGCTGCATCAGCTGGCACCGCCACCCGGGCTGAGCCCCTCAGTGTCTCTACTCAGAGAGCGCCGGGAGCCTGCGCTGGCTCCAGCTGCAGACTTTGCAAACGGACCCCCTATTTATAAAGCACTGGCTGTAAACCAGAGCCGACACAAGCAATCACCTTCCAGCTTTGCAGCTCAAGCAGTTTGGACCCAAGTTCTTGCTCCTTTCTCGTGCCCGAGGTCACTCCTGAGGCTTGTGCTGAGGCCGTGGAAGGGAAATGCTCTGCCTGCTGCAGCTGTAACAGGTAGGGCCAACCCTCATGATCAGGCATTTGATGTCACTGACCTTTGCCCAGCTGACGTGGGGTGAAAAGAAGGACATTGCCAATAAGTTTCCAATTCTGTCTAGAAACTCGGGGTTTCCTCGAAATGCAGAGGCACTCAGTGACCAGGGAAGGAAGTCTGTGCGCCAAGAGCAAAACCTAACAATAATAATGCAAGGCAGTGACGGAATGTAAAATAGTTGCACTTACTTAATCTAGTGTAAGCCATAACTAGCCCAGGAATCATTATTCAGATTTAAAACTTAAAAAAAAAAAAAAAAAATAAGAAAGGCACATTGAGGTAAAAAAGAGTGGAGATGAGGACAGGTATCCAGACTGTAGGAAGAGAGCTTAAAGGCAAAGATATAAAGGCGCTCACCCTAAATGCTAATGTTGGAGGTGACTTGAGGGATGCTATAAATTAATCTAGTCTCGTACAAGTGCCTGCAAATAGTAGCGCCCACTCTGGTGTCTCCGACTGCTGCAGCTGCAGAGACCTGAGCTGTGTCAGTGCGGAACGCGGTGAGCGGGAGCTGCCGGTGGGGCTCGTGGGGGCGGCTCAGCAGCAGTGCACGCGCCGGCCACGCGCAGGACAAACACCTCAGCCCGCGCTCGCGGCGCGCGGGAGGCACCGGGCGAGGAGCAGACGGCACCCAGCTAATGCGAGCAGTCTGCTGCGCCGCGGCCGCCGCTTGCCATCACCTCCGGCTTGCGCTGGTACCTTCGCTCACGTCACAGTGCGCACGCACGCGACGGCTCGTGGACACGGCCCGTGGAGCCAAGGCTGGGGGAAAGCTCAAGTAGAACAGGTTTTGCTTGGTCGCTGGGGCAAAACAGATGAAATCCCCAATAATGATGATAATCTAGAGAAAAACAGAGCTAGCTGCTGGAGAGGAGGCTCAGCAATCTCTAGTGCAGGTCTGTGTGACCAGCTGCTGCCCCAAAAGTCTTGTCAAAATGTATTTCATCAAGCTGTGCTGCTCCTGGCCACAGTGAGAGAAAGGGAGCGCCCTGGGGACCACCCCGTGTCCGCTTAGCAGCAAAAGGATCCCAAAGTCTGTAAAGTTAACAAGATTTCCAGTTTCCGAGTTTAATTTCCATATTCTGATGACCAGCAGCGATTAAAAAAAAAAAAAATCCATGGCATTTTCTTAAGGGATGAATTATTTTTAGCCTTGGAGATTTAGAGCTCTCTCCAGGTTCCTGAACTTTGAAAACTTTGCTTCAACAAGGAGCTTGGCAGCCAAGCAGGTTCTCTTTTCCCCAACCTTTCCACTGATCTAATTAAAATATGCAAAATTCTCGTTTTCTGCATGATGAAAGAATATGTATTTTCTCCAATGAGATAAAAAGCATTTTCCACAGGATTTGTTGCCAAGAATAATTGCTCTGTTTTTAGGGCTCAGCTACCATCCTGCTTCACTCTGTGTTAGAGAAATGAGAGGATAAAATCCGGTTAGAGAAGTAGCAGCTAAAAAATGTACCCCAGCTCCTGTGACATGTGGGGTCTCAATTCCAGCCATAAATGGGAGCCAGAGACTCAACACGGCAGTTATGGCTCTTCGGAAGGAAAACGAGCGGACGCTGGACACCGGCTACCACAGTGCCCAGGGATGGGGAGAGCAGTGTGAGCTCCAGGGGACAGGTGCCCCGTGACAGTGCAGCCAGGCCCTGGGGTAGCACGATGTGGTGGGACATAGTGGGACATGGCGGGACATGGTGGGACATGGTGGGACATCGTGAGACATGACAGCAGCACATGGTGAGACATGGCAGGACACGACAGGACACAGCAAGACATGGCATGATGTGGTAGGACATGGTGAGACATCTTGGGACGTGGTGGGACACAGCAGGACATGGTGGAACTTAGTGGATCTTGGTGGGACATGGAGGGACATGGCAGGACTGGAGCCTGGTGGCCTGATGTGTGTGTGTCCGTGTGTGTGTGTGTGAGGAACAGAGAGTGTCAGCGTGCACGTGAGGTGCAGAATGTGTGTGTGTGCGGGCTGGCATGCGCAGTGAGCGGTGTGAGGGGCCGTGTGTGCATGAGGGTGTCAGTGTGCGTGCGTGAGGGGCCGTGCGTTCATGAAGGTATCTGTGTGTGTGCGTGCGCACAGCTGTGAGGTGCGCGAGGGCACGGTGCGTGTCGGTCACCGTGTCAGTGAGGAGCAGAGTGCCAGGGTGTGCCTGCCCGTGAGGCGCCGACCGCGCGTGCGGGGTGTTGGTGCGCGCCTGTGAGGCGCGCGAGGGGCCGTGTGCGTGAGGGGCTGTGTGCGTGTGAGTGTGTGTGAGGGGCCGTGTGCATGTGTGTGTGTATGTGAGGGGCTGAGTGCATTGAGTGTATGTGAGGGGCTGAGTGCATTGAGTGTACGTGAGGGGCTGAGTGCATTGAGCGTATGTGAGGGGCTGAGTGCATTGAGTGTATGTGAGGGGCTGCGTGTGTGTAAGGGTGTCCGTGTGAAGGGGCCACCTGTGTGTGAGGGGGTCTATGTCAGGGGCTGTGTGTGTGTGAGGGTGTCCATGTGAGGGGCTCTGTGTGTGTGAGGGAGTCTATGTGAGGGGCTGTGCGTGTGTGAGGGGCTCTGTGTGTGAGGGTGTTTTATGTGAGGGGCCGTGTGTGCGTGAGGGACGGTGAGT
>JAWLRI010000229.1:5251992-5399756 GCA_034781795.1 Crypturellus tataupa
GACCTGCGTGTGCTGGTGGCTCTGGGGGTCGATGCTCGCCCAACACCCACCTCGCTGAGCCGCCCCGACCTCCGCCGGCGTGTCCCTGTTCGCAGCTTGACAGGCTGTACAGCCCGAAGGACGCGGGGGGCTGCCCGCGCGGCCGACCCCGCAGCACCGCGAGGAGCCCCCGGCCCCGTGCTCGCTCCCTGCCAACTTTTGCACCGTGTCACGGCAGCGCTTCACCCGCCCGGCAAGGGCACGGCGGCGGCTGAGGAGCCTGCGTGTGCCTGGGTGTTTGCGTGTGCCCACGGGGGACCGAAACGCAGCAGGGCTATTTGCTGTTTTTCCGTGGACATCCTGCCTGATGCCAGGCAAGTCGCGTTTCTCGGAGCTGCTTGTTTTCCATGCAAAATAAGGGTTATTCTATCGGTTTCTGCTTCTCGGGGCTGGGAAGCTGCTCGGGAGCCCCACAAAAGCACTTTTTGGCCAGGGAGGTCCAGATTCCTGTCATTGCTGTTTCAAAAATGCTCGTCCGGAGTGGAAGCAGCATCCTTGAGGCAGCTCACTAGAAACTGTGCAGCTAGATATATTCTGAGGTGGCTCAAAAGCAGACTAGGGGAACCGTTTTCCCGAGTGCTGAAGCCCTGACAAGAAATCCAGCATCCTCGTCGAGAAAAAAACTCTGCGCGCGGGTGGCCCCAGAGGCGTCACTCTGTGCTGGGGCCACGAGTGATTCCTGCTAACGTCTCTGCGTGGGGACACGCGACACCTGCACAGACCGTGGCCCCGGGGTGCTCGGCGCGTTTATTGTGGGCGAGAGCAGGGATCAAGAAGCGATCGGCTATGTGCCCGACCTCCCGGTAAGAGCTGCAGCTCCCATGCTGTGGCAAGGCACCTTACTAGCAGTAAAACCTAAAAAAGGGGCCAAGTGCAGGCTTTTTTCTTCCCTCTTAAAAGAAACTAGGCTGAGGAAGGTCTCGAGTTGGAGGCTAATCTCTGTGCAGCCTTAATTTGTCTTGTATGAGAACACATCATTATTGGAATTACTTATTCCTATTATTGGGATTTTGAGAGAATTATTCGTATTCTGACATTAATTGCTCTCACTCCAGCACCCTGAAATCCTGTTGGTTTTGTAGTATATTTTAAGAAGGCAGTGTTATTTTCTACAGGCACCTTCTGCTTTTGTACTGTGCCTGAATAGCTTCTCCTCAGGATTGCGTCTGAAGTAGCGGCAAACAAGATCCTCCGGCTGGTTTGCTGCTTGCACAGATTCATTTCAGGCAACGCTAAAAAAATTTATTAGAATGTCAGTCCTGAGGTCTTTTTAAGTTGTGGATTTGATAGACACGGCACTGTCAGCTGAGTTATGAGTCTTGCTAATAACACAGTTGTGCTGTTTTTGAGAGATACAGTTCTTGAAAACATACCTCAGAGGAGAAAATTTTCAAAACCGATGTGCAAGTAATTTTCTCCCTACAACAGATGGAAGAGTTTGATAATCACCACTCTAGGGTGGCTAAAATTAGTTTGAAACAGAAAAGATTATTCCTACAAGTGCAATAGTATAATTTGTACCAAATGAGCCAAAATCCACTAATTGTTGTACTGGTGTAAATACAGAGTAATTCCTTTGCCTGTAGTTCCTCCTTTCCTGCAAAGTACCCAAGAATGCGGGATTGTGACGCTGTGGAAATTGTAAATGTTAGTAGCAGAGGTGAGTTCTGGAAACCCAACAGCAGAGTACGAGACCAACATAATGTTCCCTCTCTGAGGCTCAGCTCAAATGTGCTCTGATACGATTGTGAGGAGAAGGTTGCTGAGTGACTCAGATGGATGTGGCTCCAAGTAAACAAACATGTAAATCATTTCTGGCTAGGCAGGGAGAAAAACCTTTCTGAGAGAGCAGGGAAAAACCACCCTCAGAGAGGAGACAGTTGTAGTGACATAATGAGCAAGAACCACCAAATTCAGCAGGATCCAGCATCAAGAAGTCAGGGCTGAGTTTGCTCTGCTGCAGGTTTTTGCCCTCTGTCTCAAGAGAAATGTGTATTCAGCGCATATAAAAGCCCGGGTGTTAAAGCGAGCGGCTCTGTGGCAAGCCGGGGCTGGTGGGAAGGTCTGCAGCTCGTGGCAGCGGCTGCGCCATGTGGGGACCGGCACTGCTGGGGCTCTCGGGGGCAGAATGTCACTGGTCAGTGCTTGATGGTCTCCATAATGTCCAGTCTGGGGAAAAGACAGGTTAGCCCGTGGTTCCTGGAAGTTTCTGGACCCCAAAACCTGGACGCTAATGTGGTCTTGGCATAAGTCACTGCAGAAGGATCCAGACCCAGCTTGACACGCGGATTATGAAGCACCAGGGCAGGTCAGTGGCTTGTAATCATCTTCTGAATACCCAGGTCCAGTGCCATGAAAGATGGCACAATTAAATCAGTTACAATTAAAAGACAGGGGAAGATCAAGCTGTGCTTTTCTGGAGGAGGCTGCAGTTGTGGGAAAGCTGGGGCAGGTTTTTATCCCACTGCTCTGCCCCAGCTGTCAGTTCTGTGTTTCCTCAGAGTGAGCTAGGTTAACGTGCTGGGGTAACGGAGAGATGGGCTGGTATGCAGGTTGGAAGTGAGGTGAGCTGGGGTTGCTCGGTCCCTTCACAGACCTGCCTTGGGCAGGACATCTCCAGAGTAGGTACCGCATCTCCCTGGCTTTTTTTTTTTCCCCTATGAAATGCTGCCTGGTAAGGGGAAGAGCTGCAGAGACAAAGTATGTTGCTCTGTGTGTCCCATTAGCATGTAAACCTCACTGTTTATTTCCCCATTTCTGTGAAATAAATGAGATTTTGCAGTGCATGGGTCGCAGTGGCCACAATGGGAGACGAGGATCCAGCAGTGCAATAGGATGGCAAAGACTCCAAGATCAAATCCTTGCTAACGAGAATTATGGCTGTTTCTCTCAGAGCGTTATCCACACATTGTTATTTATTCGCAGCACAGTCTCTGGATTGGAGCCAGGGAGCCGTTTTGTCCTCATTCCCTTCTCGCCAGCCCAGCCCCTCCTTCCCTCCCTCGCCCCGTGTGCCGCGGATGTGCTCGGGGTGAAGCATCTGGGCAGCCCCATCGTGCTCCCTGCATCCCTCCTGCGCCCTCGGCGAGCAGCCCGACTTCCCGCTCAGCAAACGCCGACTTCGGCACCTGAGCACAGTCAGATACGTCTCCCGTCATGACTGCTAATTAAATTGCAGGGTTTATTACCAGTGGATGCTGTGGAGGGCACAAGTGGGTTTGTAAAGATGAGATGAGTTCCCAAAGTGCAGGGGGTGGACAGGGAACACGCTGCTCTGGATGTGACCTCTGTCTCTCGACGGTTGTAACTCGCAATGTGTGGGGAGTATGGGGAAGGGAGCAGACGCCATGCACGGGGTGTGCTGCCTGCTGCCCTGGGTCCTGCGTGCAGGGACCATGGGCCTAATCCATTAAGACATTGCTGTATTCTCCCAGCACCTACACACATGCTTGCTAGAACAGACTCATTCACTTTCCTTCACAATAAGATTAAGAGGGAAGAACAGAGCTGCTGAAATAGAGCTTATTGGGCATTTTGGTTCCCAGTTGATAGACAGAGCAGAGCTCTTGGGCTGCTCTCACAGGTATTAATGGATTAACCATAGGAATTTGCAAGAATTTCATTGTGTGAAGCCTTCCTGATAACACTGTGAAAGCGTGGAGCTGTTTGGGGCCCAGGGCTTTGGCTGGGGCAGGAGGATGAAATAATTGCATTTTCTCTTTCCATCTTTGTGTCCTGCTCCTTCTGTGCTTGGCTGCTTAATGAAACGGAGGTGCTGATCTCTTATTTAGCCTGGAGCTGCAGTTAAGGGAAGCATCTTTATTTAACATGTACTGGGTACTGGAAGTATTTTTTTTTTTAGGTGGAGAGGCCTCCAGGATTATAAAATTGATTATAAAATTGATTATAAAATGGGGGAAAGGGAGTACAGATTCCTAGGACATCAGCTCCTCCCCGCTCGTGTTTCATCCAGCTCTTTGGGAGATGAAGTTGGGTGCAGCAACGCGGCGAGTGAGTAAATGGGACAGGGACTGGGACCTCAAGGGCAGCTAGAAAGGGCATTTCCAAGAGAAGCAACTGCTGCCAGAGAGGGATCTTGAGGAGAGCACAAGGCGAACCCAACAGAGGCCTGCGCTGCCATGGGGGCTTGGTGACGGGGAGCAGTGTCCCGGGGCCGTGTCACACGCAAAATGGCTTCGTTTCCACGTTATCTCCCGCTGTTTTCCCTGCTCCCTGTCTGTAACCTCATCAAACAAGCGGAGCAGCTGGTGAGTGGGCGCCTTGCCTGTCAGAGACATGGGTATGAATATCAGCAGTCAACAAGCCATCACATTAGTGATTGGCACAGTGCAATTAGTGAGGGTAGATGCTCCTCCCCAAAATAAATCCATTGCTGTCCACAGGGGACACACAAGCCCCTGACTGGCTGGAACAGTTTAGGAGAGAAAAGTTACAAAGGAGCTTTAGGTGCTTTAGGCAGGATGCTGCCGTGGATGAAAGGAAGAGGTATTTGCGAAGTCTCCCCGTGCTCCTCTTTTAGGCTTCCGGCTAATCTCCAGTCAAAGACGCCTAAGCTGCCCTCCTGCATCCATGTACAGAGCAGGTCAAGAAGTACAAATATTAATAGCTCTTTATGCAGTGTCTTTCTGTCAGTGATGTTGCAGAGGATTTGAATATATTCTTCTATAGAAAAGGTAGAGAATGGGGTTTTTCTTCCCATGAAGAGTGTTGTGTGCATCAAAAAACAACAAAAAAACTACATACACAAAACAGAAAACCAACCTTTTGATCTTGTTCAACTTACAAAACATATCAGACACCAATGCAACCAGGCTTATGCTTACGAGAATGCCTCTAATACTGAATATTGAATAATACTGAATATTGAACCTCAGCTGAGAAGGATGCCTTGACTGAAAGTGTCATTCTCTTATTTTCTGCTCCAGAAAGATTTCTTTTTGTCTAAATCTCCTAGAGAAACTAACAATCTGGTTCTTAAATTGCTTGGCAGAGGACAGGGAAAGAGGAGGAAAGGCTGGAACGAGGCCACTAACACATGGGTAGGCCTGGCCCAGATCCGCTTGACCTTCGTGTGTCTGACTCAGATGTGTCAGAGCTATTAGCTCCCTGCCCAGAGATCTTTCAGACCCAAGGGCTCAGCTCCGTTTCCAGGCTGGAGGTGGCTCTCATCTGCCTGTCCTTTCATCAGTCCTGGGACTGCCCACAAGTTGACTTGCTCATCATACCTGAAGGGCCCTTCAGAGCTGGGAGGATGTCAGTGGGAAATGGAAAAGTTACCTTAGATTTCTGAAGACCCTTTGGATCTGGGCTGGCAGAAGGACTCCGAGTTTGGCACCAGGTGAACAGCTGCCTCTTCAAATATTCTTTTTACTGTGCTCCAAAGGGCTTATTTTCGTGCTTTGAGGCCCAATAGCTAGTGGTAATAAAAGCCACTGTGAAGTATCTGGGGCAAAATGGAGGAGCAAAATTGCTGCTGCAACCTCCCCTTGCATGTTGGGATTAATCTTTGTTCACTCCCCAAAATGGAAGCAAAGCTTCCTGCCCCTGACACTGCCCCATGCCAAGCAGGCCAGATCAGGGCTATTTTGTGCAGGAGCCATTTTGGGGTCAGAACCACCCTTTTTTTTCCCACCTTCTCCTACTTTCAGTGCTCCCTGTCAGGGTCTGGACATTGCTGTGTGGAGCAGGGCCAGCTGCCTTTGCCCGCAGAGCTGGTGACGTGAAGGTGACCTCTCCAGCAGCATCTTCTGCCCTTCCTGAGCAGGGAGCGACTCCGACAGGAGTCCAGGTTGGTGCTGGAGCTCATCCACCACGGAGCGTGCAGTTGTCAGCGACAGGCGCATGGGATGCACCACGGCAGGAACCCCCAAGCCCTGCAGGGCTGCTGCACAGCCCGGTTGATGGCCACGATCCTTTAGAGCCCTTTAACTGCTCTGTGGAGGTCCTTTCTCGAAGCCTGGGGGCTGAGGGGCACTCAGAGTACTCTGTGCCTGACGGCTCCTGCACTCATGCTGGGATCAGGACACAAGCTCCTCTCAAGTCTCTGCTACTCTCTGATTTTTCCTTGCATCTCCTGTGTTTGCGGGATTCTTTTTGCTTATGGACGTCTCAGACCTGGATCCAGCTTCTACCCATGGCTCTCATCCTTGGTGGCTTGGCCCACCGCATTTTGGCTAGTGGCGGCGTGAGAACCGCTCGCTGCCTTTGAAGTGCCTGTGAGAGTGTCTCGGCAGGAGCAGGATACGGCTGTTCCTGACCCAGATGTGAATGCTGTGGCCCCGGAGTGCTGTGCTAGTGCCTTGGGATAGTGCTGGAAGGCTGAGATAGAAAGTGCTGCTTGGTTCCTAGTGGGTTCCCATGCTAGAATATTTAAGTGATGTGAAGGGAATGCAGAATTCAATAGAAATAGTCCATGTTCACTTCTGGAAAATCTGATGTATGTTAAATGATAATGCAATGCCTGTATTGCAGTTACTGATTGAATTAGCTTTATGGGTTGAGCCTCTTAACATGGAGTTAGGATAGATTAGCAGCATCAAAGCCTATTTTACAGGCCAGAAAACAGAACCTCAAGAGTGTTCAAGCAGGAGAGCTCACAGGAGATGCTCCAAAGGCTGCAGGCTGGTTCTCACCTCGGCCTTTCCCAGGTGAGGTGAGAAGACTTGAGCAATAGGGCAACCTTCTATCTCCTTCACGGGTGCCAATCTGTAGCATCGTTTCTAAGCTCAATCAAAAGCAGGTGTAAATGAGTCTTAATACTAATCTGTCAATGTGAAAAGTGAATAATGTGGGCAGGTCTTCTCAAAGAACGGGAAGTAAGTTCTTTGATAAGAAAGGTCATTTATAAATATCAAGAATAAATGGTGCTATTCAAAAATGCTGGTTTGTTTCCAAGTTAACCAACACATAAGAAGAACTACTGCTTTTCTCATTTAAATTTATTCATTTTTTATCTTTATCTTGGTTTGCATCCAGAGGCTTGATCTACAATTGTTTTTCATCCAGCGCTCCTGCTGAATCCATATAGATCAATTATTATTACCAGGAATCTCGGATTGGTGCTGAACAAAACTTCCAACACTTAAAAAATTAACCCTGGAAACTGCCTCTTCACAAAATTTTCCAGCCTATGTGGGCTGCAGCTGCATATTGGGGCTGTTGGGGACCCAGGGTTTTGTTTGAAGCTCAAAAGATTTTTTTTTTAGTTTGACCTTCTGTATTTTCATAACTGTCTGGCAAATGACTGTATTCTGTGTGAGTGCCTAAGTCCACGGGAACTGATGGATCCAGCATAGTAGTGACCTGTTCCTGGTGGAACAGTCGTATTTTCATGTTACGCCAGCCTATTAGACATTTGCAGTGTTGCTGACTGCTTTTCATGCATTGCCACTTGTTTCTTTTGCTTTTTTTTGGGGGGGGGGAGGGTGGTGGGTTTGAGGGACTGAGCGAGTGACAATAGACTGACTCAGAATCCAGCCAGTTTTGGGTCTGAAAACAGGAGGAGTTAGGTAACAGCATGTGAGGACGGCCTCGGTGGTACATGAAACGAGGAGCAAAGCGCTGGGGTGCTTTGAAGCGCCACCAAAGCTCTGCGGTACCTTCCCCGCTGCGTGAGAGAGGAGTTTTCACTTGCTGAGATGAGGCAGGAGCCCAGAGCAGAGGCTCCTGCTCTCAGCTTTACCCCTCCGGTAGGGATCGTGGTCACCAAGGCCACAAAACACGTGGACCTGCGTAAGCAGGGTTGGATCCTGAGCATCTAAGGTACTTTTGAAACAATTTAGCCCTGCTTTGGCTGAAATAATGAGAAGAAAGGGTTTGGTGTACTAATAACTAATGTTGAAGAAGAAAATGGAAGAGGAAGTTAAAAGGAGAGCTCTAAGTGTCTTATTGAATAAGATGATGTATAAATGTACACAGGCTTTCAGTCAGTACAAGGTTACATGAAATCCCAGTGCCAGCTGTGGGATTTCTGACTTTCTCACAATATGTTGCTGTCAGGTCAGTCAGGTATCAAAAAAGGCATTTAATTAAAACAGATATATTTGTCCAGTCATGCAGGAGTTACAGCGAGAACTTGAGCCTTTTTGCTCAACTTAATGAGGAGCAATAACAGCATGGGAAAGGTATATAATGAACAATATTGATCCTGTGTACCTCAGCATTGCTTAGCTGTGATGCCTTCACCCTGAATGTCACAGGCTGCAGAACACCCTAAGATTCCTTGTATTCCTTGTCCTGTATCTGTTGTATGTCCTTTTTTTTCCCTCCCCCTGTGCCAAAGGAGTGTTTTTTCCTCAGACACTTGCAGTTGCAGTGCTGTAGTTGCTTATATTGCTTACTTGGATTTCTGCGTGCGCCCTAAGGATTTGCAGTCCTATGCTAATGTAATACATAAAGTAGAGTCACCTTGACTTCACATTTATCAGCTTATGCAAGCGCTAACCTTTTACTGCACTGCAACAGAAATGTCATTCCTGCTCAGCCTCGGGATGGCAAACATGCAGCCCCGCTGTCAATAGCGGCTTTGGGAGGCTGGGTTGGTTGTGGGGAGTGCGCTAGGCTTGTGGCCCTTATTAAACACGACACAAAGCCCAACGTGCAGTCTTAGCTTTTTCCCTGGAGAGGACTCATGTTTGCTTGGTTGTTTCAGTGTTTCACCCTTTTCAGGCTGGGAGGGGAGCGTGTCCAAGTGACGATGCCCGTGTCTGGTCAGCTTTCGCCCCACTGTGTGCGGCACCAGCAGGAGCAGAGGTGAGGCTGCTCGGGGGCTCAGAGGCATGAGCCACCGTTGCTCCTTGTTCCCTTCGTGCAAGCTGAAGTCCAGAATGGAAGTGAACTGCTAAGGGTTTGCCAGGAGATTGGAAGCGTCTGGAGTTACTGTGGAAGTACCATGTCTTTGACCCAGACTGCAGTTGCCCTTGATGACAGCGTGTGGCGTCTTGGCCGAATCAGCAGAATTTGGGCACTGCTGTTAACATCAACGAGACACTTTGGAAAGGCTGGGAGGCCTCTGAGGGAGCCCGCTGGAGATGCAGTTTCCCTTCTGTGACCTAGCGGGTTCTGAGCTTGAGCTCTGCTCCGTCCAAAGCTCTGAGGAAACCTCTGAGCCTTGCAGTTATCTTTGCAGAAAACCTGCTTTCAGGCTCAGGTGTTTGGCAGAGCATTTTGGTTTTGACGAGGAAAGCAGGCCATCTATGATAGCGCAGGGGTCCCTGACACCAATGATCCCTGGAGCTTGTGCAGTGCAGAGAGACTGTCGTAATATAGGGAGAGCTCAGGACCTGTCCCTCCTCCTCCCGGAGGAGATACATGAGTGAAGAGAATGACATCTTTGTGCCCAAGAGAGCCAGTGCCAGCAGACACCCAAGTACCTGGCTTCCTCACGAGGGGTGTTTCCTAAGTTCATGTTAACTGCAGAGGAACTCAAGTATGTATTGCAGGAGAGAGGAGACACCTCTGAGTGGATGGGATGGAGCGGAGGTACTTAAGATGCCAATTCTTGCTGCATATAGAATATCTCTCTTGCAAGGACTGAGGAAGGAGTGGATGGGTCCTTGTCAATGCCAGCAGTGTCCCTTGCTCATCGTGGGGAGAAAGGCAGCACTTCTGCTCTCCCAGACAAGCATCTTAAATAGGAACCTGCCACTGCCTAGAACCTGGGGACTTGCTGCAGGCATGATAGACACCCTGGCATTTTCTGCGCCTGGGTGTGAAGGAAGCTGGAAAACTCTGCTGAGTAAAGAAGAATTACACTTTAGCTCACAAGCATAAAAATTTCATGGTTTTATTTATTTTTGGAAGTTTATGATAGCAGAATCCAGCTGAAGCCCGCTGACACTGTTCCTTCAGTACAGTTACAAGAAGGGGCCAGAAAAATGGTAAGCACTCAATACTTTGTGGACCGGAAGGTTTTGAGAAAAATCATGCAAAGCTAAATTAAATTCTGTAGCTAATTAAGCCAGTAGGGATGCAGGGCTTGCTCTCAAGGGTCACATAATTAATTTTAGAGTTGCACTGGAGAAACCGCAAGCTCAGTGAAGCTCAGGATTTTAACCCACCACCCAGTTCATCTTGAAAGAATTCAGAATTTGAGGAAAGTCCCAGTCTTCCCCCACAAGGATTCAGGGAACCCATCGGGCCTTTCAGAGCTCCTCCTTCTCATGGTCGTTTTCATATGCTGTTATGAAAACTTGATTGCAGGTAATTAATGAACTGTGTTCAATAATCATAACTGCTAATAAGACAAACAAGCAAAAAAGAGCTTAAACTGGGATTGTAACCATACCCATTGAGTGGGCATAATGATCACATACAGCTGCTAAATTTCAAGCTGTAAAAGAAGAAATTCCCTAGCTCTTCAGTTAATGTCTTTGGCAGTTGTTTCAGTTATACAGGCTGGGTTTAGCCTTTTGGATCTGATTTTTAATCAGACACTTTATCTGCTTTATGTGTCTGGAAAGAAAGGTGCTGACAGTATCTTGAAAATGAGAGCTGTGCAGTGAAAGTTATCAAAAGTGGGAGGAAGGGAAAAATAATTTTAGAAACCAAATACATTCCTGTTAGAGTAATCAAGACATGGGTCTTCTTGTGTCATCACTTGTAGCCAGTGACACCATTTCCTCTAAAATAGTAAGAGAAGCAAAGAAGAACAGAGCTGAGAAATTACTTGCTCAAAAGTATACCAGAAAACCTATAGAAAATTCCTCAGTTTTCCTTGTTGCTGGAATGTGGCATCAAGTCTGTAAAATGCTACTACTAAAACTACTGGCTAGGATCCACAAGAAACTCTGGATAGCCTCAAGACTTTTGCCCACCCTCAATTTTGCCACGTTTGATGGAATACACGTTATTACAGGCAGAGTGATTCCAGTGGAAGTCACCGAACACTTCTCATACTCGACACGAGAAGCCACAGTCGGAGCAGAACCAGGGACGACTCTTGTTTCCCGCATGGCATTTTTATTGGTTTGCAGTAGAAGTGAGATCAGCGAGAAGCTCGGGCACAGCACTGTGAATGGTAAATAAGGGCAACCAGTGACTTCCTATGTCTGCTCCAGTACTGGGAGGGGAGTTGCAGTCTCACTGCCAATACTTAGACAACCGTGTCCCAGCATTAGCTTCTCTCCAGGCGGATGGGACTCTTGAGACCTCTTCGAGCCTCCTGTTCCTGTGCCAGGCTCTCTAATTCATGTAGATGTTGAAACCTTAGATACTCACAGTTTTAAAGTTTCTTCACAGCCATCGTAGATGGAAACTTTCAGAAAGATGGGATTTTTTAAGAAAAAGATGGAGCCAAACGAAAATGAAAATTCAAGGGAGCAGCAGCTATCCAAAGAGAGCAGCAGTGCTTCATCACCTGGAGGATGCAGTCCCTGCTGGTCCCAGATGTCTCCTCCAAAGCTGGTCTCCTAGCCTTCCCTTACTGGGAACACCAGGGTGATGGGGTGGATGCACCTGCAAAAGTGCCTCTGGGAGCGTCCCCAGCGACACCTGTGGGCTGAGCACTGACACCCTTCAGTGCATGCGTGGCAGCGCAGGCAGCCCAGGGAGCGGCATGGCAGGTACTGGGGGGCAGGAAGATGTCCCTTGCGTCAGGGCTGGCTCCCAGCCAGGAATGGGCATGCAGAAGAGCTGGCCCTGTGCTCAGTAGGGCTCTGGCCTACTTGAGTTGAGCAGCCAAGTATCGCCAAGCCCCTGACTACAAAGTCCTGGATCTTCTTCCCCTGTGGATCTGCAGATTTTGCCTTACTGCTAATGGGATTTTTAAACCTGGAGAATTTGGGACACTTTCCGTTGCTGGCTGGTTTCTGCATCAATGAAGTTCATGCAGTGACTCACTTTCTTTACTTCACACTCCAGAGGCTAGATTTTTTTTTTTTCATCTTTTAAAGAAAACACATTCTCCTGTAATTATTGAACTCGCAAAGCTCAGGACAGAGAAGAAACCCCAGCAGACGTGGGGGTCTCTCCTCCAGCCTGACGTTTGTGCTGAGAACACGGCTTTTGGGGGCACATCAGAGCTCGCGCTGCTGCTCGCCTGGCACAGACGGGTGTCTTGAAAGTCATTTGTAGGGCAAGAAACAGCTCTGTCCCGGCAGTGAGGTGGGGCGAGCTCCTCGGGTGCCTCTGGTTTAGCAGCTTGGGAGGCTCTTCTGGAGCCTTGGAGGGAATGGGAGGCTGAGAGCAAGAGAGAGGAGAAGAAAACGAGCAGATTTGGGAGAGAGAATTTGCAGCAGCCCAGACGGGACTGTGAATCCTACTGTGAGGACGGACCCAGGCAGAAAGTCTCTGACAACTGTTTCTGTTTTAAAGTTTGCAAAACATTAATATTTTAAATAGTTTATTCCTCATTAGCATAATTAAGAGTGCACAAGCCTAAATTCACTGAAAACAGAATTAACAAATTAGCAGGTGCAAGGATCGGGAAGTGAGAGGTTTGGGAAAACAGAGCTTGCAAATGTCGGCGTTAAGCAGAGCAGTGAAGTGATGCCAAGCCTTGGAGGGAAGCGGTTCCTTCGCAGAGTCCCTTTCCTGCAGCCGGAGGGATATGGCTTAATTTAAACAAGAACCTCCTGCAGCTACAGTGGAGCCGAGCCTCAAACTGAGAGCCTACAAAATAAATCTTTTCTGAAGAAAAGCTGACGAGCCTCACCTCAGATGTCTCTTTAAAGCCATGCTATCTCGAACGAGCACTTAACTCAAAAGGGAAGCAAGCTGCAAAATGAAAACCTAAAGGAAATGGAAGAGAATGTAGAAAGAGCAGCTCAAAGGAATGAGAAGCAAAAGAAGCAGCAGCAGTTGTACCGCAGGGGAGAACTGGGGGAGGAAGAGAAGTATCTCCTGCCACGGTGCTAAGGGCCTGCTCGGGAGGACGGGAATAGTCTCTAGGACAGCGTCTTGCGGACCTTGCAGCATTACAACTTTAATGTCAAGTGTTAGTAGCCAAAGGGCACAATCTTAAGTATGCAAAGATTAAGAAATAACATGGTTACTCTTACAAATCTCTGACCCAAATCTCTAACTTTATGTTCTAAGAATGATCTGGTGGTTGAACAGGCAATTTCATGCTGGAGATATTATCCAAGAACCTTATTAGGGCATTAATCAAAGCAAATCTCCGTGTCCTATGCGTTTCTTTATTTACAAGCAGTATCACAGTGTTACTCCTCTTCCATACTGGCTTATGTCTGTGGCTTTTATTTGCGTCGTCTAGATTCACGTGCCTAAATCTCCCGAGAAAGGCATTTTTCTGTTTTAAATGAGTGTGGTTTTATAACCCCCAGCCTTTCTGGGGATCTTTAAAAACTCTCTAGCTTGCAGTTCCTGGCCCTCTCCTGAGCTATGTTAATAAACTAGGGCTTGGGTTTGCTTGTTTATTTGTATGCATGCTTTCCCATCTGATGCCCTTGCTAGAGGAAACTCCTCTCAGCCACTTTCTCCACTTGCTTTCTATAAGGATTTCTCTATTTTTTAAATTTATTTTTTTTTTATACAATGTTTTCCTGTCCCCATAAAACACCACTCTGGGCTGCACAGTCAAGGCAGTCGGGTGCTGCCTCAGCTGAAGTGGGGGTTGCTCGGATCAGGCCTGACTTGTAAAAGACAAAACCCAAGGTGAGGCAGGAGAAAGTGAGGTAAGCCAGGACTGCAGTGCCAGGGAGCTCTGCAGTGCAAACCAACCCCTGCTCCCAGGATGCAGGAACTGGCACTTCTGCGATTCCCTTCCTTCTCCTGAAAGCCCTTAGGAAATCCATCTTTCTGCCCAAAAGCTTTCAGGAAAGCCCTTCCCTTTCAGCAGCTGCAGGTATTTTTCCCTTTTCAGGTACTTTGTCCCATCCCAAAGCTGCTGCACGTGGGCAGTCAGGGACTATTTTTGTGAGACCTGAGTGTATCGTTTTTCCCTGATGGCCTCTTCCTTCCGAGCATCTCTGATCTGCTTTAAAGGGCAAAACCAGAAACAAAACAAAATGAGCTCGAGTTACAGGTGCGCTGTAACCTGGGAGACCACCAGCATGAGGCCAGGTGAGAGACGCTGCTTTCCACACAGGGGTAACGAGGATGCTCCCAGCAGCGCCTGTCCAGCTGCAGTAGCTGCTCCCTGCTAAAAAATCCACTCGTTCCCAAGACAAGAAGCAGAGCCCAAGCAGCCATCCCCACTGGCCGTCCTGTTGTTCATCCTGCTGCTCCTGCCTCCGTCCCGTTTGCCCTTAGCGTGTGGGGACAAGGGAGAGGAGGGCAGCGCTCGCTCCTCCTACGGCGATCGCTCCTCCTGCACAGGAGCTCAACCCTCAGGCTCTCCACCAGAGTGTTTTCCGCCATTCTTCCTGTTCCCACGTGTGGGAAGCTGCGTGGTGCTTTTGGGACACGTCTGACCCAACCAAGGCTCATCCGTGCTAATGTGAGATGCTGTAACCCCTTCTCTGCAAGCAGCCTGGAACAAGAATTACGTGGAACAAGAACTACCACAGCTGCCAAGGTAGCAGCTAGTGAAGGGCATAACATGAACTAGGGGGTTCCTAATGCTGATTCCCTTGTATCCTTCAGCCATGAAGTTAATGCTAGCGCATCCTGCCTGGACAAGAGGCCTTCAGGGTCCTGTGCAGAGGGAGGAGCAGGAAGCAAATATATTATGCTGAGCTGGGCCAGGCAAGTACAAATCTTTTTCATCCTGAAGCCCCTGCCAAAACAGAGCCTCCAGGAGAAGTATTTTCCCATGCACTGTTAAAACTCAGGACATTACTCATTTGGACAAATTAAGCGGGCTGCCCACAAAAAGGAGCCAATCTGCATTGTTATTCCAGTTTATCATACACTCTTGCAGAAGAAGCTTCCCAGTGAGGGTAAGAAGCTTATTTAAGCCACAAAGGTAGCAAAGATAGAGTTCGAGACAATGCCTTTTTGAAGGCAAGTTCTGCCCAAGAGCACATGAGGCTTCAGTAGCTGGAGATGGAGGACAGGGAACCATGAGGGATGAAAGGGAGAGGAGGAACTTTTCTGGGTTGCTCCAAGTGATCTTGCCAGCGGTGCATCGGCTCCTCGGAGAACGGCTGCAGGGGAAAGTCCTGCTCCTATGAAGCAGCGTTTTGTTCTTGTGCTCGATGTTTGAACCACAGAAGCAGTAGACTCAATAGAGGAAGCTGCCAAGTACAGAATACAATTCCCAGTTGGAGGAAGGGCTTGAAGGGGAAGGCAGGGGCATCTTTTTAAATTCTTGGACTTATCAGGTGACTTATCCTTCTGGTCAGGTCAACCCAGATGCAAAGAAGGGATTAGTTTGCTGGATGACACATTCTTTTGTTCCCAGCTGCAGCAGTTGGTCTTGCATCTGCAGACACCTCTGCAAAAGCCACAGGATGTTTTAGGCCAAAGAGCTTGGTTTGACCCTGAGGGCAGCTCTACTCCTGTAGTCATTGCTAGAGCATAGGAGAGCCCTTCAGCCCCTCACTAAAACAACATCACTCACATCTGCTGCATGCTGTTTTTCAGGTTCTCCCCATGGGTTTAAGCACATGCAGAGCAGTGGTTTGGTGTGTTATTTTCCTTTGAAATATATATGGAGTTGTGCTCCTCTGCTAGAAGAAAGCAAGGTCACGCGCACGGAATGGAAGGAGGCAAATTTTGCAAAGCTGCTTCCTTGCAGAGCTAGAGGATCGCAGTGGCTCTCAGGAAGGCTCCATCCAGCAGGGAGAGCTACTCATCTGGCAGGGATTCAGCTGTGCCAGGATCTCCCTCCTGCAGTGCTCCGTGCTCTTGCAGGTGACCTGACATCACTGAGCACCTTAAAGGCAGAGGGCTGGGATGCTGAGGTCGTTCACAAGTCTTCATTAAGACCACTGGTTAAACAGAGAAAAACAGGTCCTTTCACAAGCCCAACAGTGTCTCCAAGACTACTATACACATGACATCTTTTGTAATGATATTTTTATGTATAAATAATACATATATATATATATATGTATCTACCCATACCCATATGCAGTTGGTCATGACTCATCAATTGATTATACAGCGGAAGGGAATTATACCAAAGAGCTGGCCTTTCCAAATCACACATATATAACTTTGATAATTGTCACCCTCTCCAGGAAGTTCAGAATTGCAGCTGGGACTTGAGTCAATTTATGACATTTTGCATTATTGGCAAAGAATTTTTTGGCTTCTGTAAATTTATAATCTCAAGTTTGAGATTGTCTTCTTTTATAAACACTTCTTGGATTAGAAGTTTGCATGCAGTACACCAGTGACTGTAATTATTCTTAACGGTGCCTTAAATGATGATGAGCCAGAAGCATTTTAAAAGGAAATTTGCTCCTCGTCTTCCTAAGACACATCCACCAATGTGAATCAGGAGCGACTGCAGCCTTCTGTTTTATTGCTTGCTCTGTTAGTGCTCCCCCTTTCACTCAGCCTGGGCAGGGAAACCAGATTACTCATCTTCAGTTTTATTAGCTGGCAGTTCCTCATTTTCATGTCATACTGCAAGCCTGCAAGTTTTGGAAAGCACTTATTCCAGGGGAGCGATTTATCTTGCATAACTTATGAGGGGAATACAAACTTCCCAAGATCGTTGCATCTTTGCAAGGGGAAATGACACAGCCATATACAGCCAAAGGTCATTGCATTTTTATGTCTTTTCCAAGACTTCTGAGGCTGTGACTTTTTAACAGAGTGAGGAAAAATTTCTTCTTCTGACCAGACAGGTGATGAGTGATACAGAGACTTCCTGAGAAGCAGTGAGACTTAGGGTTGCAATCCAGTTCCCACTGAACTCTATGGAAAAAGCAATTTTCAGGGAGAAGAGAGCATCTTTGCAGAAGAAAAAGAACTGCAGAATGTTATAAAGTAAGTTTTACTTCCTCAGACTGTAGGAGATATGAGCTCATTTGGGTTTTGTTAGTAAATAAGATCCAGGACACTTAAAGGAAGGATCCAATCACAAATTCAGTTGGTCCATTAACTAAATGTAATGTTATTTACCTAAGTGGCCCTTCTGGACTATTTCATAACTTGGGTTTGTAACCTTTTTAAAAAGATCAATATTACTGAGTGCACAGCCCCTGAGCATGATGAAAGAGCTGGACCATCTTAGCAGATATGGTCCATGGTTTCACGAGCTCCGAGGGTCCAGGTTGGAAGCTAAAAATGAGGAACATATCCTCCCTGAAACACTAAAAAGGAAGAATTGCCTTGGAAGGCTGGAGAGAAGCAGTGAAGTAAGATACATTGCAAAAGATGGTCTCTTTCATTCGACTAGCTGCTATAGCTGGGAAATCTGTGCAGACTTTCCAGCGTATCAATCTGTCTGCACATCCGAGAGAGAAGATGAGGCGCCATTTGAAGCCACACGCAGAGTTTTGCCAACATGTGTCAGCAGGAGGGAAGGAGCAGCCACTCCGATCCTGCCTTGCCGGGTACCTCTTTCCTCCCAGCTGTGACACGAAGTGGCTGCTCCCACCGAAGCCGCAGGTGGCAAGGGTGGCTCTTGGGCAATGGTCTTGGACCAAGATCTGGGATTTGATCTTGTGCTCATCAGGGGCTCCGGCGCTCATTTATAAGAAGTTGTATGGAAAATGTGTGTTCTCAAGTCCAACATTTTAATGCAACCGTGTTTTTATTTTTTTTTCCTTTTGATGGTATCTCATTGTTGGTTCTCTTAAGCTCCCTCAAAATCACTTGCCCCTTCTCTTATCTAGACCTCGTCTGTTTGTTTGTCTTAACTTTTGAGAGGGGCAGTAACACACTGGAATAGCAAGAAGCCCAGGACCTGCTCACTTTGGCTGTTGCTTTTAGCAGGAGATGCTGCTTCCAGGAGACTGGTGGCTTGGGAAATCATTGCGAGGGAGCAGGGATATCTGGGATCACTTGTTCCATGTCTGAACAAATGCACGTGTTCAACTCATGGTCTCTTCTCAGGCTTTGGAAGTGAAAGACATCAGGTTTGGGAGGTCTGTCTTCAATCATGCTGGATCTCAGGCCGAGAGACTTCTCAATAGCTAATGTCTTGCTGAAATCTTCCATGTGGCCCAGGCAGAAATGCATTAGTTTTGACACTGCATGATATAATTTCCAAACCCTGTTGACAGTTTTTCTTGGTTAGGCTATGCACATGATAGTAGGAGAAAAATTCAGGTCAAATCATCCATCTGATGGCTCTTTACTCTTGGTTTTACATGGGTTCTTTCCATGTATGCTTGAAGGATGAAGGATTTTGTTTTGTTTGGTACTGTGGTTGTACTGAGAGATGGCATCGCACTGAGAAGTTAAGATATCTGTAGCTTTTTTTTTTTTTCCCTTCATAACTGGGAATGGGAAAGGATCCAGTTCTGGCATGATGTTTCATAAGGTGACATTTGTTATAACTCATGGCAACTGTTACTCACCACCTACAAAACATTCAATTAAACTGAGGAGCAGTGGAAAATATCCAGTTCCACTTCAACAGCTGCATTTGTTACCAGATCCTGCAGGTTTTTCTGGAGCCAGCAGCTCCTCCCCACTGACCTGCAGTCCATGGCTGCTTTTTCTCTGCCCCCAGGAATATCCATGTGCCCGTTGGGGCTCCCTGATGCCACGAGCCTGAGGGTACCAGGAAGACAAGGTTTCCCATGTCCTTTGGGCTTCTCCTCACGTCCCCAGAGGTCGTTTTGGCCCACGCTGTCCTGCGTCCGTCTGTGCTGTGCTGGAGTTTCAGTGGGAGTTGCCTGGCCCCTGCAGGGACAGCTTTTTCAGAAATGAAATTTCAAAGATGAGTTGCGATCCTTAGTCCTTTGGAAAGTCAGAGCAGTCCATTATACACATCGTTTATTAAGAAGCTTCAAGTTCCTAAGTCACTCAAGATTGTTCTTTAGTTTTAAAAGCTTTACTGGCATAACATTTCTTTAAGAAGGGCATTAAATGACCAAAATGGGAAATGGCTTAGCTGCTTTCCATGCTAGCAGTCATCCTAGCTCATCGATTTGCCCGAATAAATCACCTTCCTGCAGCACACAGATCCCACAGCTGATACATTAAACAAAACCCACATAAGCTGCCGGTTGAAAAGTCATGAAACTAAGCCTATATATTTATGATGTTTTGTATGTAGATCATAGGTCATTTTGCATCTAACGCCTTTGTGTCCTCAGATTGAAACTCATGCACAGAGAGCCAAAATTCCTAAAATGTAACAAACAAAACTTTTCGTGTGCTTGCGGGGAGCCAGGAGATGAAGAGAGCATATTTTTCGACATGCCAAATTCTTTACTGCGGGTCTTCGTCTCCCAGGAAATTTGCAGCTGCAGCTTTGCTGTGTGCTACAACCACCCACTGCTTTGCAGTGTCAGCGGGGCTGGAACTCGGATCCCCCCATGGCCGCCACATGGGGACATTCCCGGAGCTACCGGCAAGAGGCAGGTGGGGCCTGGCACCTGATGGCATCTGGAAAGCCCAACACACCTTGCTCTGGTTCAGCCTCCGAACCACGGGAGCCCCCGAGCCACGGTTAGCCCGTCATCCAAACCCTCTCCGTCCGCAGGATGGAGAGTGGAGATGGGACACTGCTCTGGCGAGGCTGCTGCAGGAAACCCTCAGGCTTTGGGCAAAGAGATGGAGGCAGGAGCAGACACTGACAGCTGCTGAGGAGCAAGCACCTTTCCCAGACATGTTTCCAATGACTCCTGTGGCTCTTTGGGCCAGGGGAGGAGGCAGTGATGCTTTCAGATGGCTACACTTGATGCAGGGCGGGTTTTCTTCCTCCTTCCCCTAGATCATAAGCAAAGTCAGTGCTGCTGGAAAGCGCAAGTGGGGCCCTTCTACATTAGACTGTCTTCGGGTCTTATTTATAGATGAGAAAAGTGAGAAAAATGTGTTAGAAACATGCAAGCTTTAAAATAAAACTGTGACCTAGTCAAAGAATAAACATTAGAGAAAAATGAAAACCTATTTTAAGAAACAGGAGCAAAGAAGGGAGCGAAAATAATGAAAACAAACCTTATTACTGTAAACAGAAGAGTGTACTTCACCAGCTGCCACCAGTGACAGTTCAGAGGTGTTGAGGATCTGGCTCCGCAGTTACAAAGCAGGAGGGGGTGGACAAAAAAAAAACATTCCAAGCGAGAAAAGGCAGAGGTGAGAAATCCTCCTGTTGGCACACGTGGATAGATTAGCCGTAAACAAGACTGAGCTGCTTAGCAGGTGAAAGAAATCACTCGCCTAGCGTTTACTCCACATTTAAGAGTGTAGCCAGTGTCATTCTGTGCACACTAGTGGCACCGTTTTTCCAGGTTGCCTTTTAATGCAGGGTTGCTCAAGGAGCATTATTGTCGTTGCGTTGGGAATGAAATACCTTAAAGAGGAATCAGAAGCTTTTACTGCAATGAACCCTCGATGGCTTGTTCACCAGGAGGAGCTGGTAGGGGTGGCTTGTCCATTTTGTCACTTACGTGTCTTCTTGCCCCGCAGGTTGCCCGGTCACTATGAACAATGGCCCAGCTATACTACAAAAAGGTGAACTACTCGCCGTACCGAGACCGGATCCCGCTGCAGATCGTGCGAGCGGAGGCAGAGCTCTCGGTGGAGGAGAAGGCCTACCTCAGCGCTGTGGAGAAGGGGGACTATGCCAGCGTGAAGCATGCCTTGCAAGAGGCCGAGATCTACTACAACATCAACATTAACTGCATGGATCCTCTTGGTCGCAGCGCCCTTTTAATAGCCATAGAGAATGAGAACCTGGAGATCATGGAGTTACTCTTGAACCACAGTGTGTACGTGGGAGATGCTCTGCTATATGCAATACGGAAAGAGGTCGTGGGGGCTGTGGAGCTGCTGCTGAATTACAGGAAGCCAAGTGGTGAAAAACAGGTTAGTTGCGTGTTCTGCTTCAATTTTAAGTCATTTACCTAAGAAAAGTCCTGTGTTGCAAATGAGTTACTGCACAGAGGAGGTACAAACAAAGTCCCTATTGTAGGTACCTTTTCTTAACTGCAAGTAAGTGTGGGCAGAGTGTTGATAACTTCCCAGTCTGGGCAAACATGTCCTACCTGACTTAAGTACTTCGGGCATTTTCCATTTCACTTGGTGTTGCCTTCAGTCTCACAGTATCCGTGGCCTTACTGATTTATGGATGGATTTACAGATGCATGCTTTATAAAGGAATTTGGTACTGTCTGGAATTACTGTGCCATCTATAAATATGAAATATTGCTGTTTTACTGATATTAATAAGTGGAATTGCTTTTCAAAAGTAAATCTTGAAAATGCACAAGCTTATAAATAACTGTAAGCAAACAAGCAGTCTTCTAAGTCTCAGTCCTGAACCATAGTACAAACGTATCATCTTGGTCTCCATCTCTGGAGAGCTCCAGAGATGCCAGGGCAGGAGAACATGATGTTACAGCATGAGGTAAGTGATATATATCTGAGCACTGGACAGCTCCTATGATGGGCATGACAGCTCCTTAGCTACAAAGCAGTCAGTAGGTTACGTGAGGATCTTTATGCAAAATCTGAGTCCAAATCCTATCTTTTTGAGAATCACGTCACACACACCTTAACTTCTTTTTTTATTTGCAAGTAACACGCCAGGAGCTGGGATGGTTAATGCATCTGACCACATTACTCACCACTGTACGTTCACTGCTTAGAAGGCAACTTCCAAAACTTAGATGATCTTTGTTTCTAAAGCTCTGTTTTGAAGTATATTTGGACACATTACAATACCGCAGGAGAAAACTCTTTCAGCATTTAAGCCCTTACTATGTGTTTTTTCAGCAGTAATGTCTTATAGTCAGATAGTAAGGAAACACTCCAGATCAACCCTGACAACCTTCAAGAGTTTTCATCTCTGTGTTTAGAAGTGGCAGTATTGTGAGTGCCATAGAAATGCGCTTACCCTGACTCAGTCACTCAAGATGTGGAGAATCTCTACTGCCAGAGCTAAAAACTGAAATGTTATTGTGGCAAAATACGAGTAGAAAAGTACAGGTCACTCACGGAGAATAAATTCTTTTTGTCTTGATCTTGCGGAAAGTTTAATTGTCCTACTCCAAGATGACAGAAAGGGTAGCAGATCACTTTACTGCAAGTGTGCCTAAGTAGCATGAGTACTGCAGACTAATGACAAGTGTTGTCTGAACTGTCATGAAAAGCAAGTGATGGCTTTCGCTGTGGATTTCTAAAATCGCCTGGATTCCAAACCCGGTGCCTACTCTAACTCCCAGCCTGGCTGGCTTAAGCAGGCAGAGCCAGAAGTCTATTAAATAAGGCAGATTTATTGCAGCTGGAGCTCGGCTCCAACATCTCTAGCTTGGTGCTATATTTCACAGGAGGGTTGTTTCATTTTCCCTGATCTGTATGCCAGGGCATCGCTGTCTTTCCGGAGCTATGTTTATACCTGCCACAAAGTTTATAACTTGGAGGGGAACATGTGTGCGGGGGGAAGAGCGGCAGTGCCAGCCCAGCTTTATTTACAAGCTTTGTTCAGGACCAGATTTCACTAGCAGGTTTTAGAGTGGTGATGGCTGGATGCAAGATCCTACATCCAAGCTGGGATTACTGATTTCCCTGGCTCAGGCTCCCTGTTCCTCGTGGAAGGATTTGCTCACAGAGGGCTGGACTCTCCCTTCTGCAGCTCGTGTGGTGATAGTGATTAATATTTATTTCATGTGCAGTGTTATTACATTAAATGAAGTGCAAAGGTGGGACACTCAGCTTAGTTCATCAGATCATAAAGTTAATGCAGAAGGGTTTCTGAACACAAATTCCTGATGCTAATACCAAAGTGGTCTCAATGCATATCCAGGGATTTCTCTCCTGGGCCCTTTCTTGGGGAATCCTTTGAGAATCCCACACCCAGTTGCTTTCACAGAAAGCACCCAGAAAAGCAGATTAGCACAACTCTGTCCTCATCAGAATAATTCTTATGCCCTAAAACATACAAGAAATGTTTGGTGGTTGAGCAGTAACCAAAACATACCTCATGAAACAGTTTGTGCCTGGATAAGAAATCTATAAGACAGAGCTGTAGCATTTCTATGTAAAGTGCAGAACAGTCTGTCTGTGAAATGCTTGCAGCCTTTACAGCATCCCCTGGTCTCCAGCTGCTGGTGCCGAGCAAGTGCAGGGCAAGGTGCTGGCAGTGATGTGCAAGGGCGCAAAGAGGAACCTCAGCTGGTGCCTTGGTAGGTAGCACTTGCTTTTGGGGACTGCACGCTGCTTGCCATGGGGATCCACACTCAGGTCTTCCAGGGGACCTATGCTGTGGTATTGGCAGTGAATAATTATCATTAAGAGGGGGGCAAGCAGCAATGAGCAGCATACAAAGGTCAGTGTGGCATCCCCTCTCCGCAGGGTGTAGGTGGGCGCAGAGCTTCGGTGGAGCTGTCTGGGGAAACAAGTGTCTTTGAGTCACTCTGTAAGTACCCCTCAAAGCCAGGGGTCTAGCTGAGGTCCTGGGGCGCTGTGTGCCTCACCATGGAAGTGATTCTTTCACTTGTGGATTCAGTACTACAGCTAGGAGCAAGGGAATGTAGATATCAGGCCTACTGAACAAATTCTCTTCCCTAGTAAAACCCGTTCCCCCCCACTATTTGATCTTTGAAATTGTTGCTTGCTTTTCGTACTTTTTGGAAATGATATCAGGTACAGTTTCTAGCCATACAAACTTCACTACAGTGGACTATGTTTTCCGCCAGGCTGGAGTCTGCACCTAACTGCACTATCAAAGAGGAAATAGGTATCTGAAAATGCACATTTTCCACTCTATTTGAATGTTCATTTTTATGGCAGCATTAGTAATAGCTGTTTTTTCAAAAAGGCTGCTCTGGCATCAGCGGGGCTTTTCTCTTTGACTCCAGGTGAGGTCTAAAACATCCAGGGGAATTTCTGGCACCAAAATTCTGGCCTTTGTGCAGAGCAGCCCAGCTCTTGCTCGGAGCAGCGTTACAGCGCGCAGGGCAATGCTCTCCATTGCCCTGATCTCCCGTCCTGTTTTGCCTCATTACGGTGGCTGTGTTTCCAGCACACCGCGTGCACCCAGTGCTGGAGCTGCCTCCGTTCTTTAAGAAGCTCTGATCACTCATCTGAGCGACTACCTTTTCACAGACCAGCCTTAAGCACCTTTGTGGGTAGCTGTTTTGTTCGCAGTCAGAGTTGACATAAAATGTTTACATAAGGATGATACTAGCGTCCCTCTGGTAGCTGCCAGAATTAGCAATGTGCTCATTGCAGATGGCTCTGAATTAATCTGGTTCACAGATGGGGCCACAAATGCAATTCCTCAATAACGGGAATAAAAAGAAAAGGGGTCTTAGAATTTATAACTGTGATTGAATTTATTTTGACTGTCCACTTATGAGTCAATGAGATCTCAGCAGATATCAATCCATATGTGTTTCAAAAGAAGGAGCTTCATAGAAATAAACCCTAGAAAAGAATATGGTTGTGAAGAGGAGACTAGGAAAAAATAAAGGCAAGTTTTGAATCTTAGGTAGTTGGTAATCCTTAGGCACCTGCTGGAGGAAGGCTGCTTAACTTTACAGTATTTGCTAACTTAACGTTTGAACTCAAAAATCCTTTTCTAGATGAGTGAAAATCTGCCTTAATCTGTATAAATATCATAGATCAGTGGCCTTGAGACAATTTTTTGTAACCAGAAATTATACGGTGCATTAAACCGTTTCATTCTTGCTCAAATCCAATAACTTCTTTGATTCAGACTGTTTCATTACACTTCCCTACTCACGTGGGATTTCTTTGTCTTGTATGCAGAGTCCAGTGCAAAGTTTGGTTCTTTCTCCAACTGTCCTTGACTTCTGCCAACCTGCAGATAGCTGTTGGACCTGCAGGGTCACTGCTAGCAGTGTCACACACTGGCAGGCGTGGATAGAGCTTTTTTAAAGCTTTCTAAGGAAACAGCTCAGGTGTCAGGTAGTTCCTGCCATAAAAAAGTTAAATTCCACAGGCGCCCAGAGAAGAGGGGCAGAAGCTGTTGGCATTCCTGATGCCCTGCCAGAAGCACTTGCTATGGATCTGTGTCACCTGCAGGCAAATTGCATAGGGGAGCACTAAGAACAAAGGACCCATCTGCTTCCTGGGGTTTGGCTATGAGAAGAGTTAGCCCTTCTCCCTTGGTGAGAGGTATCTCCTTCCTCGATAATTCTTAAGGCTAGAGACGAAAGAGGGACCTGGGGAGGCTTAAGCTAAAATTACTGAGCCTTGTTGCACCGAGGATGTTCAAAAACAGGCTGGACAAACAAGGTGCTCATGTGCACTGTGGTAATGGATATTCCGGCTAAAAGCACTGTCTGTTCCTGGACAAGACCTTTGTCAACAAGCGAGGAGCGTCGCAGAGGCAGGGACAGGAAGGCGCAGGGATCAAAGCAAGGCCCAAGTGCTAGGGGGTCCACGTAGCACTTCTGTGGTCTTAGCCGACCGAGTCTGCTAAGGTCTTAGCTGCATTCGAACTGTATTTGTCGTCTTCCATAAGTTTAAAATGCAGCTCAGCTAATTCGAGGAGACTGCAGGTGTTGGGCTGCTTAAAGCTGGGCATCTCCCCAAGGAAGTCCGTAGACATGACCTCTTCTCGCCGTCTTCCTGAGTCCTCGCACGCTGTGGCAGGTAATGGGCTGTTTGGGAGGACTTGCTGCCTGCTGGCGTCGCTCACTAGGGCCCTTTCCAGGCCCATATGAGAGGTCCAAAGTGAAAGGAGAGGCCTGGACCCAGCCAGGGACATTCAGAGCCAGTGCAGGTGCTGACGAATAGAAACAGCAGAGAAAAACTGCTCTCGGTAGGAAGACATCTGAAAGGCACAATAAGGAAGAAAGATTGTGTCTGAAAACAGAAAACTAGCAGTTACTGCTCCAAAGCCTAATGGCTCTGCCAGCATCCAAGCTTTTCATTATTTTTATTGATGCAGTAATAATTCACAGCTCTGGTTAACGTGCCTCTGACACTGGCGGCTGCCTTCGAAATGAATTCCATCTAATTAAACTAAACAACAGAGAAATCAAAGACCACTTCAGCTGATGATTACATTTAGCTAGGAGTCTCTTTCCTCCCTCCCCACAGCCTTCCTCCCCAAATGACCTTAAATCTATGCGAAGGAGATGGGAGGTGAAAGCAGGAGCTCAGGAGCATGTCAGAGGGGTCTCCTAACATCACATGATTTATCTTTTTTTGCTTCTGGTCCATATGACTTCAGAAGCTTTGACTGTAGAGTGGCATCCTTGCAGCTTGCTGATCCCTGTGTTCAATGCATGATGGACAGAGCCTTTTGGTGGCAAGAGAGTGGGAAAAATCCAAAAGGCATCGACTGTATGAGCAGGGAAATGCTCTCTGCTGTCTGCATTGCTATCGAGAGGGAGCCGGGTGCATCCAGGTCTGTGCTCTGCCAGCGCCTTGGGAGAGCGTGTTGGAAACCGCTCAAGCCTGCGAGAGGCTTGGGGTTGCACACGCTCTACTGCTTAATTCATGGAGGTGACAAGAGGTCTCGTTGGCTGCACTTAAATCCTCTGTGTGCAGATAGATGCGTTAGACCCCGTCTCGACAGCACGTGCAGGCTGCCATTAGCAAGATGTTTCAAACCCTTCAGCATCGGAAAAAACAAAGATAATAAAAGAAGACATGAGGCAGCACTGGGCTGGCACTAGATGCCATCACTCACTCTACTTTGTGTTGCTCTCCAACCATGAGGAAATCTGATTTTTTTGTTTTTAAAATGTAATCAAAGGGGATCAGAACCCTCCAGCGTCACGCTAAAAGCCCTCCCTTTCCAAGCCCTGTTAGCAACATCTTACCTCACCTAAACTTAATGACACATCTCTCATCTGTACACACTAATGAATTACAGGAAATAGCGATGTTTTACGTACAAGGATGATGACATAAAAGGCTATAGATAGCACGATTATTAGGCCATATTAGCACATCTTGTCCTCGTAACCATTAAGTCAGAATAGAAAATACATAGGTCAGATACAAAGAAGTAATTAAAAAGCTGGGCAGGCAACTCTTATAAATAAATCCTGCGAAAATGCTTTATTAAAGAATAAATCCTAGGAAAATGCTTGGAAAAAAAAAAAGCCATTGTAAAGATGACTTTTCAGGCAAAGCCTGCTAATGGCTGCAGATTTCCAGCCAGCTGTGGATTGTCTCTATCCCAGCACTTTGAGGATCAGGGAAAAGCTCAAATGAAGAAAACATGTAAGGTACAGCAGAGTTCCCAAAAGTTTTAGTATGTTCAGGAAGTTAACGGGATGAGATTAGTTAAGCTCTTTAAAAAAAAAAATTGAATATGCCTGAGGTGGCATGAGGGGATCTCAGGAAGCAGTTGCATCCACCAAGTAACTGGGAAACGTGTGTGTTTCAAGAGCCAGGTTCTTGTTTCAGTTTTGCCTCATTTTTTGCTCCAGCAGAAGTGTCTCAGTGGGACTAAGCCCAGGCTAGGTAAACATGGGCTAAAACCAGGATTCATTGGATAGTTGGCTGTAGGGGACACAATATTCAAACTGTGAGTGCAATAACTTTCCCAACCGCCCTTGTCCAAATGAGAAGTCATAACCAGGAGAGGGTGCAATTGCTCATGGACAGCACTGGGCTTGTCCTCTAAAGGAGGCCAAGAGCCCCATGGGGACGGGAGCCCCTTTCTTGCTGGATTCAACCAAGGACGGGAGCACTTCCTCCCACTGGGTTTAACCCTTCTGGGCTGCAGCAAGAGGCAGGATTTCAGGGTGAAGCAGAAGCTGGCTCAGTCACAAGCTGCCCAGTTCTCTAATTTCATCCTTCTGGGATCTGAAGAAACTCCACACTGCCTGCACTCTTGTTTTGTGTAATCATCACCAGCTTCTCCATATTTACTCCTCCCGCATTGGAGAGGGAGAGTCGCTCTGTCTGCCAGGAGTCACCGCGGGCTGTTTGAACGCGTATTTGCAAAATTCTTCCCAATTCCTCTCTTTTAATCCTCTACAAAAAAGAAGTTGTTAGGTAGCATAAGCCATAAAGGGTGACATCTTGTGACAATCTTGCTGGCCGTGCTGCATTTCCTAAACACATGGCTGAACACAACAAGCTCCGATACATTTCTTCTGCTGCTGTCAAATGCACTAGGTTTCAGTTTAGCTCTGCATAACCAATCCCTTGGGCCTGCCTCCATTTTTAAACACATGGATAAGCAACCAAATTAAAACTAAAGTATCTAGAGCAGATATATCTGGATTAATATCTGTTTGGCTTTTGCTTATTGGTTTCAGAGGGAAAAAAAAGCATGGTTATGTAAGGACCATGAATCATCTTATTTTTTTTGCATTATTTCAGTAATAATGCATTGTATCATGCCATGTTTTATTCAGAGATAAGTATTTTAGTGTTAAAATATATTCTCCAGTTACCTAATACCAGCATATGGTTTGCTACGGGGTGCTGCAGATGTACCAGTTGGTTTGCTGCAGGGTGCTGCAGATGTACCAGTTTAAGTTCTCAGTTTGGAAGTGTCAGGCTGAGGTGCAGAGACTTCAGCTCTGCAGGTTTGTAAGTCACTGAGCAGATTTGAGACCAGAAGGAGCTTTTTCCTCAGCTGGGGTGCTCTGGGATACCTCAACTGGTGAAACTGCCAGAATTGCTTCAATACTAACGGGAGAGCTTGCCCAAAACTGCATCTACAACCAAATTTATGCCACAGTTAGAGGCTTTTCAGAATCAACAAAAAGACTGTTACAAAACATTACTTTTTTTGTACCAATTGGTTTGCTTTGTTCATTATATTTCATTAAATATACGCCATCATTTCATTCAATTAATTACTCTTCGGTGAAAAATCGACCTCTGTTAATACTGATATTGTCACTCTCAGTGATACAAGATGCCTCTCAGGGCATGTCTGATGAAGATATTCAGTTATTGAAATCAGCAGCGCTGTAGCACCTAAAATTATTATGTAGAATTGTATAAGCATGCACCATTTTTCCAGTGTCCCACATTTGGGAGCAAATTCCTATTGAGTTCTGTCGGTGAAAAAAATTGGTTACAGGGCTTAGGCAGGGAGCAGGATCGAGCTGCCGTTTCAAGTCACAATATACATTTTTTCAAGACCATTTTGGGGTTAACGCGGCTGATCTGCAGGCTAGCAACACCGACTCCATCTCTCATCCTCTATTTATAGAGCTGCATCTAGAAGTGCCACAGGACTGAATCTCTGAACAAAATCACAGTCCCTGTTAAAGTAGCTACTGACCACTGAGCCTCACGCTAAATTGATAGACTGCAGAGTCCTCTCTTTAGAGTGACAAACCTGGCCGTGCCTTTTACCATTCTTGTAGATGGCATCTGCACCTCCCCTGTAGGGCTACATACAGCAAAATGAATTAGAAGTAGGAAATCCTTTTTCAGTAAATTACTCGGCCTTCCCTCCTGTCAGTATTGCATGTGGAGTCTTCTGTAAAGTTGCACTATTTTACTAGCTGAATACAACATTGTTTTGGCAGTTAGAAATTTTTTTCTAATACATAGTTGAATCAAAAAGTCACACTAGTTGAAAATAACACAGTTAAATATAAAGGCAATATTTGTGATATATGCTGGTCCAAATGAGGTGCTAGTTTTTGGAATGGAGATGGACAACCGAATGCGGAATGGAGAGTGTTAGTTACTCACTGCTCTCAGTGCTGGACAAGACATGTGGTTAGACAGCTTCTGAGCTAAGAAGCTTGTAATTAAAGAGATGTTTAAACCTGGATATTAATTTAGCTTCCCCAGTGCATAAAAGGCAAAAGAAGTGGCATGGTAGCATTTTCATTTGGATCAGGGATTTGTTTGTGAAGTGAATCTCCCTCTCCTCTCCAGTTATTGTGCTTTGGTTCTCACTGCAGCGCAGTCTCGGAGCTCTTGAACTGGATTCCTTTTGGTGACACCAACTTGGATGTGCTCCAGGGCTACCCTTACACCAGACTTGAGGAAGTCTAAAATGAAGCCCCCAGAAGAGCCAGAGTGCGGCCATCAGGTCTGCAGTGCCAGCCCTTTGGGAACTGTTGAGCTCCCTTGCACTGTCCTCATTACTAGCGGAAGCAGAGAGTCCTGCTCTTCCTATCTGAAGTGGCTTCCCAGAGGTGCATTATTTGCTAGAAAACTTTGATTTTCCCAATGATTAATAAAAAAAAAAGTTCAGAGGAGAGCTCAGCTATTCTGAACAGTGCTTTTATGTGAGCTTATCCTCCATTTCTTATCCTATAAGGAGCACAGCTCATTTTGAGCCTTCCTTTTTTAAGAAGGAGCCTTTCCCTCACTGCAGCATCACTTGGGAAAGCAGCGATGGCAGCTGAGGATGAATGCAAGCAAGATGCTAACAAGCAGTCGATGGCTTGTTGTGGATGGTGCGTTGCTACGCTAAAGACGCAGATGAGGCACGTGCTCTGATGTGGGTTCTGACAGCCCCGTTCTGAAGGACTTGGCTTAACAGCGCATGTCAGGTGATGAGGTTAATGGAAAAGAATTTGTTATTCAGGTCACTTAATGAAAATAACCTTGGGAGAGCTTTGCAGAGCCCTTGGGGTAAAATAATTTATTCCTCTTCTACTTCCAATGCAGTGATTTAACCCAAGACGTAGAAAAAGCTGATCTGAGCATGAACTCAGCCCGTCAGAGCAGGGCAGGAGGAGCATGGGCAGTTACGATGCAGCGCTGTGAAGACCTGAGCTCCTCCGCTGCGACACGCGGGCTGCAGCCCCCGAGCAGAGGCTTCCTCTGGACCGCCCCGTCTCTAATGCTAGAGGGATTGATGAGTTAGACGTAGTTTCCAAAGCACTGCTCAGGACAACATGTGCAAGATGATTTTAGCTAATGTCTTTGGATGAACTAATCATTGGAAACAGAGGGGTCACCGCAGCTCCGTGTGCACTGCCCCTGCTCTGGGCTTTCACTTCTTCTTTTTGAAGCTCAGTTAGCATCAGAAATAAACTGCAGTTCCTGCAATTTGAGGCCTTTAGCCTGATCTGTGTCCAGACCTCGGAGAACATTCCTGTTTCTCTGTGCCACCATTTCCCTTCATAGCCTGCAATTAGAAGTGCTGGAAGCTGTCCGGAGAAGACAGCTTGATTCCTAGGAAAGCTGAGCTCCACTTTTGAGGTAGAGGGCTTGTGATACAAGCCAGAACAAGGTAAGTACCTTCAACTTGGTCCCAAGCCTTGGGCTGAACATTTTGAAAGCCCCAGGTCCAAATTTAGAGAGAACCTCCAGAGAAGAGGGCTGGTAGCAGATAACATTAGCCGTATTCTCACCTATGGCATTACTACTTTTGTCTGCAAGGGCCTGTTTCATATTCTGAGCAACATGAATACCTCATCTGTGTAAAGCTGAAAATCCTTTTTACAGCTCTGGGTACAATAACTTCTGTAGAGAAAAACAAGATTAAACCTGACAGTAATAGGAGTGATAGAGGGGGAAGGTGTTCTTCCTTTGAGGCAGAGGCTCTGGATGCAGCAGCCAGCAGCTGACTATAAAAGGAGGAGAAGAAGAAAGATAAATGCAGTTATACAAGCATCAGAGATTAAGAGAGAGCTTCTAGGAGACAGAGAAGAGAGCAACCTGCACCTTTCTCTTGACATTTAGCAAAATGCCTGAACCAGCTAACCAAAGAAAGAAGGTCAAAGACCCTACAAAGAGAGCTGCTTGCAGATGTTTACTACTTGAGATCTTAAAAAAAAAAAAATACCTAATCTGGCTAAGAGATACTCAGCCCTCCACGGCAAAGCCTGACGATGGCAGAGCCTCACTGCAGGGACCGGCCTTGTTAGCAAACCACCAGTGCAGCTGCGGGATTAACCCCTCATCTGCTGCGTCCAAGGTAGCCGCCGTGCATGTTGCCACGAACGCCCCGAGCCCCCGGGACGTGGCCCTGCGGCACAGGGACAGTCACGCAGGGCGGCAGAGGCCCTGTCCTGCGGCAGCCGCTGGGTTGTGCAGGGCTCTGTCATGCGGCTGTAGCCGGGATCTTTAGGACTGCAGCACGGTAGGCACTTAGCTCCTGGGGAGGTCAGATTCACTGGCCCAAGGTTCAGCACCTCACAATTGTGCTTAGCTTTATCCTACAGAAGGGTTTCCAATGGGTTACTTCATGCTATTTTGCCGTTGCTTTCCTTTGGGATTTTTATGGACTGAGTAATGTTTCCTGTTGTTTGAACTCTTTGACAGCAGTTCCTGGGCGATGTCTTTGACATTTGCGAGGGGGAGCGGGTCTGCTGTTTTCCAAACCCAGCAATCACCCCTTGAGCAGCAGGCTGCAGCTGCCAGGGCAGGAGCGGTGGGCACACGCAGTACAGTGTGCTCGAGTAGTGATTAACACACAACAAAGAGAGCCGCCTGGGCTGCAAATGGAAACACACTGCGTGCTTGGGATGTAAGAGCATTTCGGTCTAATTTTGCACTCTGCATATAGTAATAAGCCGCAACAGGGTGTGCATTAAGCTCATCTTTTGAGAAGTGCAACAGTAGCTGAATAATGCACACCCTGTAGTGGCTTATTTGTAGTAGAGTATGGCTCATTAATTTTACATTTAATTTTTTTTCAAACTCTTTAAAATAAAAACAAATCTATTCTGAGGGCCGTTATGTAATGTATCTTTCTACCAAAAAGTAACTTCAAGTACAAACAGTAGGGAAAAGGTGAGGAAGGGCTCAGCTGCACTACAGCCCAGTGTTTGGTTTGATTTGTCTAAGTTCTGCTCCTAGAAGGTATTTGGGCCAGTAATGCAAATAAGCAGTGCAAATTATGACAATTATTGAAGTCTATTCAGTTTTGACTTTTTTTTTCTAGACTTTCCTCTCTTTTTGTGTGCTCCCCCGGGTCTTTTGTCTTCGCCTTTTCTCACAGAATCCGCCTTTCAGTATATGAACAAATACCCATTTTAGAGCAGCTTCCCATGCAGAGCACTCGCATGGAGTTGCGACCAACTTCTACACCAAACTCTGAACTGAGGGGTGGCTCTTCCTGCTGGGAAGGTGGTCGGGCATGATCTGAGGGAAGATGGTTTTGCCTGAAGAGAAGTGTGTCTGTGCATGGATTTAGTAGGAGTTAAGGAACAGACTAATTTTGTTAGAACATCAGTGTACATGTGTGAAGGAGGAACTCTTTTTCTCCCCCTGCTCTTCCAAATGAGATATTACTCTGGTTTATTCCTTTATATAGGTTCCAACCCTGATGATGGACACCCAGTTTTCGGAATTCACTCCAGATATCACCCCAATAATGCTGGCGGCTCACACCAACAACTATGAAATCATCAAACTGCTTGTCCAAAGACGGGTGACAATTCCACGACCACACCAGATCCGATGCAACTGTGTGGAATGTGTCTCCAGTTCGGAGGTGGACAGCCTGAGGCATTCCCGGTCAAGGCTGAACATCTACAAAGCCTTAGCCAGCCCTTCTTTGATTGCCTTATCGAGTGAGGACCCCATCTTGACGGCTTTCCGACTGGGCTGGGAGCTGAAGGAGCTCAGCAAGGTGGAAAATGAGTTCAAGGCTGAATATGAAGAGCTTTCCCAGCAGTGCAAGCGTTTTGCTAAGGACCTTTTGGATCAAGCACGGAGTTCCCGAGAACTGGAGATCATTCTTAATCACAGAGATGATCAAAGTGAAGAGCTGGATCCCCAAAAATGTCATGATTTGGCAAAGCTAAAGGTAGCAATAAAGTATCACCAGAAAGAGGTAAGAGTCATCTGAATGCGAAGGTGTGTGAAGGCTGCATGTGTTGGGCAAAATGATTCACTTCTCTGGTTTCCATGGGTTTCTTTCTACCGAGGCAGGGTTGCTAGTTGAGTGCCAGCAGGGCTGGCTTGGGATAGGGTGGAGAACTGTTTGCAAAATGGTTAATCCAGCACACCAGGAAATTCAGTGCACCTCAGTGACAGCTTGAGTTTAGTGACAACTGAGGACAACTGGGACGTGCTGCAGTGGGTTATGGCTTGTATAGCACCAACACTACATGTTTCAAAGGTATTTGAATCCCATTTCAGTATAACCCCTCCCTGTACAAAGAAAATCCTTCAGAGATTTCCAAGTTTGTTAGCTCCAAAAGCTCTTCCCAGTAACTGCCAATATACAGGTCTAGAAGGGATTGTCTGGCCCATGACATCTGTGCCTGCTGGAAATGATGTAATAGACTCTTCACTTCCTCCAAACACTGCCTTAGGCCCACTCAGCACAAATTCATGTTGGCCCCAGAAGCTAGAACAGCACAAGAAGAAAGCAGGAGAGCTCAAGGGCACTCTCAGTGTCCCAAGTCTTCATGCAAACAGTGATTTTGTTGGGTAAAACTCAGCTATCCTAGGAAGTGAACTGTGCCATGAAAATACCTCTTCATAGCTTCATAGCTGAGACGCCTCAGCTTAATTCTTGCTCTTTCATTCATCCAGGTTTTAGGGACTCAGAAACAGCTCCCAGAAGTTCAAACTTCCGCCCACAGTACCAGAAAGGAAAGAAATATTTCAGATGAAGGTCAAAGAGCCTTTCAAAAGCCCCTCAAATCCAGAGATTTGCTAGTTGATGCAATGGGGCCTTGAACCCAAGGAGAATGCCCACAATAGTTTTATTAGTTGCCTCTGGCTTTTCTCTTTCCAAATCTGAACAGGGTTTAGTAGATTATATATTAATTACTGCTGGCCAGTGATGTTCCCAGGTTAGGAAGAGCTTAGTTTGCCTGGTGCAGGAAGTGAATTTCAATGTCTGTGACATATTTTTGTGTCCAGAGGGTGACAGGACCGGCAAAAAACCTACCAAATCATTCTCTTTTTTGTTGTCATTGCTACAGTTGAACTTTTGCTTTCTGCATTGATTCAGATGAGATGAGCCTGATATGATAAATTCCATCTCCCATGCAGGCTGCTCATGTCCCTTAAGGGAAACACTCAAGAATGGCAAGATGCAGATTTTCCTCTCTTTCCTTGGGTCTGTTGTGCCTCCTGCACACCATGATGCAGCAAGCTGGAGCCGAAGCCGTAAGCTTCCCAGGATCTAGCATGTGCCTTTCCCTTCAGAGCTGGAGGACGTGGCTGGCACTGCTGTGTGGGGGTCATTGCTGATTTCCACGTCTTGCCACGGTTTGGGTTCACCAGTGACACCCAGGCACAGATCAATGCCTCTCTCATCTTGTGTTTGTAGTAGGAGACTGTAAGTGGAAGGAGTTCACTGTGTCTGAACTGTAATGCTGAACAGCACGGAAACTCTTTCAGTACAACAAATTTTGTCTCTTTCTGTTTGGTTGCTTGACAGATTCCATCTCTCTTTTTTTGAGTCATGTTTGACTGAATTCCAAATATATGGACAAATGCCATTTTTTGTGACACATTCATGACAGTTCCAGTGTATAAATCATAGCAAACGAGCACAAGCTCTGCACTGCCAGATAAAGTCAGTGCTGTTTCCAGGTGGAAAGCTGGTGGGCAGCAAAGGAGTGAAGGAGCTTGAGAAACCGACAGTGCTAAACTACACTGCAACTTACCTGGTTATTCACAGGTACCTGATGAACACAGACAACAGGTTGCTCACATGCAACAAAGTTTTGCAGCAGTTTTCTAATAATTAGTCCAAAACAAAATGCCAAGCAAAAAACAAACATCATTGCCAGCTTCTGAAAGAAAATGAGTAGGAACATTTGGTGGAAGACACTGAGAAATGCTTTCTAATCATGACTGAAAAATATGAGACTAGGAAAATATCTGTGGGGGACAAGAAGGAAAATAAGAACAAGCTGGTTTTATAAAAGACACTTTTGCAGAGAAAAACAGCAGGCATTGTAGAGGTAGATCATCTTGTTTCATTGAAGCAGTTTGTGTCTTAACATTGGGTGGGACTGCATTGGATGAGATGCTTTTTATATCTTAACGTTGATGAACTCACAAGTCAGATCTCCAGTAGCTTGACACGTAAATCTTTAGGTGACCGTAGCTGTTTTCTGGGGCTCTGTATTGTTACCTTAGTCAGCCATTCCTGTATTCACCATAAAGAATGTGTAATCTCATATTGATTTTAGACAAATTGCTAGAGAAAGTGTCCTGCAGCTTTTGCTTTTTGAGTGAAATAAGTCTCAAAAATATCCCTCCAAAATAACTGATTCCATTTCAGCCTAATCAGGCAGATAACATTCACCTTCAGGATTCTTCTAACGGAATCGCTAAGCGGGAAGTGGTACCGAGATCTTTGCCTCTGGATGGACACGTGGTACCCACCACCCTCCCTGGGGAGGGAGCAGGTCTTTGAGTTACTCTTGATTTATACCAGCATAAGTGGGCTGGGAATAAGAGTACTCTTCAGCAGACACATCACTGAGTGTTTATTTCTCCAAGGCATTCAGATAAAACCAGCCTGCCTTTTCTTGCTTTACCTTTTTCCATTGCAATCCTGTATGGCAGAATAGCTGCCGTTTTGCTGCGGGTACAGGAGAGTAACAGCACTTAAGTGCCTAGTGCAAGCTGATGGATGTCCAGCAGAGAACATACAGAAAAAAAAGAGAACAAACAGAGAAAATGCCCTGGTGGGAAAAGATAGCCACCCCTGGACAGTTCTTGCTCCAAATGCACCCCTGGAGAAGGGGCCTTCAAAGCTAGTTAGGCTGCTAATATGCAGGTAAGAAGGCAATAAGATTTTAAACACAGTGTAATCAGGTTAAGTGCCTAAATCATGTTGGAGATTAGACACTTATATTGCTGAAACCCTACTGCTGAACTAGCTGCGGCTTTTGGTGCGTAGGAACTGGAGAAAAACCTGGGCTTTTGTGTTAAGTTTTAGCAAGCAGTTAGCAACGATGTGCCTCACGGTGAGCACAACTGCCTTGGGTGCCAAAACACGCGAGTGGCACCGTCAGCCGCGTGCGTCCCCTCATCCCTGTGCGCGGATGGAGCCTGCCCTTCGCGGAGGCACGACCTTGTCCAACACCCAGGCTGCCCAGGAGGAGCTCATCCCTCTGCAAGCAGGTTTACTTAGGAGACGTGAAGGATTTAGAACTTGTGATCTGCGTTCGCATGGCATTCATAAAATAGTGGGGGGAAAATGAAGGCACCTCTAGTACACTGTGAAACGTGCGTTAGATCCAATAGAGACGTGTTAGCCTTCTCCAGGTCTGCTTTCCAGAGAAATGAGCTGCGGATCGCTGAGGCTCATGTCCCAGGAGACAGGCGGGCTTTCCCGTGAGGGCTCTGCAGGTCCTGGCATTTGCCTTCATGCTGCCTTTCTAATTCCCTTGTTGGTAGCTAATTTTGGAGGGAGAAAGGTGCTGAAGATGTTCTACGAAAAGGCACACTCAGCTGCTAGGGCTCAGTCTACACTATTTTGTGAAGGAGAATGTGCTGTTCTGCACCAGGTTAGCTCTGCATTTGTTAATTTGTTGGGATTTCTAAGAAAAGACAGGGAGAAGTCATCTATTCACAGCCGCTTAAAGCACAGTGCTGTGTCCTGGGCACCATACCCATATTAGAGTCTGAGCATAGGCTGAATACAGATATAATTTGTGTCCTTAAGTTCTTTTTTTTAAAACATTGCCAATATAATGTAAGATAACCATAATATAACTGTGAAGCAAGTCTAATAGGGCAGATTTTACCTTACAGAGTAATTTAAAGTTGTGCAAGTCTATAAACATCTTACTAAGCCACAATATTGCCACATGTCCTCATGCTGCTCCTGCACTGCTGCTCTGCATCAGAGGTTATTCGTATTTCGAAATGAAATGCTGTGTCCCAAGAGGGGTGTTTCAGTCCCTTTCATTTTCCTGGCATGGAGGTGACTGTGTCTGTTCAGTCTATGCGGCTGCAAGAAACCCACATGGTGCAGGGCCCTCGGAATTAAAAAAGGACATTTTATCTGTGACTATATTGCTGGTGCTTTCACTGCACTAGATCAAAGGACTGTGTGAAATTCCCTCTCAGGAAGCTTAACCCCGGTCTCTGTCACTCACTGTAAGCCAAATCAGCGGCAGGAAAGGCGAGAGACTGGATTTTCTAATTCAGAGCCACTGCTCCTTGCTCTTTTCTCCTCAGAATGCAGCTTCAGAAGTTCTAGTTTGATTTTTCCGAGATATTTACATAGCCAAGGCGCTCCCGGGATACGGCCGGACGGCAGGAACAGTCACTGCTGCCATGCCTCGTATTTTTCAGCTGTCTTGACTCTGTCAACTGCGCGACTGCAGTTGGAGCACAGCCTCGTCCTCCGGGGAGCGAGCACAGACCCAGCGGGTTTCTGCGGGCACGTCGGCTGTGCCGATGTGTATAAAAAAGAGCTTTTAAAATATCAAAGATACATGAAGAGTGGAGCATGGGGTCTGTGAAAGTGCAAGCTCGCCTGCTGCACCTCATTTATCTGTTTTGAGCCATTTGGGGTTCGTGAGGGACAGGCACAGATCGCTCTTTGCTTGTAGCTAGTGCAGAGTTTTCTGCCATGGTTTTGTCTGTTTTCTTGCTACACAGCCTGGAGGTGCAGTGAGACCAGGTTCAATATTTTATTGTGCTCTTTAAAGGTCCAATAAAAGGCTGGGGAGCCTGCAGAGCTCTGGCAATTAATAAATAGGCGATTACTTCCATTTTTCTAGAAGGAAATGGCATCATGTAATGAAAAGATCCTTGGTAGGCCTGGGCAGGGGGAGGAGGAGCTGTTCCTTGAGGATTTTTCCCCCTCCTTCTGACCTGGAACATCTCCAGGAACAGGCTGTTGCATGGAGAGGATGGCGTGATTGCATCTCTTTCAGATCTGTCCTGTACCCCCGACCTGAACCAAAGCACAGGGATTTGAATAGGGCTGCGTGTCCATATGTCACCTTTCATTTCCTGCCAGCGTTCGTTCATTCTTTTCTGCAAGCAGCAAAGTCACCCTCTGACGTGTGAGCAGTGGCCAGCGCTAAATGAAGCTGTTTATTTTCTCACTCCTGCCAGCAGGTGACCACACTGCAAAGTGTTCCCTGCTTGGGACACTAAGGAGGCTGTTAGTGACACTCGGCAGCAGGGCCTTGGGGTGGGACAGCGTCACAGGTCTGTGCTTGCACCCTCTGCGCGTGTTTGTGAAGTCAACGGGTTTTCATTCAGTTTTGGAAACCAGCATGGAAATTTAACCCATACAGCTGCCAAAATTAGGACCCTTCCCTAAATTTGGAAGAATAAGAAATCATATTCAGAGGCTCTTCAGGTTGACAAAGCGGACTTGCTATACATATGAAGAAACAAGGTTATTTCCTACATTATTCATGTAGCACCAGAAGGTTCAAAGCTGGCAAAGTGAGTGGGGCAGCCCCGTCCTGCAGCTCTACTTCAGAGCAGCACTGCAAAAGACTGTCTTTTGCCAGCAGAATCATCTCTGACTGGTCTTGCTATGTGCAAATTAGACAAAAAAAATGAAAGACAGGTATGTCAGTCAAGGGCAAGGACGCTGTTGAATGAGTGTAATGTGTATTAGGCAGTAAGTGCATGGATCATTCTTTTAAGTCATTTCTGGTGCCTTGTGCTTCAGAGCCAAATGATCTCTTGGGCAAAGAGGGAATACGCTGAAAGCTAAAGGGACTGTCACTGTTTGAAGAACATTCAAGAATGATTAAGTGAGTTTGTCAATTCCCTGAGCTTCATGTATCCCATCAGTCTTCTTGTTAGCAACAGAAGAGGCTTTGGAAGACAAAGTTAAGTACAGGGCATGATTGATTAGCTTTCTATACCGAGCAGAAACAGGAACAGAGAAGGGATATTTGTGCATCTTGGAAGCAAAGTGTTCAGCTTAATCTTGTCTGAAGGTCTAGTCTGCCTTTCAGAATCAACTTTTTATCCCTATTGAAGATTATGTCATATTTCTTCATACTTCGAGTGATACTCCCAAGTAATAAACTCTCTGGAAAAAATATTTCTCTGGATCCCCTTTTTTGGATATAGAAATGGTAATTACTGTGTACCTGATTCCAGTGGGTTTCCATTTTTCTTCTGTCCCTTAAAGAAGTGCATTGTGAAGCACAACAGACGTGAGAACCCCCTTCCACCTGCTAATGCACGTCAGATCCATCATCGTGCCAAGAAGCCCTTTGGGTGCGACATGCCTGCAGATCTCCTCCGAGGAACACGTGATGGACAAACTGCTTAATCATGATCCTTCCCAGCTCTGTCCTGGGCACCACAGCACTGAGACACCGTGACGACAGATCTGTGCTCATTTTGTGCTGTTCTGCCCTCCCTGTCAAGCTGAGCAAACATCCTTGAGCAGCAAATCTGCTGTCGTTGTGCTACGAGAGCGAGATCGCTCCGTACCCTATAGAGGATCCCAGGAACATGCAAGGGCTTCCTCGTGCAGCGTCTGTGCTTCCCTGGGGACCAGAGAACGTTTGCTCCAGGAGGAGAAGGCGAGACGTGAGGTAGACGCATGAAACCCAATGGAAGGAGGCTCAGTGTGATGTTCCTCAGGCTAAAAATGAAAAATATTTTTAGAACTTTTTGTTAGTACTAATAGGGCAAAGTGGGTGTGTATGTAAGCTATTTGTGAAAGACTTCTAAAAATCTTTTGTTTGCTTTAGTTATCGCTTATTTCATGTAAATGTTAGAGATTCACTCGGGATGATAAAACCAGGCTTGTACTCAAGCATCAGCATCTCCTGCACTTGAGCTGAAGCCTGCGAGAGCTGCCAGGAGTCGCTTGCGAGGCCCGTGGCACTTGGGGCGCTGTCTGCGAGAGCACGTGCAAAGGCTGCAGGATTTGTCTGCGAGCAGCTCGGAGCCTGTGGGTTTGCCCAGTGCTGCTGCAGGCCGTGCTGATAGCTCGGGCTCAGGTTCTGGAAATGTGGGAGCGCTCCATGAATCAGCCGCCGGACGCGGGTTCCCGCAGGGCATTGCGCAGCGCTGGGCTCAGCAGCCAGGGCCGCAGCGCTGCCTTCCGTCACCGCAGAATTTACGCCTGCGCTTAAATCCCACTGGCATCCGTGGGCTATGAATACAGGTCTCTGGCTAAACACATGTTTAAACATTTTCTGAGTGGAGATGGATGTAATTATGAGCTTAAATACTTTGTTAATTGCTTCTCCTGTGTGTAGACACCCAGGATTTGCAAGCTTCTAGTTTTGTCTAGAAATACTCAGGATTTCTCTTTGAATATTTAATAACCAATCCAATATAAACTCATAGAAACTATGAATCTTAGTGTAACCGTACTAGGCTTCTAGGGCTTGTTTGGTCTCCCCAGCATTCACATCAGAGGTGACTTTGCAGTTGGTGGTGCTTAAGCTGAGTTCATGTGTGCTACCATCGAGAGATGCACCAAGGATAAGAGACCTTTAGTTAAGACTCATGTGTCATCACAACCGAAAATATTTTAAGAACAGATTAGGCAAAGTTTCATACAACTTGAGGCCATATGTTCATCTGTGAAGGATCTGGAGCTTGTTTGATTCATCATCAGAGGGGCTGAGCAACTTGGGTAGTGCTTGGTTTTCCTGAAGAACTATTGCAGCTCTGCTAATGACCTTAATGGCAGGAACAACTGCCTTTAGGATTTGCATCAGTGCTTTGCTGTTAATTGTAACACACATGTGAGAAGCAGCTGTCTTTTTGATAGGATGTACATCCTGTATTTTCCTTAGGAAAAATAGGATTATCCCTTGGAAATGCCTAGAGACGAATGCTTAATTGGAGTCTCTTTTCCCCAAGTTATACCCCAGCCCTCCAACATCTTGGTTTCATTTCTGCCTTTCTCTCCTATTGCAGAAAGTATTTAATTAATAGGATGAACAACCATTAGGTGTTCACCCTCCTCAGCTTGTGCTTGAGCAGCAGAACATAAATAACTCTGCAGTCATTAACAAGGTTGAACTTAAAAAAAGAAAGGTGCTACAAAAGAGGATTTTCTTATTCATCCCAGCAGAATCCCAGAGCTGGATTTGCAGGAAATCTTATTCATGTGCCAGCCGCACTGCGAATGTGAGGAGACAGGTATTTGTGTGTGCAGGGAGACCTGCTCTCGTGTGGCTACCTGGCCCGCTGCAGGAGACATGGAATTCGGCTGCAGGTAGTTTTTCTCTCTGTCTTGGGCTAATTTACAAATGTAGCTCTTTGAGTATTTCCCACTGGAATTTCCTTTAAGAGCAATCAAACTGACACAGCAGTTGCATTCCCTTTCTTCCGTGAGGGATCTTGCCCTTGGTTGCAAAGCAGAGGCTGAACGGCCTCCCCGTTGCGCTGGCAGTGTCTTGTGCCGCTTGATTCTGAGCGGGCCCTGGGGGCACAGGAGGAGGAGGGAGGTTGGAGGTCCGGCCGGTTCCTGGTGCTGAGCACCTCGCTGGAGCAAGGCCGGAGCAAGGCAGACTGCCCGCCCTGGGAGCCGAGCGGTGCCGCTGGGACTGTTACTCCTTGTGGGTTGAGATTTGTGGGTTCGGATGGTTCATCCCTGCAAGATGCGGTGGTCACATTCTCATGACAGGAGCTTTTATCAAATGGCAATGACATTTATGCCACCTTTTTGATGATAGAGTTGGATTTGCAGGAAATCTCCATTCTCCACGGCATTGACTAAAATGTACTTAGGCCACAGCATCAGGCACTGTGCAGTTATTTGACTTGTCACACAGACAGTGAAAATCTGGCCTGGTTTGCATGAGAATCTGCCTTTTCAAAGCAAAAATAGCTTGAGTTGTAAGAGGCAGCAGTGTATAATATCCCCAAACAAAGTAGCACTGCAGCTATGCAAACACCGCGTTTCAGATAGCGGCTCTCGGTGAGGCCTGACGTACCAGAACAAGGAAAGCAAAGGTGATTTTATGGCTCCTGTGCCAGACCTGGCTCTCAGTGGTAACCCCTTGTGATCTGCTGCAGCTTCTTTGTCTCCAAAGAGCGTTTACTACCACTATCCACAGCAAGAGTAGAGGAAAGGACCCAGCGAACTCTGCACGGAAGAGGCTGTTTGCAGCCGTCGCGCTGGTCAGAGGCAGCGCACGGAGACGCTGCGCTCAGCCCCTGCGATGTCTATCAGGGAGCTATTTCAGTTGCTCCCTAAGGCATTCACATCTCAGCCCATCTGTGTCTGATCCTAAATTACTTGTGACTGTGAGAGATAAGGGATTTTCCCACAGTTAAGGGGAGGGGTGTGGAATATAATTTTTGTGTTTGATATTTACTTTAATGATCCAGCATGCAGAAAGCATTGGAATCCTGGGAAGTATAATTTAGGTGACATTAAAATACCAGTAAAGATTGGATATTAAGAAAAAAAAGCTTCCATCCGGCAGCCACTGCTTTCCCTTAAAAACTTTCTCCTTGGTGGAGGAGCAGGTGACAGTGAATTTGATGAACGCTGGGAATGAAATTCCCTAATAGCACAGTCAAGCTGCAAGCCAAATGTTATACAAAAGACCCTGACAAGACAAAAAGAAGAAAGAAAGAAAAAACATAAAAGACTTGGTATCACAGTAGTTTCTACCCTCAAAGGGCTTCCCAACCACCACTGAAGTGGCTGTTTTCATTTGTGCGTAAGGTGAAGGTACTTAGCCCCATTTTCAGAAGTGGAGAGACCAAGCAGCTTGCCCATCAGTGGCATAGTGGTGTTGTCCTCACAGGAAAATACATTGAGCTGCATCTTAAATTAAATGAGCTGCATCTTCAGCAACGGACAGGTTCTGCTGAAGAGCCTCACAGAGAAGGAGCTGCCTCTTTGTGTTTCTTCCCCTACAAACACATCCGCAGCTTTTCAACAGGTAGGGGCAGTCCTCAAAAATGCTATGCCAGTGATTCCACGGGCTTCATAGCATTGAATCTTTGTTTCATGTATTACTGAATTGGGTGCAAATACTGTGTTTTAGAAACACTCCTTTTCATTAGCGCAGCTGTCAGGACGTTCTCCATCGTGCCTGTGAAATGATGTCTTGTGTTGCCAGCTGTAATGGAGACTGGAGACTCCTCTAGCACCAGAGTCCTTCAAAAACATGTTTGATCCCTTGTCTGCTATATAGTGGAGAAAGACACGGTTTGCAAGTCATATGCTCATCTTCTCAAACAAATAGAGAGAGAGTGTCTGGTACGGTACATCTGCCATTGAACTGTCTACAAAACCAGAACAACATACAGCTTTTTAAAATATCAAGATATCTCTTTCCGCCATGCAGAAACTTCAGCTGATACCAAATCCTGTCACATTCAGTATGTTCATGTGAAATGAAAAAAGAGGGTGATACCACATGTACTATTTCTAACTATATCAAATGAAAAAGCGTGAGGAAAGGATTAAAACCATCTTTGGGACTCCAGTTACACGGGAATTGAACATATACTAGGGGAAGGCAGGTTTGTAGGATTGCCTCGGCATAAGTAGTATTGGAGAAGTCAGTTTGCCTTTCCAAATCTTAGTTTTGTCTATTTGCAAAGCAGAAATAAAATTATTCCTTGACTTTATAAAGTGATTTGAATGTATGGATGAAAGAGCAAGAAAGTCATGTTGTTATTACAGACTTGCAGGCTACCTAAAAGTGCACAAGCTGAGTTTTTTTCACATTTTTATGTTGCATATGCATTTATTTAACACTCTGAACCCTAGACTATCTTGAGTAGGTTGATTATGTGATGGTTGAGTCAGTCAAGACTGGTAACATCACCTAGACGTGGAGATGAGCTTGGCCTTCCCCATCATACTCAGGGAAAGAGCCTGTTTCCTTAGCCCAGAAGAGGATTTCAGGTTATTGCAAAGACCCTGAGAAACAGCAGTTTCCCTGACCGGTGCATTCAGAGGTTTTCCAGGCAAATTCCAAAGGCCAGTGTTGCTGGAGACAGGGAATTCAGCATTTCAGCCAGCTGGGATCCTTGCGTGACTTGAGGTCCAAGCAGTAGTTTACTAATTGGTTAGTTGCACTCATCTGGGTTAGTAAACCCTCCACTGGTAAGCGCTTTGACTTAGCTTTAATAAAGAGACCGTTTGATGGTTCATGGCATTAATGAGGGTTTTTTTTCCCTCATGTGCTTAAACTTCCCTCAGACCATTTTTAATGAGGCTGGAATGGGCTTGATTGGAGAATTTAATGGCATTTTCCTGGTTTCAGTGCCTCTTTGCCAGGCTGATCATGAAAGCTGCTCTTTCATGATGTGCGAATTTCTCCCCATTTGAAGAACGAACATCACATGTGGCACGGAAAGAACGTTTTAGAAATGAGCTATTAAGCAGAGAGGAGGCACTTTTCGGAGGCCTGCAAGTTGCACAGCAACCAGGGGAACATTTGATTTCTCAAGTGACTCTGACTTTGACTCAGGGGGAAAACAGATTTATTTTCCCCTTAAAGCTTTCTATCATAGGTGATAAAGAGAAAATACGTTTATACATTTCCCCCCTCAGAAAAGAAGTTGTACCTGATCTCAGAGAAACAGCATTTGCTATTACCATGTAAATTACTGCAGAACACATGCGGTCGCAGCTGCTGCTTGAGATCTTAAGAAGGCAGCACAGTCTGTATCTGCTAGCTTTAAACGTATCACGTCGCCTCTTCTGAAGTTATAGATTAAAAACCAACGAACCAAACAAGGATCCATGCTTGATATTTTTCATTCTCTCTGGAATTGTTGCTTTCATCACCGTTCCTGGATTTGGCATTTTATAGTAACAGTTTTTGGTAGTTCTGGGCAACAGGTCTGAGCTGTTTCCTGTAGATAGTCTCCATATCAGCTATTGCCCAGCTGCTGGTGCAAGCATGTGTAAGTTGATTCAAAATCAAATACACTTCTGATTTTCTTCCCTGGTATCCTCCAGAGTCGACTGGCACTTGTATGCTAGAAGCAGCAGTCAAGTTTATTATAGTAATAGCACATAAACGTCCAGCTTCATAAATGCTTGCTATTTCTCCCGGAGATTTTATTTTCAATACTCATTTTGATCAGTCCATCTATTCAAACTACCCAGTCCAGAAATGATCTAATTTTGATCCAGGCACTCTGTTACAGCATGTAAAATATATTCACAAAATCTAAAAATATGCACAGAATTGAATGACTTTGTCAGACCTTGTCTGACTTCCGTCATGTGTTAATTTGCTTTCTGCAACACTGTTCACACCAAAAACCCGTTCTCAGAAAGAAGCAGAAAAAGATATAAATGCTGCAGAAAAAGGAAGAGGAAGGATCAGCTTTGTTACTTGATTTTTTCCTCTCTGAGCACCATTCCAGGAGTTCCTCCCAGGTTATGTCTTCAGCTACTGCGGGGGCTTGAGAGAAGTGTCTCCGAGTGCCATTTGTCATTGGAATGGGGGCTTGAGATGCCACCACCCCCTCACACAGTAGGGATAAAATATTCAGGACAACCCTGTTGATGAGGTCGGCTGTTGCCTTTGAGTGCCTGACACCAAGCAAAGAGTTTTTCCTTTCTGACCGACCTTGCTTTAGTCATTTGGAACATAGCAGTGATAGTGCGCTGCTTGTAAGAGTGCTCGGAGACAGTGTGCAAAAAGTCCTCATGCACACAAAAAATATGGGCCAATTTCAGCAGTGGGAGGATATTCAAGAAATACGGATGCCAGCAAAAGCTTTTATTAAGAAATGGTTGCATCAAGTCTGATCTCCTGGTGACTAAGACCTATGGAAATTTGCAGGTACAAATATGTGGGGCACGATGAAAAGAGCCTTGAATCCATCATACAAACATGCACGTGAGGGCTGATTTATGTGAGAGGCCAGCCCATAGCTATGTTAAATATAATAGAGCTGACATCAGAGCTTCTGCTAGGGTAGAAACATGTAGCCAGTTTGGGATGACAAAACCTGGGCGCTCCTGTGTTCAGAAGACAGTCCCTTGCCACCACAGCCTGCTCCTTCCAAGGAGCTCGCCCAGCCTCTTGGTAGCACCTCGTGGAGGGCTGTGCTCTGCGGGGATCGCTCCTAGCGCTGCTGTGGGGATGAGAGTGGGGTTCTCCCTGGTACTGCCATATCCCGCCATAAATGTGGTTATATTGTTACAGGATTATTCTTGTTGATAAGTGTATCTGTGTAGGACAGTTTTTTACTGGTTTAGCTATAGCAATATCAGCATAATATGCATCCTCAGAACAACTCTTGAGGGCTTTTTTTTCTGGAACTTGTGGAGCCCAGTGAAAAATCTGAGCTCAGCAGATCAGAGGGATAACTTCATTAAGATAGATTAGAAATTAAATTCAAAAAGAAAAGCAATTATGTTTTGATCTTGCAGACATCGCTAATTGGCTGTGGGAATAGGGTCCATAAAGAGCATACTTCTTCTGCAGACTATGGGGCTTTCCAGGTATAATAAAGAACATAAAATCTGGCAGAAGCCAGAAATACTCTGGCTTGAGTTTGCAAATCCAAGGGCTGTTAGGCATTAAAAACACCTAAAGTAGCTGCAAACTGAGCAGCTACCTGCTGCAGTGACCTTCTAGTCACTGCTGAGAAACGCTGGCAGGGGTCTGGTTGAGAGAGTGGGAACAGTGACTGACTGCTTTCTCTTTCTAAAACACACCCTTCTGCCCCATAGCCAGCTTCAGTATGAGGGGTTGTGTGGACTCTTCCATATCCAGTGACCAGGAGCCTGTCTGAGGCACCAGTGAGTAGGAACAGGGTGGGAAATCTCTCTTCCTAGCCCACGAAAGTCTCTTTCAAATGCTGTGTCTCATCTTCCCTTCCTCATTGCCCCAGAGGGTTGTTTCTCACCAAACACGGGCAGTATGACTGTGCCTGGCCCTTTCCTGGACAGGAACAGATTTTTCGGGATAGCACTGGAAGTCGTCACGAGGAAGCAGGGGTGCGGGAAAGGTGAGGAGAGATGGCTTGGAGCTGAGGACCCAGCGAGGTCCAAGAACATGCGTGCTCCACCTTGCGTCTTGCAGCACTGCAGGTTAGCACCTTTGAAAAAGGGTTTTCACGTAGAATAAGAAAGAATTGGTCTAAAGGCTTCCCATCCAGCCCTGAGCCCTGGGCTGGTAGGTCCAGTGGGTGCAGAGCAGGAACATCAGCCATGCAACTCTGATCTGTGACTGTCATGAGGCCAAGGTCGAGAAGAGCCCTTTAGAACTAATTGTTCCTGTTCTTCCTCCCCAGTTTGTCGCTCAGCCAAACTGCCAGCAGCTGCTCGCGACTCTTTGGTACGATGGCTTTCCAGGATGGAGGCGGAAACACTGGGTGGTGAAACTGTTGACCTGTGTCACCATCGGACTGCTATTTCCCGTGCTATCCGTGGCGTACCTGATTGCACCGAAGAGCAGGCTGGGACTGTTCATTAAAAAGCCATTTATAAAGTTTATCTGCCACACCGGCTCTTATCTAACGTTCCTCTTCATGCTGCTGCTGGCATCGCAGCACATCGTCAGGACCGACCTCCACATGCAGGGACCGCCACCCACCATCGTGGAGTGGATGATCCTGCCCTGGGTTCTAGGTAAGTCACCAAGACACCCGCGCCTGGCGGTAGCTGTGGGGGCTCACTGCACATCTCAGCAGCACCAGCCCGGAAAGAGCTTTGGCAGCCAGCTCCATGAAACAGCTGGGCTCCTTCTGGAGCAGCAGATCCCGTTGGCCTGGGGCTCTTCTCATGCACATGTCGCCATCTGACGTGCCTTGAGACATGACCCCGAGTAAACTGCAGCAGACACGGCTTTCTCCTGGCTTTCCGCACGCTCTATGCAAGGCCCGGGCACAGGAGCTGGCTTTGGGGTTGAGCTGGTAACGAGTGGGTCACAGCTAAAGCTGGCGGCGCTCCACCAGCTGGCACGAGGCGGAGCCGGAGCCGGGAGGTGCCTTTCTGCTTCCCGTGTAGGCACCTCCTGAGGAGCACACGGGGCAGTGGCAAAGGGAGCAGAAATCCCCATTTGCCTGATGTTAATGGCACTGATTGGGTCAAAACTGAGCTCTCTAATGTGAGCAGAGGAAGGAGGAGGTATCTATTATCAAAATGTCAAATTGAAGGCTCTTATTCCAGTGTGTTGGGAGACCCATGAAGCAAAGAAGGCTCTGTGCTCCCTGAAGGTCGGGTGGACAGATGAGGCAGTGGGACAGATGGATGAAAGTGGGTAGACCCACGAGGGAGAAGAATGGGGAGGCAGGTTGATGCATTTGGGATGAGCAAGGTGTATCTACCCTTTGTGAGTCAGCTCAAACATAGCAGGACTGGGAACATGGAGGCACAATCTTGGCTTGCATCTCCCTTGCTCTGCAGTTAAAACGAAGTGCTCTGTGAGCTGCTGTGTTACTGGGAGGGTGATGGTCTTCGCTACTTCCTCGCCCTCACCAGCCTCTGCCCACACACCCTGATCAGGCCAGAGCATGTGCCAAAGCCAGCAATGCTGAGGAAAAGCAAGCAAGGAAAGCGAGCTGCAAACACGTTCACAAATTGCTTTCCGTCGTGACCCAGGGCATCTTGCTCCTTTCATAGCTCCATGACATTTTATATAAATGGTAACTCAAGCCTCCTTATCACATTGATCTGATTTATGGCATTGAAATATCTGTGTTCATAGAGGTTTTAGAATAATCTGAGAAGGTTAAAGGTCCTTCCTGAGTTTGCATGGTTTCTTCACTTCCCCCTTATGTCCACAGTTTAAATCGAAGGAAGTGGTGGGCATTTCAGCAGAAGTGATGTGCAGATGAAAGGAGGATAATCCATAAAGAAAACTGCCCTTTCAAGATAGCCTTTCACGGTTGTCTGCTTCTCCTTTTGAGTTCTTTTGTTTTGGATAAATAGGGATATTGTGGGACTGTTTATTAAACGGAGACATTAGAACACTTTCACCAGATTAAAGGTTATTATTTATGAAATATCTTCTGCTCTAAAAGGAGAGAGAGAGAACAGGCACACACAGCATTGCTGTAACTATAGTAACCAACAAGGATAATTCACTATAAATACAGTATACGAGTTCTTCTACAGGATCCTTTCCATTGATTTATTTTATGGTTTTGAGTGCATGCGAAGATTTTGAGGTAGTTGTAATAAAATTACCTTATTGGCCTTGACATTATGTTTGCCTGACCACTGACCTGCTGGCTGGCAGATGAAGAGCTCGGATTGATATTCCGATGGTTGCAGCAGTTTATTTCAGCACTATCTGCTCCTCAGATTGAACTTTCAGGTCCTAAAAATGAGTTGCAAGTGGCAATTCAGTTTAAATGACCATTGCAGTGTCCTGTTGCTGGGTTTGGATAGCAATTTGTGTAATCATATCGAATGCACACCTTGAGATGTACTCTGTATTGTTTTTCTCTTCACACTGAATGTTTCATAGCTTTATTTGAGGATTATTGTATAAACTGAGTAATTCAAAATACCTGAGGAATTTGAGAAGAAGTCTCAGAAACGTGTGGGTGATACAGGAGCCAAGTTGCCATTTGCTTATCAATGGTCCGTAGGTTCAATAAAGTATTTTAAGTATTTTTGAATAAAGGATGTGGTCAAATAAGTTATTATTTGCAATGAAAATGTTATCCCAGGTGAGGTTTGCAATGAGGTAATGAACCACAGAGCTTCCTGCTTACCCTACAGCTATAGCAAAGGTGAGCAACTGCCAATTTATTACTACAAGACATTTTGGTTCAGATCCTATAGGATCAGATAATCTATTAGAAGCAGTACCAAATACAGTCTTTTAAATACTTTATGCACAGAAAACACTTACTGTCTGAGCAAATTCCCTCTTACCAGTTAAAATTCACATGTCTCAGACAGTCTCTTGCTGTTTTCTATCTATCTGGAGCCCTGGGTCTGTTTCAAGCCTAAGTCTGTTTCATATCTCTTTAGATTGATTTTTTTTGGTAAAATGTGTTAGAAAATGCCTAATAATCACCATTATTATACCAAGTAGAAGACAGGAGGGATGAGGCTGTTAATTTATACTTTTTGTAATAATTTTTTATTATATGTGGTACACTCTGATTTAATCTCTGATTAATAAGATCTCCTCTTTCTTTCTACAGGTTTTATCTGGGGAGAGATCAAGGAAATGTGGGATGGAGGATTCAATGAGTATGTACACGACTGGTGGAATCTGATGGATTTTGCAATGAACTCCCTCTATCTTGCAACAATCTCCCTTAAAATTGTCGCCTATGTCAAGGTACAGTAACCTGGGATGGGTTTGTGGAACTGTAGTTTGTGGGAGTTGCAGGATAGACACTGTGAAAATCAGAATTAAAGGTGGCAGAGAAGAACTGCCTTGCAAAGAGCCCAGTTCTGAAAATTTGCTTGGAAAGTGTATAAATTTGTTTGGAGAATGATCTTCCTTATCAGCCTTACCGCTTGGTTGAGATGGAAGTTGGGCTGTTTGGGTCCCACTGTAGTTTTTTTGGCTGCCTGACAACAATGTGGGGCTTTTTTCTCACTGAAAACTTGATTTTTATATAAAACAATAAAGGAAAAAAAGCATAGGATTATCAGAAAATTCCTATAGCTAAGACATATAATAGTAGTCTCTGAGCCCCTATGGATCTGTAGATTACTTATCAGGAGTCTATGAAAGTCTGCAAAGAAGCACAAGCTGCTGGTAGGAGGTTTCCATACGAAACACAAGAGTTGGCTTCTCCTCTTGAAATGTAGTGTTTTAAAGCGCAGGCTTGGAAATGACAGAGGGAGAAGCTGGATCTTTAGAGCTGTGCGGCAGCTCCTTTACTGTGGCGCTCCGTGCATGGCAAGCGGCCGCATCAGTGTTCATCTCTGAAGCACATTTTAACAGACATGTGATGCTCAGCGCTAATGCGCACACAGCTTTGGAAGCCAGATGGCCTGAAGCACTTGCTCCCTGCCTCTCTTCTTGGAAGCTGGAGACGACACGCAAAGGGCCTCCTGCAGCCCCCTTAGGCGGTGGCTGGCTGGGAATGTAGTTGCAAGGGCTCCTGAGCCACTTTTTTCTTGGCATGAATCAGCAGGAGCCTCTCTGCGCACAGGGGAATTGCAGCGAGTTGATGTCAATCAAGTAGCCGGCTGCTCCTTAGCCACGGACGCGCTTGCACATTTCCCTGTGCCACGTTCCTGGCTTCGCCCCGGGAGTGGGGAATTGCTCCTTCCAGCTCAGCATGAGCAGTTGCCCAAAGCTCCCTCGTTCAGTATCAGCCAAGTGCGATGCGAACGGAGGAGAAAAGTGGTGCAGATTTCACAAGCGCATCGACGCCAAAGAGGGAAGGCTCTTGTATAAACTCTGTAACAAGCAGCCCTGCTGTGGGGCCTGCTTAAAATCCAGGAGGTTGCATAACGTGGAGCTCGTGTTTTTCAAAGGGAATTGCTTGAAGATGGTTGCTGCTCCCTGAGCAGGCACCCCTATAGCAGCATCAAAGCAGGAGCAGATTACATCTTTTTTTTTTCTCCAACATTCAGAGCTAGCAAGGAAATTAGACGCTTGAAAGGTTGGTCTTTAAACTGAGCAATACAAGAAATGCTGGAAATTGTAAGATTCGTGAATAAATCTTAAAATGTTAACAATCTCTTTCTTTCTCATACACAAATTGCTAAAAGAGCCGGGCATCCACAGATTTATATGGTCACACACTGGGATTTAAACTCGCAGCCAAACCACGCATGCAAACAAAATAGAGCTTTGTATATATGTCTGCTTGTATGAACAACAGATGCCTATATGCAAGCCACAAAGGCCTATATGCCGGTACACAAAAGAAACCTAATAGGAATATACCTGTTTGAGTATGGATCAGATCCCTGCGGATTAAACCTAGCATGTCTGACAAGGACCAATGTCAAGGAATTTGGAGGGATTCATAAAAACTTATACAGGATCCGTTCGGACTCAGCATGCCCGTAGGAGTTTCCTGCTGACCTATGTCGCTTGGTTGTTGTGGCCTGAGCTGAAACACAAGGATTTATAACCCTGATAATGGTTTCAAAACCCTTTGCAACATGACTTCTAAAGGTTTTTTGTTATTTATAGAACAGCCCAGGGCTGGAACAGGCTGGTATATGTGCCAGTACGCTATAGCCTGACACTTCTTGGAACTTCAAAGGCTTACATGGACTTTTAGCTTTGGCCAAATATCAGAAAAATAAATTACATATGGACACTAATGTTTTCCATCCTTGTTTTTTACATGGAGACCTTTTTATTCTTTTTCTGATTTGACCAATTTCCAAGACCTGACATCAATGTTGTCCAGTACCAATTAAATCTGCAGGCTAATTATAGGGTAAAAATACTTCCTTAATCAGTTTTCATTTGCTGCATTGAATTATCCTGTAATGAGGAAGCGTAAATATGATTGCTTGGCTTAGCTTATTTGTCCTGTTCTTTAAATGTCTCTGCTTTGTTCCATCTTCATCTTCTGAAGTCTAACCCAAACAACCGCAACCTGCTCAGCTGTCCCAGGTGCCCAGGGGTTTCATTAGATACCTCTGAAACCGGCTCTTTGTGCTCTTGTCAGCAGAGCTGCACGGCTCAGAAGTGACTATTGCTTTTCAGGTATATGCAGTCAGTTTACAGAGTGGCAAAGCATGACCCTAAAAAATATATGTGAGCTGAAGGAGAGCTTTCCATGGTCCTCTCTATGCCATCAATGATGAACCTGAGCAGACAGCCACAGGGCCGAGTGTCTGGCCAGGCTGCTGAAGGGCGAGCAGAGCAACTGCACAATCCTGCTCATCGCCACCGTCTGCCTCCTGCTGCCGGGGCTGGCAAAGGGTTAAAAATGTTGGCCCCTTTGCAAACATTTTAAGAGGCATCTCCAAATGAAAGGAAGAAAGTCAGTCCGTGATGTTCATAAAATAAAGAACAGTTTGGAAATGTCAGAAGCAATCAGAGGTTATGTTGAAATGCCTTTGTGTGATATCCGAGCTGCTTAACGCAGAGACATCAGCGTGCTTTTAGCTCCATCTCTAAAAAATGCCAGCTATGTACATCGGCGCTTCAGATTGAATGGAAAGTACTTATAAACTCATCTGTCAGACCAGCATGATACTGCACCTTTCCTTTTAAAGAGTACAAATATGATTTTAAAAGCCCTAAACACTGGCTACATTATTGACTGTATTATTGTCAGTACATTTTTGCCCTTTTCTAGTTGTTAAATGAGCAGATGCATCTGATAAGGGGTAGACAATTCCTTGATGGTAAAATGTCTGATTCTGTTGAGCCCGTGTTAGACCAACATGGCTACATGCATGTGAGCAGCTCCATGGTACCTATTTGCGTCAGGCTGCCCTTGAGTCAGCTAATGCTCTGCCTTTACAGTTGCGTTACAAACCGAGTTAATTTTATAATTGATGCACTCAAATGTAGCCAGTGTTTCAGCTGTAATTACGACCTCTGCTTTAGCAGCTTTCCTAAAATTGCTGTGACAAATTAACTAATAAGAAAATTAATATGGAGGAAGCATTTTGGTTCTGGGCTGTTGGCACTTTTTTTGAGATTAAGGAAGGAGAGCATCCACTCCTCACGTTCCACAGCTCGTTGCCTTTCCTCTGCCCTCCCTGCTCCCTCCCTTGTATTGCACGTGCAGTGGGTGTTTGCTAGGGTTAGGCTAGATAAACCCAACACGGCTGAACAACCTCAAGGAAAACTGTTCCTGCAAAACTATCCGTATCAAGGGGACAGAATCTGGCAGGGGAGTTGGTCATTAAAGCTAAATCTGAGCCTGTGTTAACTCAGCTTCAAACCTGAATCCTGAATGTTAGTCTGGTGCTGAGACACAGAGCTGAAAAGCACTTCTTCCCTCATCAGTACCCGGTTAGCATTTACGCACAGCGCACTCGTTTCAGCAGGTGTGACATTTCAAGCTATCTCAAAGCGACTACAACATAATTCACTTTTATATCCTTGTTATTTCTTGCAGTATAATGGTTCTCGTCCAAGGGAGGAATGGGAAATGTGGCACCCGACGCTCATCGCAGAAGCCCTCTTTGCAATATCCAACATTTTAAGTTCCCTGCGCCTCATATCCCTGTTTACAGCAAATTCACACCTGGGACCCTTGCAGATTTCTCTGGGACGCATGCTGCTAGACATCCTCAAATTCCTTTTTATCTACTGTCTGGTGCTTCTGGCTTTTGCCAACGGACTAAACCAGCTTTATTTTTATTACGAGACCAGTGCCTCGGAGGAGCCCAACAACTGCAAGGGGATCCGATGTGAGAAACAGAATAATGCCTTCTCCACGTAAGTCAGCCTTTCCTTCCCCTTTCTAACACTGAATTCCGCTGCCCCCGTTCTGCCTCCCTTGGCACAGTGGCTGTCAATGCGCGTGACGTAGGGCGGCTGCGAGTCTGTCTGCACCATGGGCTGTTTGTGCTGCCGTGGCTGAAGCTTTGCTGTGACCAATGCGTAATTTCAGGATATTGTAGAAAACGGCTATTCCCTTGCCAAAATAAGTGCTCTGTCTGATTCTGGAGTAGCTAATGCAATACAGGAGACAAGGGATAAGCATGAAAAATTCTAACAAAAACCAATGTGCTACAGCAACAGCAGCACTCTCACCTTTTACATACACACAAGCGCACACACATATATATACACATACATTTTATATATCTATGATGTTGAAGACTTCTCCGATTCCCTTGGGAGAGACCAAAATCGCAGTGAAATCCATTTTGCTGGAAGTACAGGTTCTTTGCTGAGATGTTGGCATGGAAATGGCTGCGATGACAGCTGGCTGGGCTGAAAGAGATAGCACATGCTGCAAAATAACACGCATTGTCTTTCTAATGTATTTGTTTTAATTACTACTAGTGGAAATAATTATAATAATCAGCCACCATCCAATTGCTCTCGCTGCTTGCACAATACTTAAAAACACAATGGGGAGAGCAGTAAATAAAGTGCCATCTAGGAAAGGCCTGCGCCCCGCGAGCAAGCAGAGCAGGATTGTTGTCCACCACGTCGTGCTAAATTAAACCAAACTTCTCCTGGCGCCCAGTGATTCTCTGCCTTTCCTCAGCTGAGGGCTTGAGGTCAGAGAGGGCTTTGGGAGCATCGCCTCTGTCCTGGAAAGCCGTGAGGGCTGAGACCACAGGAACAAGGAGCCGCAGGTCAGTTCCCAGGGAGAGCAGCAACGCCGCCTGCTTGATTAATTCTCTCATTAATTCTCCATCCATATCTGGAGGAAGTGGATGGAATTGCGCTGCGCTAATGAAAAACAGAATTAAAGACTTCAGTCTTTTTTTCTATTTTAATTGCTTTGAATCCCCAGCAATGTGTTGTGTGGCCCTTGCACCGAATTAACTAGGAAACGCTGCTGCTTCTGGCAGGCTCGGTGCAGCCTCAAGCGCGGGACAGGCCCAGCATCCCAGCTTGACACTGGAGCCCGTTTGCCCGGAGCAGCGGCGAGCTGCTCCGTTCCCCCCCTGCCTCCCGCTTCGGAGCCACCCCCGTTGCCCATGGTCATTTTTTACCATCGACAGATTAGTTGAAGCAACAACAGCAGCGCGGCCCAGCTAGGGAAAAAGAGCGTTTGGTCAGCAGGAAGAAAAGAAACGACAAGTTTCCAAGAATGGGCGATGTCTGGGGAGCTGGGACGGTGCAGAGCCCCGGGAGGAGGCTGGGGATGGGCGCCAACGCAGTGGGCGCCAGAGGGGCTCAGCTCTGCCGCGGCCACCGGGCCCATTCGGGCTGTGCTCTCGTGGCGGGGGGCGGTGCGCTCGGCACGTGCTGTTTCCTTCCAGCCCCGCTTACGAAACATATTTAGCGCATTCCTAAACATGTCACTGCTGGCTATGAGCCCCCTGCGACCCGGGGGCGCTCGGCAGCGGAGCCGCGTTGGGGCTGCGCGCTCCAGGGGCCGTCAGTGCTGCCTCGGCCTTGCTCACATCCCTCCCTTGTGCAGGAAGTGGCCACAAAGCCCCAGTCAATGCCCGGGGACCCCAAGCCAGGCTGGGCGCTGGCACAGAGAGCCCTGATCCTGCGAAGGCAGCAAACACTGGCCATGCACGCAGCCCTTTGCCCACGCGTTACTTCCTACCATGTCCCAATGATGGGTTCAATGTTTGTGTGGGAGAGGGAGGTTTCTGCATCATGGTGACACTTGTGCTTTGTGGCAGCAAGGCGGCGAAGTCATGAATAATTTACGTCCTCATGCCTTGGCCTCCCGTCCCTTGGAGAGCAGCTTTGGAAACAGGTTTAGCAGCTGGCGCAGGGAGCAAGAGGAGGCCGCAGTGTCCTCTGGCCGTCCCGCTTCAGGCCCAAGCGCTCCCCCAGGCTTTGGTGCTGTCACCTCAGAGCAACGCGCTGATCCCTTCCAAGACTGGTTTGGGTTTCACGCAAGCATAAGAGGGAGTCTGGTCTCCCCAGGGCCTCCAGTCCCATCAGCAGCTTTGCTAATATTAGTTAAAATGTGTTAAGGGATAACGAGGTCTCCTCTATTTTTAATAAAGAAATAGCATTCTTTGGCTAAGCCTTATTTAACTGCTATCTCACTCATTTAATAAACCTAACAGCTGGGCTTTGGGGAGCTCGGGTTTCTTGCTCTGAAGAGTCTTTATAATACTGGTCAGTGAAAAACATAAAATGTCCACTAAACAGAGGGAAACTGAATCCCCCAGTAACACACAGGGATCCACGGGGCATAGGCGCCAGGAGGCCACATTCCCAGTGTCACACAGAGTATCTGACTCTGTTTTTATTGATTTTCTAGTAGGAGCATTTGAAAATTATCTACTGACCCCAGGCAAAAATGGAAACTCTTAAGCAGGCATATAAATGTCCTTTCTCTGATGACAGAAATGTCATTTTTTTGGAAAGCCAAAACAAAGATGCCCAAACAGAGCAATTATTTAGATTGCCAATGATGCATTTGACGTGACGGCGAAAGGTCACTCGTCTGCGTCCGCGGCCAGGGGAGACCTGGCGCGATCTCTGCAGCGCCCAAGCACGGCGAGGTCGGCTCTGGTTCAAAAGACTTCAAAAGACAGAAGCCTCTGTGGCTGAATTAAGCAGTGGCTCTCCTTGATCTGAGTCATTAGTGATCCCTCGTGATCCGGATGGTGCTGCCGGGTGGTGGTGGGAGCTGCTGTGCAAGCCAGGGCTCTGGGCCACGCGCGGGCTCCTAGTGCGCTGACCTGCTCGACTTAGGGGCACTTGCAAGCTCTCAGCCTCTGTTTGAGCAGAGGGATCGAGGGGATGCGATTTCTGGCGGCTCCTTCCTCCCGCTGCTCCCTGCTTGAGCACGGTTTAACCCTGGCCATGACGTGCCTCAGGCTGTGCGCCCCAAACAGTTAGTTGGCAGAGCTGCTAGTGATGAAGGCAGTGTTTCATTAGGAGAGGTTATATCACTTTATAATAGCAATATTGCCGTAATTGGGGCAATATACTTTGTTCTCGCAATGGGGCACTGCCAGCACAGGAGTGCTTTCAGTAGCACTGACAGAGCTCTCACATGGCAGGACACCCAACCTCAGCATGTCCAGAGCTCCTAAAGCCATTAAGTGCTTTCTATTCTCTGGAGTTGTGTAGCCAAGTAACAATCTGGGTTTTTTTGCAGACTTTTTGAGACCCTCCAGTCACTCTTCTGGTCTGTGTTCGGCCTGCTGAATCTCTACGTCACCAACGTGAAAGCCAGACACGAGTTCACGGAATTTGTCGGGGCCACCATGTTTGGCACCTACAACGTCATCTCCCTGGTCGTGCTGCTGAACATGCTCATAGCCATGATGAACAACTCCTACCAGCTCATTGCCGTAAGTTACTTCGTTCTCCCTGCTCTCGCCGTCTCTGCTCCCCGGGGTCTGCCCGAGTTGGCTTGCAGCAAGTGCAGGTCTCCTGGGAGGCTGCAGCCTGCTACCCCGCGTCTCCAAAGCCAAGAGCTGGAATTCCCACCCAGGAGCCTGAATCAGGCCCTTGGGGGAGGCTTTGCTCTGTTGTAGTGCTGCCTGTCTGCAAAAGGCTTCTCATCTCTGGCCTGCCCTTGTCTTCTCCTGGAGACTAAGTTCAGTGATCACCTTGTCATTAACAGCTGGTTTCCTTCGCAGCAGCGAGGGGGTGTAAGCGGAAGCCTTCCCACTGCTTCCAGACGTGCTTTGTTTTCTGACTTGAGGATTTTTTTTAGGTATTTTTGATAGCTTTCTTCCTCTGCTCTATTATTATTTAACCATTTGAAACCATGTGTGTCAGGAACTTAGTCCTGTAATTTTTTGTTCCCTGATCTTCCCACTGAAATTCAATCACCTCCGCCTGGAGCTCAGAGCAGTTCCACCGATCCTCAGGCTGGTGCTCCCTGACGGCAGAGCGGCTCCTCAGCAGGTCGGCTCTGGCCCCAGGCAGCCCCTTAGCTGTAGAGCCAGCTTCAAAGTCAGCTTTAGCTTCATGTCCAAGACCTCGCGCAGAGCTTTCATCCCATCCTGTGTACCTAAAAGCCAGTCTGGACATTTATGGTTAAATTTGTCGGTGGATTGAAAACTGAAGCAGCACAACTTGGCAGTTCAAGGCTCTTTAGGTAAACTGCTGCTCAGCAGGATGGGAGGACGTGGAAGCTCATGTCCACAGCGCATCAGTAAACCCGTGGGCACTTTCCAGTTCTGCTTCCCAACACGACAGATCTCGTACACTGAGCTGATGAAGTGTGAGATCCTCAGCAAGCAGAAGTAAGAGTTAGGGCAGTTATTTGTGTCCTCAGCTGGTCACTCAGAAATACGGGTAGATCGGAGACTGACTACTGTAGAGAACAAGACAGAATAAAGTGGAGCAAAAGGACCCTGCACCAGCTCGCCAATTACTTCCACTCCCAACTTCCCAGAAGGATCTCTGGGGAAATGTCTGGATGAATTCCTTTCCGGGCTGAAGCACACGGAGCCGCATACTGACTGCCTGCTTGAACGGTTCCCCGTTGTTGTTGATCATCTGCTGATTCAAGTGACTCCTAAATTCAGTTATCTAGTCAAACAGAGCACATATTCAATTGAATCAGTAATACTTTTGAGCCTCTGATCTTTATCATGTTAAATATTACAAGAAAAAACGGGGCATTGACCTTGCTAGCAAGGAGGCAAAGAGCTTATTGCAGAGGCGCCGCTGGTTCGGCAGCTGTGTCGATGCCTGAGCACTTCCTTCCGTGCAGTGTCACCCCTCGTATCTGCGGGACGCTGGATGAGGAGCAGGGTGCAGACATAAGCTCCGTGCGTTCTGCGAGGCCCTCGCCGTGTTGCCATCATCGCACTTGCCACTGACACAAAGTCCAAGCTTGAGACTGCCGTAAGAATAAAAGGATCTGTGACTCCGTGGGATGCCAAGCTGTCCTCACGCTTTCCCAGGTATCGCCAAGGCAAGCCCGAAACAGACCCTGCGTCAGAGGGCCCCTGCGTGACCACTGACAGCAGGGAACTGCCCCTGCTGAACCATGCCGAGAGCGGAGGTCGCTGGTGGAAACAGCTCTGTGCGCAGAGGCTGCCTGTGACGAGTCTGAGGAGACTGGCCGGGCTCACGGCATCACCTGGGCACTCTGAGGCACTTGACATGCAGTGTGAGGCCCCGGCTCAGATTAATGACCCTGGAATCACGAGGGGATGTTTCCTTGTCACTTAAGCCGCTGTGCAGCGATTCCTGCTGAGGGCAGTGGTGTTTCTGAGGGGCAGGAGCCGGCCCCACAGGCCGTGCCGGCGCGGGGCGCAGCCTGCTCTCCGAGGGCACTGCTTCCGCGCGCTCCCAGCGATGAGCTCGCTGCTCGTGTCTACCAAGGACAGGTGTCCGTTCATCTCCTCCCTGAAGAAAACAGCTCATTAATAAATGCTGAGCTCTCCAACTGTGGGTCTTCCTTCCCCCTCTTTAGACAGTGTAATCCCTTCTACCCCTTCCCGATCCACAGTGCCAGGGCTGCTAAACTGGGCGTTTCTCCCTCTTGGCGTTTCTGTTAGACCGAACATACCCACAATGAGTTACTGCAGCGAGGGAGGAGGCCGCAGGGCCGCGGAGGCTCTGCGTGGGGTGCAGGTCCTGTTCCAACGTGCATCGGTAGGAAACCTTTCATGGTGTGCAGGACTCTGGAGAGAAACAAAATGAGCTAAATGCCAGGGAGGAGAGAGCATCTTCACTTGCTGAGTTCCCTGCAGCAGCGTTAATTAATTCCACTTGCTAACGAGGCAGCAGCACTGCTGCAGTGCGAACAGCCCTTCTCCCCCATTCTTCAGGCCTGAGGATGTCACTGCCTTAGCAGCCTTCAGGCTAGCTCTTCTCCACCGTCTCAGATCTCAGCTCCTTCTGCTGTGAAATGAGAGAGCAGAACTAGGCTCCTCTTTCCAGGCTCCTGCCATGGTTCCCGAGCCGGGAGCTCGGGGCTCCGTGGTTAATTAAGTGCTGCAGGCGCTCAGCATGAGACCGCGGCGCGTCGGCAGAACCCAGAGCAAGGCAGGCAAAGAAGAGACTTCCCCGACGCGTTACGGACTCCTGACTCGCAGAACAGCAAGAGCTTTTCCTTTTTTTTTTGACATTTTTGACTAAGCTGTTTCAGACTTCAAGAAATATATTTTCTGGGAGTACCCCGAAGCAATTTCGGTATCGATTTCTTTGCATAGAGCCTGTGCTTTTCGCTTTTGCCAAGCCACTGTGGAGAGCAGCTCGTAGGAGACACCGCACTTCCCTGAGGAACCAAGTGAATCCCAAAGCTGAGATGAGGCGGTCACGTGGTGTGGGCTGCGTCGCGCTGCGACACGTCACGTGCTTGGCCTCATCAGAATGCCTTCCCTGGGGTGACACAAGCACTGTCACCCCAGGAGTCCAAAAGGCATTTGTCACCACGAGCAGGGCGAGGGCAGTGGAATTTGTCTTGCAGTGGCCACGTGGCTCCATCCCTCAGAAGCAGCATGAAGGAAGAGAGCGGGTGAGGAGGACACGTTGGGTCATAGGCTGTTTCTCACTTGGCTGCCCTTGAAGGAGGAGAGACCTTTTGCCAGGCAATATTTCTTTTCAAACCACTTGCTGGCAGATGTTACTGATGCCCGAGCATGTCTGTCTTCCCAGGGTCCTCCGTACAGGGACATGTGGCAGGGAATAGCCACTCGCAGGTGTCTCCTGGAAGCACGTTCCTTATGGACACGCCTGGGAAGTCATGCAGGAATTAGTCGCTGCCCTACCAATCCCACCCTGGCACAGCTAGTAGTGCTGGGAGGTGAGATCCACGAGATTTGGGGACCTTCTTCTGCAGAAGGAAGACCCCGGAGTTTGACCCCGAGATGAGGAATGCAGGCGACTCGGAGTCAGTGGCACAGACCAGCGCCTCCGGCTGAAATATTAAGGAGAGTTGTAAGCACTTGCAACCGTTAAATAAACCATGAGGGTTTAGCCAAAAAACAAAGCAGCTCAGTGCCTGGGGACAGCAGACATCGAAGCAGGTCTGAGAAACATCACCCCCAACTAGTGTGCATGGAAGTGTGACCGATTCCAGCATGTAATATACGGAGTACCTGCTTTGTTGGCATAATAACATCATGCTAGCCGTATGTATGAAGTTACAAAATGATTTTGTTAGATTGTCCCTCCTGCTGGGTGCTGTTTTTGCTCTTTGAAGGTGGGTTCATCTCGGGCAGCTGCAACTGCAAATGATGTTGACAGGTTTAACATTTCCAAGGGTATCTCTGAGAGCAGAGAGCTTGACCCATCAGACACGCAGCTGCTAGGGTTTGGATTATAGAAAATAAGACACCAAAATAGGAGCACCTTTTTAAATGATGTAGTGAAACAGGGCGGATTAGCACGTTTCGGGGGGAGTGTTCTGTATAACAGAAAAGCATATGTATAGTAAACAGGAACAGTTGGTATGTGCAGCTAAAAATAAATGAACACTTTGAGGAAATGTTGACTTTAAATTTGGGGATGTTGTGCATGGAGCTTTCTTGATTTTTGCAGAGGCGCGAGCTTAAGAATTAAAGCACCAAGGAATAGAAAGGCTTTTCAGCGGCCAGTCACACTGTTTCCAGTGCGAGGTGAGGCTGGATTTCCCACAGACAGTCGTGTCCCGCTCCCCTGTCTGCACAGAGGCAGCAATTCCCCCAGCCCGAGCACCAGCCACGTTCCCTGGATGCCGCGGTGGTGGTGGCTGCTGCCTGCGTTAATCCTCGGCAATAGCAGGTCCCCTCCCCAGTGCTCTGCAACCTCATGGGGACTGTCAAAAAATGCTGTGCTTTCCCTGCCTGCACAACCTGCCCAGTTATCACCCAGGGCTTTTGTTGAGACAGAACTTCACAAAGCACAAAACTTAGCCAGAGATGCAGAACTGCAGAGCCCCAGCGTGGCGGCTTTGCTCGGCCTCCGTGCAGGCGAATCAGCTCCAAAGTCAGCCCAAATCAGCTCTTCTTTAGCCAGCTGACTGCATGGAGAAGTTGTCAGCCTGGATATGAGTATTTCCCCCAGTTTTACGGCCCCAGTTTTATGGCGTGGGCTGCAGAGAATCCTGCAGCCCCTCCACAGATGGCCATGATCCCAAAACCTTCTTGTTGGTGCTTGTTGGAGGCTCTTGGTCCTTTGCTGCCTCCAGCCTAACACCAAAGCCACGGCCCGCAGCGGTGGTTAATGTGCCTGGGGTTTGCAGAGCCTCGAAGGCAGCGGACAGCTCTGTGCGCCCATCTCTGCAGGCAGCAGTGGGGATTTTGTTGCTAGACCGGTCAAGGCTCATTCCCCAGGGCCCGACCAAAAGCGCTGCCAGCAGAAGGATTGAGCAGGATCACAAGGTTAATTCCTGCAGTTGTTTTAATCTTTTTTTAAAAAAGCAACAGATATTTATCTGAGCCTGTGCACAACAGTGGCCAGGCCACTCTGGGGTTTATTCAGAGGAGTGGAAACAGCAGGTCGAAGGAGAAATCAAGATGAGTTTGCAATTTACAGGGCCCCCTGGTTGACGGAAGACACTTTATAGGAAATTTGCTGCATTTATCCCAGTGGGTCCCTTTTCCTTTGCTGCAGACAACAGCCCAGTGCCCTGCCTGACAGGTCAATGATTCTCTGCCCATTGCATGCCAAGCGCCGCAGCAAGGTTTGCTCTCGCTGCGTGATCCAAGTTGAAACATCCAGATGGAACCGCGTCGGCTGCAGCCCTCTGCGTTGCCCCATCTTTTATTTAGAGCTGACAAGCTCAATTAGCGTTACCGTATGCCTCTGCAGCGAGGGGACTTTTGTAAAAGAAAGGCAGAAGAAAAAAGGAGTAAGTGGAAGATAAAGGAAAAAATATTATCTAGGAAAAGAAAGGGAACCAAGAAATCAAAGGGGTTTTATTGGGGAAATTCTCACCTGAGGCTGAGCAATGGGAAAAGCTATATAACGAATACCCTGAAACATGACTTTGTGAATCCTGAGCTTCACAAATCGCCTTCCCAATCCAGTGAGGCGGCTGGGGCTCCTGAGCTAGGGCAGCAGCACTGCGTGCAGGTGCAGTGGCCGGCGTGTGGCTTCCTGGGCTGCAGCCCCTCGCGGCACCGCTCGCCCCGTGCATCCCGGCACCCGATCGCAGGACATCGCGGCCTGAGCGGGATGCAGCGGCTTCTTGGCCCAAAGCAGATCACTTAGGGAGTCAAGTGATCCCCGTCCTTTCACATGCGGCTCCCACCCGGGATTTTGCTGCTTGAGACTAGCTTGTTTTGGGAGAAAAAAAAAATGAGAGAAATGTGAGAAAAGTATCTGATTCTCCTTTGCAACTGGCTCCCACCCGGCCAGCAACAAAATTCTTCCTCTTCCCTGGGAAGCTCAGATCCCAGGCTGACAGACTACACAGGAAAAGATCAAAGAAAAAGAACTCAAAGCCATGGGAGAGTCAGTGATGCCGAGTGCATTTCTGCCAGGGTACTAACGCACCCAGCTCTTCGGGTTAGACAGCCCTTCTCAGCCCACCTTTTCTGCCCAGGCCTGTGTGAATTACTCAATTTTGATGTAGCTGCAGGTCGCTACCGTTATCAGCACCCTTGGGCGTTATCAATCTGTCTTCTGGCGTGAAGAAAAGTCTCTTATCAGCAGTGAGATAACGGATACAGGAGAACAAAGCCGGGCAATATCTTCCACTTTGCGTCTTCCTGCTGCGGTTCTTTAGAGAACTATTTGTCTACATGACCTTCATACTGCTCTGATTTATTTGACTATTGAAATAACAACTGAACTTTGCTGAAATAGGACAGAAGAAGAGGAAAGGAAAGGTGTCAGCCCAAATAATTTAACTGCACTAAAAAGAGCACAATTCACAGCACTCTGTTTTATCAAAAATATATTCCCCGGCCTTCTCATTAGCTCACAGTTATTTCTAGGCAATGTGCTAGTGAGAGATGAAAGGTAATTGATATATACAATCAAAATACTTTGTGCAATATAGTGTACTGCAAGCTATAATAAAGATTTTAATTACCACGTCTATTCCACACTTGAAAGGTATAAATAGCGGCCATGCTAGGGCGTGCATTTTCCAAGCACAAGCAATATCATTCCCTGGAGCTGGGAAAATCAGGCAAAATGGAGCTTTCCAAAGGGAAGCGATGGCCGATGGTTCTCTGCGTGGTGCCACCCGGGCACTACTCCGAGCAGGCAAGAGTTGGTGCTAGGCAGGACTTTCATCTCCGCCCGGGCTCTCCCGTTCCCTGACCGCTCTGATTGCTCTCACTGACGCTAGATTGGCCTCTGCTTATCGTTTTTCTTGCCTTGCTTTGGAGATGGATCCCATTAAGTTCTTATCCTTCAGGGTGTCACCCATCTCTGAAAGCGCAGCCGCTTGCTGTCAGTGGTAGCTGGATTAATTGGCTCTATGGATCCCTGTTTTTCCTCATAGATGTTTTCTTTTGCTTTAAAAATATTCAGCATTATTAACCTCAGAGAGTGTTTGGATTTTGCTGCTTGCTTCTTTGAGCTGGCCATTACATCCCCAGGCTCTGCTGATGTCTTTACCAGCCTGTCCAGCGCATATTGCAAAACAGCACCTTGCAAACTGCAGAGAGGCTGCCTGTGTCAGTCCTGCAAAGATTAACTTCCCCCGGCCCTCCTTCTGCCAGGCTTTCTGCTCAGAATACACAGGCCTTTAGCTTTTGCATTAGCCTGCTGGAAAGCCAGAGCGAATATCTCGTCCCTGCTGTTGCCGACTCCTGGTGTATTCAGTCGAGACACGAGACAGTCTGAGCTCTCTCCCCAACCTACCAGCCCAGCGGTGCCACGAGCTGCAGGGCAGCAGGAGGTGCCACGGTCAGGCCTGGGCGCTGGGTCGTGGCCAGCGCGGAGGCTGCCGCTGACCGGCAACGCAGGAGCAGGTCCACAGGCCCCACGGGGGCGAGGGGAGGCTTCATAAAAAGCACTTAACCAAGTGTAAACAACAGATTTCCTATGCAGAGATAAAGATGGAGATTAATGCTGGAATTATCCTGGATAATTAGTGTAGCAGGTAATTATTTAAACTCTGGCACATCTGTGAACACATCACTTTGACCGAATTAGAGAACCTGCACAACTGCTCCAGGAAAACGGCCTCAGCAGCCCCCAGGGAAATCTTAGCGGGGGGATTAATCCTCGCTTCAAATGGCAGCGATTGCAACAGGATTACGTGGCCAGGATGACACAGTCGCACTGTGCTAGTAACTGATGCCGGTTTTCTCGCCCGGAGAAGCCAAGCGACTGTTTCTTGGAGTTCGGGTGTTCTCCAAGCTTGCGGATTTAGTTGTCTTGGAAGGAGAGCGCTTTGTAGCTGCAACGTGAGCGGCGCTGGAGAGGAAATGGTGACGAGAACAGGGGCAAGAGCAATAGGAGCTCAGAGGGGAGACAGCGAAACCCAAGTTGGGGGGTAAATCACGATATCCATAGGGCCTCACTCACAGAGCTCATGGATCTGTTTCTTTGGCTTACTGAAAATGTTGTAATATAGTTGTCATCTAACACGCTGCACCACGCAGCTCAGGGGAGGATGTGGTGGCCAAGTCCCAGGTGAGCTAGGGACCGAGCATCAGTGCAAAGCAGGTTTGGACTAGGGAGTTCACCTTGTAGCGCTGTGGAAATGCAGTGACGTGTGGAGGGCGGCTGCTGGTTGCTGGAGCCAGCGCAGGGGCCAGCAGCTTCAGGAAGGCGCGAGATCTGACCGGGCGCCGAGCGCAGCCCTGGGCACTGGGAGCAGAGCTGGCAAAGCCACCGTCCTCCGGTGTGCAGGACTTCACTGCTGCAAGCACAAGGCAGAGCTCCGGCAACGACAACGCTGCCTTCCTGGCACACAAAGACATTCGCAGGCAAATTAAAATGTCTGTTTTGGGAGCATCGCCAACACAGAAGCGCTGCCAGGGACTCTCTCCTGATCTGCTCAGAGGCCAAAAGCATCAAGGCGCACAAGTGAGCGGGGTGGAGTCTGCAAACCCCAGAGGACTCACAGCAGCAGAGACACAGCCAAGAGGCACCTTGAGCTTTGGACAGAGGGTCTGTCTTGGAAGCAGCTGCATTGCACTTTTGGCCAGGCCTGCACAGGAAGAAGCACGAGCGTGTGGCAGCTCACTCGGAGGCATGTGGAGCGGGAGGGATCATTCGAAGCCCCTGCTCCTTCCTGACCAGTCCAAATCTCTTTGCATTGGCCTTTTCTCTTGCCTTGCACTGCTACTTTGCATAGATAATCACATTTTTAGTTTAATCCCATGTCAGATAGTGTTAGCATAAATGCTAAGCAGCTAAAATGTCAGAGCCATCAGTTTAGCATTAAACTTGGTACTGATAACAATACCTGTCTTCACTGTTTTATTTTTTTCTAGTATTGTATGTGGTATTCAGCACTTATTGACTGGAAGGATTCAAATGATTTCTCTTCCTTTTCTGTCCTAATTCCTGTAGACTATAAGAAACAATGACTTGTTTTAACTTTAACACCGGTGCACAGCGTGAACTCCAGCTTGGATCCTGTTGAATCCCAGCTCCCAGTAGATGTCTTTGCCCTGATTTGGGCGCAGAGTGTTGTGAGCACAGCCCCGAGGGGATTATGCTTGGAAGGAAGGCGGGCACGATGACACCACGATCCCCCCTGGCTCCCATGTCCTTCCTTCGTTGCTGGCGTGTGCACCGGTGCCTGCCACTGACGCTGCTGCCTTCTCCTGTAGGACCACGCAGACATTGAGTGGAAGTTTGCCCGGACGAAGCTCTGGATGAGTTATTTTGATGAAGGTGCCACTCTGCCCCCTCCCTTTAACATCATCCCGAGTCCCAAGTCGGTCTGGTACCTCTGCAAGTGGATTCACACCCAGCTGTGCCCAGGCAGCACCTCCACGAGCGAACAGAAGAGGCACGAGAACCTCAAAACGTTCACAGTAAGCAGCCACGCGCGGTTACGCTTTGCTCCATAGGGCGCTTGCTCTTGCTGAGACACGCAGGTTCCTGCTGGAGCCTAACCCGCGAGGAGCCGTCGGGAGCCTGAAAGGCCGGACGGCCCCCATAACGTAACTGTGCCTTCTTAATTCCAGGAACGGCACGCAGACAACCTGATCCAGAATCAACATTACCAGGTAAAGCCCCCAGCTGTTTCTCCTCCCCGCTTGCTTTCTCAAACCTTACTGCTCGCTCTCTCCTAGAATGCCTTGTGCTTGTTGTGGATTCAGGCGCTTTGCGGCTTCCAGACAGGCTCAAGAATTGTTCCCCTTTCTCTTTTTTTTTCTCTTTTTTTTTTCTCCTTCTCATCCCTAAGCCCTGCTCAAATGGGGCTAAGGATTTGCTTCCATTTTGGAAGGTTCGGGAAAGAAGAATTGCTCCTGTGCTGATTTTTGCTGTTTCTGTTTACTCTTAGCCTTCCCATCATCAAATTCTCATTAAATTCAACTTACAAAAGGACAAAGCTATATTAAAAGCTCTGGCTGCAGCAGTTGCACTCATGTGATGCAATACACTAACGTTCTGGGAGGAAAAAGAAAAATCTCCAGAATATTAGTTTGTGTATCAGGCTATTACTGTCAAAAACAATCAGTAATTTCCCTTAAGACAATTTCTGTTTTCTAAACAGCACATGCCACAAGAATTGATGTTTACCATAATTAGTCACATTTCACACAAAACACCTGTACAAAACACCGGCTTACTGTGCTTAAAAACGAGCGTTGCAGATAAAAGATACACAGCCCTTTCTAAAAGTGCTCTGCTTAGGAGAAGTTGCTCTGTTTCTAAGGGCAAGTGACTTTTCCAATGCGCAGTCAGGAGAGCCCCTGTTAGCCGGAAGCCAGTGCAGCTCAGCAGGAGCAAAGCTTGGGCCGAAGCCACAGCTGAGTCACTTGTTCTGTTTCGCCTTCAGGAAGTGATCCGGAATCTTGTGAAAAGATACGTTGCAGCTATGATAAGAACTTCCAAAACCAACGAAGGTTTAACTGAGGAAAATTTCAAGGTACCTGTTATTCTGTAGTAAGCAGTTATTACATCCAGGCCATTCAGGCAGCCGCTCATTATTTATTACATCATTAAACCTTTATTTTCTTTCTTGGGGGCGGATTTCGGTCAAGAAGCCTGGTCCTACAGCATTTGGAAAACAAGATCATGGGACGGTCTCCCGTCCTTAGAACTACCAACACATTTTTTTTCCTGTCTCTGAATCATGAAAGATTTATGCGGTATTCTTATAAGTGTGATTTAGTATCAGCCATTTACATAACTTTGAACAATTTGCCCAGGGGAACGCGATCGTTCTTTCATGTGAGAAAGCTTCTGTGCCTAACTCAGCTTTCCTCTGGCCCTAGGAATTAAAACAGGACATCTCGAGCTTTCGCTATGAAGTTCTTGACCTCTTGGGAAACAGGAAGCCCCAGAGGAGAAGTTACTCTACCAGCAGCACTGAGGTGTCCCAAAAGGATGATGCAAATGAGGACGGTATTGAAGAAAAACCCAAGGCCAAGAGTGTGTCTTTCAATGTAGCCAACAAAAAAAAAGATTTCAATGTATCTGCTCTAATTAAAACTATGTCTGGGATTGACGTGGTGGATGAGAAGCCAAAAAGCAATGGGATCAGTAAGCGCTCCTTCATCCGCAACGGAAACAGAGTTCAGAGACTCTCGAGTGCCAAGAAGGAGTCCTTTAAGAGGCTGGGGCTACTCTTCTCCAAGATGAACGGACACGTACCCGAACCAAACTCGGAGCCCATGTACACGATTTCAGACGGAGTTATTCAGCCGCACTACATGTGGCAAGATATTAAATACTCTCAGATCAATAGAGAGAGAGAAGAGAATTGCTCCAAAAGTGAAATTAACCTCAATGAGGTGGACTACAGTGGGAACACGAGACTCACGGGCCAGAGCAAGGAGTGCCCTGGGGTTTGTACCAGCTCCCTTCACTGTGCTTCCAGTATTTGTTCCTCTAACTCCAAACTCTTAGACTCCTCGGAAGATGTATTTGATTCATGGGGAGATGCTTGTGACTTGTTTATAAACAAATGGAAAGACGGGCAGGAAGACCATGTTACAACGCGGTTATAAGTAAAGCTGTCTAACACCTGCTAGAAAACTTAGCTAATTATTTGTAACGGTTTGCTATCACCCGGATCAGCGGTACCATTTCCCTTCTGTCCATAGGAGAAAAAAAAAAGTGTAAAACTCTAGTTACATTAGCCTATTTTATAGCCATCTGCGTCTTTTACATTTCTACACTCCCCAGTGCTGCATTAAAGGTTTCACCATTTCAGAGGTCACTGTAAACCCCAGGGCTCCCTCCCCAAGCAGTTGCAGTGCCCGAACCCTGCAGAACCGGACGCGGGGCCGCAGAGCTGCTGCCGTGCCCGCGCATCGCCCGCCCCGCTGTGCTCCCCTCCGCATCCCGCACGCGCTGCTTGAGGGCAGCGGGACAGGCAGGGCCGCTGCGGCTCAGCAGGAGGCTGCGAATCATAACGAAGATCGTCTTGGAAAGGATTTCAGGTCATAACTGGCTTTTTGATTTTCTTTAAGCAATACGGCCTACAATTCATTCAGTGGTGTGTATTTTTTTAAGGTTGTCTGCTACTGTCGCAGTGTACACTCCTCCTGAGTAAGAGGCACCCTCTGATGCTTGGCTAGAGCCTGGCACGAGCTGCTGCTCCATCCAGTTTCCCTCATGCAGGAGGCAGTCGAGCTCCTGGCCAGAGCGGCACTGGCCATTCCTGGCCTTGCTGCCGCCTCTGGCTGACGCCCAACCCCGCGTGCGCCTGCCCTCCTGCGCGGCCGGAGCAGGGGCCGGCTCAGGCGGCAGCACCCGTGGGCAGCGGGAGAGCCACTCGCTCCGTGGCTGCCGCCGCCTCCGTCAGACCTTGCGCTTCCTCTGCCCGGCGGAGCTGGGGCTAGTGCGACCATCAGCAACACGCTGGGCCTGACCGTGCTGGCTGCTCCCCTCACGGGGGGTCCTTGCGTAGAGCGGTTGTATTGCCCCTTTCCCTGTAGCCTTTCCCTTTCACCTCACAGCGCCCCAGAGCCTGCACGAGGCGCCTCCCGTGAGGTAAAATCTGCTCCCAAGCTTGCAGTGAAGGCCCCGTCCCCATGAGAGGCCACGTGCAGAGGAGCTGAGCGCGAGGGCAGCCACGCTGAGGCGGCTCTTCTCTGAGCCAGGATGTGCCTGGGCCAGAAAACCTCCACCTCCGCTTGGCAGGGGTGGCAGCAGCACAGAGGGGCAGCCCCATTCATGGCCCAGCAGCCCGGGTGGCAGAGATGGATCTGGGATCCTTAGCTGAAGTTTTAACCCCAGCTCTCTGGTTGAGGGAAAAGCCCTTGCTGGCTTTTCCCTTTGGACACGCGAGTCACAGGGGGGCACGTGGTGCCTGCAGGAGCCCGCAGCAGCCGTTGGGCCAGGGCTCCCAGGGGCCGCGGCGCTGGCGGGATGGAGCTGGGAAGCAGAGGGGGCTTCGAAAGCCACGAGGGCCCAGGGGAGCCCAGTTCCACCCGCAGAAGCCCAGGGCAGGACATGGGGCTGCTCTTTGCTGGAGCAACCCAACGTCCCCCTCCAGCAAGGGGAGGCCACAGAGCTGCAGGCAGAACCAACCAACAGCAATTCTCAGAAGAGGCCCAGGAAACACCTCAAGTTTGATAAACCCAAGCGACTGAGGCCATGGCTGGAAACACAAACATTAGCAGGAGCTGCAACTGGGGATGGAGGCAGGGGTTGGCCTCATTTCACACCTCACATAGCCACCCCACAGCCTGGGAGCTCTCCCTGAAGGAGGGCTAGCAATTCCCCAAGGTATTTCCTCCGTAACAAGTGGGAATAACTTGCAAAAATCTAAAAATACTTCCAGCACAAATCACATCTGTCTGCTGTGCACAGGAAGGGCAGGGTAGGAAGTGGTACATTTCAATGGAACGAGGGACGATGCTGTAGCCCAGACGCTCTTGATCATGTTCTGCTGGGTGAGATGTGCACCACAGCTGCTCGACTGGGTCTCCCATGGGATTTGCTGCATGACTCAGACACTTCCTAGCTCTCAGCTAAGCGTTTATCTGAGCCGACTTTTCAGTTTAATACAAATCTTTGATTGGGCTAAGTGATTAAAACATATACGCAAGAGCCCACGGAACTGTCAAACCGGACCCCAGAAAGGCCAAATCTGTTTGACTACGGTGACGCACCCTCAGGATAGCAACAGGCATTAGAGCAGCTGATGAATGAGCAGTAGCATTAGCCTGCCTGCTTAAACAGCATCTTTTGGGGAGGAAACTGAAGCATCTTGTCAAAAAAAATACGCCAGAACTGGTGAATTTTGGTTTTCTTTAAATTCGCTTGCAGTCAGCATTTGGGATTTCACTAGCATTTTTCTATTTTCAATTGCTGAAAGGGAAAGCAGGTTCTGTTGGAAGTTACTCTTCCCTGTGGAAGAAGCGGCCACCTCTGAGCTGGCCGTGCGGAGGAGCTGCCGGGGCACTCGAGCATCTCCAGCGACAATCTGAGCTTTTGGACTTGATGATCTCGATCCTCTTTTCCAACCATAACAATTCTATGATTCTGTGCGACTGGAACATGCCTGGTCTTCAGCCTGTGTGCTGCCATGACGGCCCTGGAACACACGGAAGGAATTTGGAATTAAGAGTAACGTAGCTCTGGAGCACTTGTCCTTTCTTCAGAAGTAACATCCAGGTACAGGACACTGCACAGACCCAGGAGGCGTTTGTACTCAGGTCAGGGATCGAAGGGGTTGTTTAGAAACAAGAACTTAAAGTAACATATCCCTGCAGATTATCTGAATAGTGATATTTGTAAATATTTGATTATTTGCATATTTGGCCCTACAAAGCAGCATGCATAGGGGCTGGAGCATGGGATCGGAAAACTGCACTTCTGGGGTCTGTTCCCAGCTCTGCCGCCATCTCACCTGTGACCTTGGGCAAGTCACGTACCCTCTCTAATGCCTCAGTTTCCCCATCTGTAAAATAGGGATAACAACACTTACCTACCTCGCGGGGGTGGGTTAGTTCATTATTTATAAGCACTTTCAGATCTTCCGATTAAAGGCACTATATACACACTAAGGAGTTAACATGAGTAGTATGTACTTTTATTTTCTTACAACTAATTCTGGTTAGGATTTACCTGTGGGAGCCTTATGAGGGTTTTCCATGTGGAAAGCTGGGATGCAGGTGCCTCAGCAGTGGATGGGGAGCCACGCAGAGCGCCCGGGCTCTGCTCGCCCCTTGCTCTCGGGGCTTGGCGTCTCACCCTTCACCCGGCCATGCTCTGCTTGTGCTTCCTCCTCCTTTTCTAATGGTACCTGTAACAACTGCTAGCAGCATCAACCGCTGTAAATATTCAAGACTATTTAAATAAACATATTCACATATAAATATAAAACCTTACCCCTCACCTTTTAAAGGGTCCGAGCGAGCAGTGCAAGCGCCGATGGCCCCCAGGATCTCTTTCCAGATGACCCAAAAGCTACACGAGCTCCTGCTGTTCTCCAGCCATTCCCAGCCTGTCCCACCTTCCCTGGGACATTGCAGCCTCCTTTGGATACTTCTACTACCCTTTGCCAAAGGATGAAGTCCCAAAGGAAAACATATCGCAGTCGTGCAGCAAGAGAGTCCACCCGGGTTTGGTTTGGGGATGAGTGCTACATTAGCTCTGTGTGGCAGCTCAAAGCCACTGAGGGAGCTTCTAAACTGAAATGTTGCCAAAATAATCTGTAGCTGTTGGAGAACTCATTTCTAAAATCCAGCTGCTGGAAAATCATGTGTGACTGGATTTTTGGTGTTGTTTTCTGGAGAAGGTGGGGAGCCCTCTGGGCTGGCCACAAATATTACAAATTTATATTATGGAATATATTACAAATGGAGAGAAAATGTTTCTACTTAATTTTCATGCTCCTACATTCTCCTTCTCAGATCATAACCTTGTACAAACAAGTCATTTATGTTTAGTTCACATAAACCCACCACTCAGAATAGCAAATGCTCTTGAGTAAATGAGTAGTCAAGGACACTTCTTAAAATGAGAAAGTTTTTCGTAACAAAAAGTCCATTTAGACATCAGGAGAAGCACTTTGTTCTTCGTCTTCACACTATCTAGCAGTGCTTTAAGATTCAGGGAAACTTTTACCTTCAGTTTTTCCCAAAGGGGGCAAAAAGAAACCACCAAAACAAGCCCGAACCGGAAATCCCACCCTAACTCCAACCTCCACAGTATTAAGAAGCCAGTTGACCCAATGATTCCTCTTTGACCTGAAGAGGCTCTCCAATCCACGATCCGGAGGCTCCACAGAGCAGCAGTACCCATCCCTCAGGCTCCTACACCCACCCTCAGCCCAGCTTATTGTGTTTTCCCATTTAAACCCTTTCTGGAGCAGCAGTAGCGACCGGGAGAAGCTGCAGGCTCAGGCCTGCCATGTGCAACTCATGAGCTGAACACCGCAAACAAAACGAAGAGCCTCTTGACTATGAACAGTTGTTTTTGAGCAAGGGGGAATGCCTTGGTCCAGCGGTTTGGGGGTTTAACAGAGTTTTCTTTACGAGGAGGCTCTGGGAAGCGGAGGGACGGGGCTCCTCCAGGTGCAGTGGGCACCTGGTTTCTCTCTTCTCCACCTGTCAGGCCCCGGAGAGGCGGGCACGCCGCGAGCAGTTGCTTTGGGTTCTTAAGCAATCAAGTTTCGGTATCACATTAAACCTTCACGAAAAAGCCATCACGGAAATGGCTTTCCACCCAATCATAGTTTGAAGTCACATTTTCCTGCTTGGAATAAATGGTGAGGCTTTTCTCCTCTTTTAGCTTTGGTCAAAAACATTATGGGCCTTTCCAGGCAAAAGAGCTCCTGGCTGCAGCAGCAGCTTTGTCCACACTACGGCCAAGGGAGGACACGGGCGCCCATGGAAGGGGCTGGGGAGCAGCAAAGGCAAAAAAGCAAAAAGCAAAAACAAATGCTTCCTTTTATGTACTTTTCTACTTCATCTTTCCTGTCCACAGGACAGACTCCACACCATTCCCCCGCATAGCATTTAAAATGAAATGTATATAATAAATAAAATTATTTTATGTGTATTTTTAGCTTAACTGTAAACTGAAAAAAAAAAAAAACATTTTTTTCCTGAAAATGTAAGCCTATTGAAATTCAAGGTGTTTCTACCTTTTCAGATGTAATGTTTCCAGCTGCCTATTGATAATAAACATTTATGAACAGCACCGGGTCTGACAGGTTACGAGCACTTGCCACATTCAGGGCGGCCTCTTTGCAGGCTGCTTGTTGCTGCGGGCACCGTCGCAATGGAGGTAACACAGAGGGTTTGGGTTCCCCATGCTGCTGCTGGGGTCGGGTGTCCAGGAAAGCTGGGCAAGGACAACAGCCCTTTCCTGGGGGCAGGAGACGCCCAGGGAAGGAGGCAGGGCAGACACGTGCACGGAGAAGCAGCGTCTGCTTTACAAGCCGGAGCAAAGCCAAGGACAACAGGGCTGCGGATCTGCAGAGTCTCAACCAAATCAGGGGAGAAAGGGAGTGGAGGGGGTTAGAGAGTCTGTTCATTTTCATCATTACAGGGCGTTTCACTTCCTCAGAAAAGGGCTACTCTCTCCAGCAGCACGAAGTCCAGCATGGCCATGGCCACGACAACGGTTGCAACAGGAGGAATGACAGCTCTGTCCTGGCAGAAACCCCTACCAGAAACTCTTCAGCTAACAGCAAAGCCTGCACTAGCTCCAGCAAAGGCAAGATTTAACATCAGGGATGTAAACATCGCCCTGAACAGAGTCCAGTGCACACAGACACAAATCCATGAGGAGTAGGGCATGTGTTCCTGCTCCCGCACATCTCCCCTCGCTCGGAGAGGACTGAATCGCAGTAACTGTGTCTGCTGCGCTCCTGGCCCGAGGCTGATGCTGCCACAACCACTACCGTTTCCAGAGACAGACCTGCCCTGCAAAATATAAACTCTGCTCTTATTTCTAAACCATAAAGGTCCCATCGAAGGGTTTTATCTCCCTTCATTGTGAAAGCCACAATTACTCAGAAACATAAGTCTGGATTTATATTTTGAATATCTTTCATATATCATGCTGCCTTTGACAGTATAATTTTATAAATAAGGTACACAGCAGTACTACGGCGAGAAGGGGAAGCTGAGAGTGAAACAAAGCGAGCGAGCTCGAAGCGCAGTTCGCTGCAGGGCTCAGCATGGTGCCCAAGCGCGAGCGCGGCGCAAGGCGAGCGCGGGAGGCAGTGGTAATGAGAGCCCTGCAGGCTAATGCTGCCGGCAGGCGCCGGCGGGGCCGTTTTTCTCTACAGTATTTATAATAATTATCTTTCATAATGGATGAATTTTACAATTCAAAGGACTTCAGAAAGAGCCGCGTGCCTCCAGCGCACTGCTGCAAGTGCTGTTACGGACGTTAATATACATGGATCAAACCGGGAGCGGGGCTATTTCCCAGCTCTGGAAATGCCGCAGGATGGTGAGGTGGGGAGCAGGAGATGCCTGTGGGGAAGCATCGTGGCCCAGCGAGGACGGGGAGACACACGGGCAGCCGAGGCCCTGGCCAGGATGCTGCACAAGGGCACCCAGGGCGAGCGGTCGCACACGCAGCCCTGGGTGCAGTGAGCCGGTTGGTGCCTACAACCAAACCCAACACAACAGCAGGGATATGGCTCCCCGCCCCAAGGAGGAGCTGGGCGTAGCGCCTCGTAGCTGTTTTGCTGCCCCAGCACCACCTGGCCACAGAGCAGCCCCACATGAGGATGGGGATGCTGCAGCCAGGCCTGGAAACCTCCAGCTCAGAAAACAGCTAATTCACTTCACACCTCAGCTGCCTCTGCAGCCGGGCAGCACCAGTTGTGACAGCCCCTTTAATAAGGGACACAGGGCCAGACAGATCCTGCAACAGCCGAGGAGCAGAACGCAAGGCAGCAGGCACCAGCAGTCCCTTCAGGTCCTAAACCAGCCCGCACTATCCTGCTGCAAGACAACCCCCTCCCCACACACTTCTAAAGCGACCAAGGGCTCTGCTGTTCTTGTAAGAGAGCTGGTCAATAGTTACGTGACAGTCTGTGGATGGACCTCCCTCACTGCCCCCTCTAAGACCAGAGCAGCTCTGCTAACAAACACCAGGACGCAAGGGTAACTTCCCTGGACAGCCCTCCCTAGTTCTCGTTCCAAAAGCTACTTTTGAGCCCAGGCAGCCCTAGCAAAGACGCAGGTATCCAGGCACAGCAGCAGCGATGCCGAGGCCATGCAGTCCCTCTATGAAGGGGTTTTGACAGGGCAGATCCTTGTCGCCAATGCGGAAAGCCAGCCCCAGCTGCCCACAAGCAAAAAGAGGCAAAAAGCTCAACTCAGACCAGAGCCGTAAGTCAGCCTGTCTGCCCAAAAGATGGAGCGCTCACTGCAGGAGGCAAACTCACAGCGGAGGAGAGCGTCAGTGCTCAGCCAAAATACTGTTTGCAGAGGAGAAGCCCGGCTGCCCCCGGGGCAGGAGGAGACAAGAGGCATTAGTCCCCAAGATGCAGATGGGACAGGGGACATGCAAGCAGCTAGTGACTCCCATGCCACCAAGGCTGTGCTCACCTACTTGCACTGGAGCAGATCAAGAAGCATATAAGAACCATGAAAATGACTTAAAATATTAATCCACTGCAGGCTTTTTCAGAGACGGGTTAAAAAAGAAAAAAAAAAAAAGAAAAAGAAAAAAAAGAAAAAAAAAGGACAAGCCTGTAGTGTTCTTTTCTGAAAGAAGTTCTAAGCAAGTGAAGGCTGCTCTAACAGAGGCAGAAATACTTGAAAGCAGAGAAGACCTTGGCCTTTGTATTTGATAGTATATAGGGCTATGTATGTGTATATATATCTCTATCTAGATCGCAGCGGGGCAGGAGGGGTGTGCACATGTGTGTTAAGGCAGTACAGCAACTCAAAGCTCTCAATCACGTTGCTAGCGGGAGTCAGTTTTCCTCATGCTTGGACTTTTCACCCGTCTCTTCCCTCTTGCAAAGGCAGCATTGAGCTGCCGTGTTAAGTGCTCAGCCGTGAGAGTCACAGGCACAAACCAAGTGCCACCTTTGCAAACTTCCAACCACTGGAGACCTAAATCACCACCCTCCCAAGGCTGGAAAGAAAGGACAGAACCTTTTTGCTCCAAAGTTTGCTTTAAAAAATAGGAATTATAATTTCCCCCCTTCCTAATTATGGACAGTCAACTGCCTCTTTCCAAATACTTAGCCATATAAGAAAGAATAAAAAGAGAAAAGCAAGTGCATAGCAGCGCAGTAAATCACAGGAGGTGATACACTGCAAAATTCAAATTAACAGGCAAACATGCCATTTTCAGAAGCTACTGGTTCTCTCCTAGTCTAAATAGCATTTATTACTTGTCCTTACCACGCTGGATGTGGAGGCATTCAAATTGCCTGCATGACCTGACAGCCCTGACTTTCAGAAACCAGTCCAAAAAGCCCAAAGCAGGAGACATGCAAAACTCCAGTTTCCTCAGCTGGCACCACCTGCTTAAAGACTTGGCCTGGACAGCAAAGTTCCTATCAAGGACAGCCAGTTCAGACAATCAGTGTCCCGCACAGACTACTCATGTTTTCTCAAGCTTATGGAAGCGACTCATGGGCACCGCAGCTCTAACGAAAACAGAGATTTCTAGAGCACTTCTCACACCAACAGCTGCTCCCATCTTCCTTCCCCAACTTTACCCCCAAAATGCAAAAGGGAACAGGAGCTGCCTTATCCCATAGGACACAGTTCATTTCTTCAGTGTAGCCTCCTGGATGAGTCATCAAGGGGCTAACCTTGTCAGGGATAAATGGACCACTCATTTCAGTGTTAGATGCTTTTATTTTGTGCAGTCAGTGCAAGTTTAACACCAAGACTACCACCATCTGTGCAACACCTTTCACAAGCCTATTCTTACAAATACACAGTAGGGTACAGCAGAACAGATCCAAACAGTATCGCTCAACCTTCAAGAGACATGAAGCCAATGCAGAATGGAATTAAAGAGAAAATACAGCTATTCAAATATGTGATCACTTGTGGCAAATAGAGTTTTGTTTGGGAAAACTGAGAACGTCCATCTATTTTAAATATTAGCTTTTGTCCTCAGTGACCCTGCATCTCGTTTTTATTCCTAGTTGCACCAGGAGCCTAGTTTAGTACTTAAACAAGAACCACATGACCAAGTGCTCCAGTGCAACTCCTTACACGGAAGTGCACAACGCAAGTTTCCTTTAGTGACAGTGCATGTTTTTACACATATTTATTTTATATAGTCCAATACAAGTGTTGTGTTCCCAGCACTACAGTTTCTGTGAAGCCTTTTACCATACTCTCCCCCAGAAACCACTAAAACATCTTTTCAAGTTGAGTATCATTAACATAAACCAGAAGAGAAACATGAAATTTGAATACAGTTTACTCAACCAGTACTCAGCCCACTGGGGCAGGATAGCAGTTATGAAACAATATTAACATATAGTTGACAAAAAAGAAACAACAGAAACCACGTGCAAGGAGTGAGCTTACACACCTCAGTCACATTCCTTGAGGTACGTAGTGCGGTGCAGGGTTAGGTGAGGCAATATAGCTGACTTGGTGCAGTGGTCCAGAACTTACAGCATTGGGAATTCGCGAAGAATTCCCATAGGATGGATTTACTGGATGCCAGGAACTAACGTAGTGGTAGGTAGGTACTAAAGAGATACAAGAGTCAAACCCGGGGAGAGGCGGCTGGTTGAAGGGGTCCGACACCACTGGATAATACACTGTTCCGTGGGGCAGGGGTGGAGGCTCTGCATTTTGAAAGTGACCTTAAAGCAAAACAAATACACCCTAGACAGAATTGCCATATTTTAAGCTTTGTAAATATTTTTATCTATACCTTCATTTACATGAATGGTGTTAAACCAGTGGCAAATGGGAAAATTGACTTAGTGACAACAATTCTGTGCCCATATATATCCCTCCTAATGCAGGAGTGAGGATAGTCTCAGGTCCTGAAACTAGAAAGCAACTTACCCATCTTCACAAAACTCTGCTCAAGAATTTCATAATAGCAGCCTATAAGAGGCAACTTTTCAAGAAGAACCAGGTAAAATATGATATTCTTCCCCTACTTAACCTTTGACTACATACAAAACTGAAAAAAGGCAAAACACAAACATACTTCAGCTAGCTAAAATATTGTCAGAGCACTATTAATCCTGTTTCACTCTAAGCAATCATTTTATTCTCATATACTCTTTTCCAATACCGACCGTTTGCATATTTCACACATTTTAATGAGCCATGCATCTGCCCTTTTTGACGTTTTTCCTCGTTTAATGCAATCCTCTTATTTACTACCAAATATATCTACAGGCCTGTTACAAAGCTTCTAGGGTATGCTAAATTTTGCTCTGAATTTTATGCAAAATAAAAGGCATTGCCAGCAGTAATGGCTACTTAGAAGGTAACAACTGAGCATGCGGAACTCAGGAAAAAAGGTACATGGCACTTCTCTTATTAAAAAAAAAAAAAAAAAAGCTATGGAGTGAAAGCGCCAGTGCACAAAGCTTGGCAGGGCTGGACTGCCTCCTTCACTGTAAGTATAGGCATTCTATTTTGATACCTTGATTATCAAAAAGGACAATAAATTAATATCAATAAACAGACATATCCAACAAATTTAGAAAGTTTTTTCAAAGCAGTGTACTAAGCTGGAAGAGATTGTATTTTTCTTTAAGGCTTTACAAAGCCCTTGACATTAGTGACAGTAACAGCAACGTCGACATAACCTTGTGCAGCACCATAGACAGCAGGAGCTGCAATGCCCTGTTAAAACGCTTGCGCTGTGTGTCCTCCCAACCAAACACTTCCCACTGGATAACAGGCTGCTATTGAGCAGTCACAGTCTAGAAATCCCTTTTCTAGCTTAACTCCTGCACGTCATCTTAAATACTTACCATTTGCAGGGGTTTCCAGGGGAATGGGATGGACTTCAGGCCTCCCAGGATCAGTGTAGAGCTGAGGTACTGGCTGCTCCAGCATGGGAGCAGGCTCGGGATACGCTGGATACGCTTCCACAGCTGACGGTGGCGGCACTGGCTGTACGTACACCATGGAATGCCAATAGCTCTGATGGTAATACTTCAGAAAGGGGGGAAAAAATATCAAGGCCGTGGCCAGAGTCTCCCTTCCTCCTCCAGATACCTTCATTTTCAGATCTAAGTAGGAAGCATATTTTCCTATTTTTGAGATGATTGTACACCTTCCTCCTCCCTTCCCCCAAAACAGACTGCCAGAGAAGTTGCTACAAAATCCACAAAGAAAGTCAACTATTTTGCTTCAAGTTGTAGTTCCTTGTTATACATTTTACAGAGAACCATGTCCATCTTACTGACTGTCATATTCAGAGACTTACTTCTCCATCTGAAGGAGCTTTTTACCTCCCTGCATAGCAGCCCCAACCCTGCCTGCTCTACCAAGGACAACTCTTAACCACAGCAACAACTTCAAGAACACTAAGTGGTGGCAGCCAGTCTGAACACAGCTGTGCAAGTCCTAGAGCGCTCGAACCATTCATGTCAGTGTTGTTTTGTGTGCACATCCACAGTTTTATCAAAAGGAGGAGTTTAAGCTGTTACCTTCATGACAGGGACAGTATTTAACCACTGCCCTCTGAAGAAAAAAAAAAAAAAAAAAAAAATCAAAGGGAAACAACTAGATGTACTAATGTATTTTGTGATTTGGGTTGAAGTTTCACTTCTTGAGCTCTACTTTAACTCCTCCAAGAAAACCTGTATGTATTAACAGTCAAGCGCACAGGATGCACATTTAGCACACTGTTAAGCCTCAAATGCATCAGTACATCTGTCAAGACAAGCAGCAGAGCAGCAGTTTTTACAGGCAATTTACTGTAGTCATTTTAAAAGCACTTACTTGCAATCCCAGATTAAAATAGTACTGCAAAACCTTTGTATCTGAAATTAAAGGACATGACATTAGGAAGAGTACAGAATAAGAAGTAATAGAAATTCACACACATTAAAAGCACTTCATTTTAAGTGATTTCTGCAAATAAAAATATTTAATCCTTAACTTTCCAGAAAAACTATATCTTGAATATCACAAGACCTAAGAGCTATGCATCTTTCTAGGTAAATTAATCCCATACAACATATGTTACTCTATCTATTCAACTTTGAATCAGACTTCAATGATTATGTTAACTTTGATTCTGGTTTATTCATCTTGATCAGTCAACTGACAATAGACGGCATTACATGGTCTCACAGAATACCAGCACTTTGATTAGCAACTCTGACTTCCTACTAATGCTGGGTTTTCAGTGGAAAAAAAATAAGACTTAATCAGAACCTGAAAATAACCACGCTGGCTTAGCATGTGAGAAAAGGGCCCAACTCCATGGAAATTCCAGGCTCGTGGTGCTTCCGAGCGTCTCCAGCTTCTATGCTTTTGAGCAATAACCTTACAGAGAAACATCACTTAGGACAACACATGTATCAGCCCCAAAACCTGAAGGATTAGACTTTGATTCCTCCCATATTGATTTGATCTAAAGGAGATGTTCCTTCCTTCACCTTCCTCACAATGATCAAAGGGTACCCACTTTCCTGCCTTCTTGCAGCTAGTCTTCTGCTTCTGTCATCCACAAACTGGGTAATTTGCCCCCAGGTAAATTCGTGATACTTTGACGAGTAATCCCAAAAGCATGGAAGGACTTTTAAACACTGAGCAAGAAAAACAGTTTTGAACTTGGAAATGAATTTCCAACTATCCAAAAGAATTAGGTAGTTCAAAACTGTCAAGTTTGCCATGGGGAGAGGGAAGGCAAGGAAGGGAAAGGTGAAGAGCAAGAAAAGCATATTTTTGATCCTATGATGCAGAGCTGGCACGTACAGTGAGAAAAGCGGTTGATTTCTCAGTCTGAAAAAAAAAAAAATCCACACATTTGTTTCAAAATGTTTAGGCAGGAGAGCAAGTCACCCGTTCCACAGCAACGCACTTGCATACACACACAAAGGCAGATTAGTCATTTGATTAGTACTGCTGGGAGCTGGAGAGTCCAGCAGCACCACGGGGAGACAATTCGAGATGATGCACGAGCCATGAGGGCTCCAGCTCTGCATCCCTGCGGTGCAGCCCAGCTCCCACCACCTCCTGTCCCCAGCGCTCCCTTTCCTAGGCTCTGCTTTGGGTCCTGCCCCCGAGGTGCAGACAGACACAGCACAAGGAAACCAAAACCCAACTCTGCAATTAGCAACGATTAGTTTCCTCTGTCAATTCTCAGCTCTTTTACTGCCCAGGGTATTTCATCAGGGCAACAACCTGCTGAGCACTGTTGGGGATTACACAGGGGTCCTTCCTTGTGCCTGACAGCTCCTAGCTTACTCCCAAAAGCAGCAGTGCTTCAGTTGCAACAGACAGTAAAATATTAAAAATAGCCCTAAAACTCAAAAACGTGAGCTTTTATGCATGTAACAACTATGTTCGCAATGAGTTTTTTAAAGTCTGATTATGTTCTTCAATTATTTATGCAAATCTATGCAAAACAAGCATACAAGCTGAATGAAACAGCTGCTTCCTAGCAGAGCTACCAGTACAAAGGAGGAGCTGGGGGACTGAAGTGACAAACCCATACTGGAAATACTGACGTCTGTGGAATGCTGGAACAGAAGCAAGTACAGCAGGAGACCAGTTTTTGTTTATGTTTAGATGTCTAGAAATCAAGATGATCCTCAGCAAAATATGAAACAACTTAATGAAGTAACAGCTAAACTAAAAACGAGTTGGCCACCCTGAGACAAAAATATGAAACACGTGTTAGTTACCAGTAAAACCTTGTTGAGAACTTTGTCCTCACGCACTGTAAGGTTATTACTGTGCTGGAGTGGCTCTCAATCCCCACACTAGTGCAGGGAAAGCTGTCTCTGGAACACAGCAGCATCAAGCAGTCTTACAAACAGCTTCTTCAACTACAAGGGAGCAGGGTCAGACACCTAAGCTCCCTGCATCAAACATGTTTTACAAGCCCAGACACTACTGAAAGATCCAAGGCAGTCTGGAAATTAAGACAGACAGATGTACAAATAAACACTAAGGCACCTGGCTTGTTTTCCTCCCTTGTCTACTCCCTTAGTTGCTTCACAAGTCAGTACGCAAGGTCAAACATCAGCCCTGCTGGTACCTCTTAACACAGAGGCAGGCAGAACTACAGGTCGAGGATAGCTGAGCAGCTTATCATCCGCTACAGTAATGATCCTGGATTTCTTCATTTAATGCCCATGGAGCTTGCACTGCAGCAGTGACAGCGTAAACACTGCATGCAATTGCTTATCGACCATCAGCCTTCAAATTCTAAAAAAGTTCAGCCCTGAAGAACATGGCAGATATTACGTGGAGAGGAGGGCTGCAGGCAGGGACTGAAGAGGCTAATAATCCACATCCACTCCAGATTCTTGCCAGCACACTTAACACCCAATTTTTCCAAGTGCCCAAAGCCTCAGTTAAGGACATTCAACTAAAGTTGAAGACAATTAACTCTGATGTGTGCTTAGCACCATCAAAAGTGATCCTACTGCAGTAGGAACATGAACATTAGAATATTCAAGATCAAGGGAGAGCACCTGCAAAAACAGTTCTACAGTAGCAGTACTGCATTAGCAATACTTGGGCTAGCACAGCTTGGGGCAGCCATGCCATAACACTATGCATCTTTCCTCCAAACCAGCTTCTGGCAAGAGAGAAATGTTGCATGAGGAACACAGCTGATAACCCGTATCTTTTTGGCCCAGGGCTGCTCTACAGCTCTGGCCAGATGAACCTCCCTGAACTGCAGCTACCAAAAGTGTCTCTATTACTTGAAATAGTCCCTCTAGGATTAGTACTTCAAAGAAAGTCCCAGTTGGGGACAACAGAACTACTTTAGATAACAATATGTTGAATCAGGCATAAAAAACAATTTGTGTTATCGGAGTATTTTGTGTTACAAGTAATACAAAAACAAATAAAACCCACCCTTTATATTCTGAAGGCAGAAGCTGGCTAGCCTGAAATGACCCATCAGGTGCTGAGGAAGGAAGTTAATTCAGGCAATTAGGGAGAGCTCATCGTTTGAAACAATGCAAAAAGAAAAGCCTGGATTTCACAGACCATATATATGTCTATGTATGTGTGCATGTGTATGTACATACACAGATTACTAGTTCCTCACTCACCCCTAAATGAAACACTCTTCTCTACACCAGCAGTAGAGAATGCAGGAAACAGAAACTTGAATTTAATATAATAGGCTTCTAAAATAACATCTGCTGTACCTACAGAAGATTACTGAAGTAGCTATGATGCACAGACATACACCATATCCAATCTATTGTGCGAGGGAGGCATGTGAAGAGCACACATATTGCAAGCCACATGCAGATCTATACCCAGCACAAGGCCAGGGAGCACGCAGGCTGCCTGCCAGTTTTGCATTACTGCTCTTTAGGGCAGACTATAGCTTACCCCCAGCTTGGCCTCACTATTGCTAGAAACCGCCCCACCTGGAGGCCCCTGCCAGTCAGCCAACAAAGGCAGAAATAGCTGGGACTGTTTCACATGCTGCAGTGGCAGCAGAGGCACAGCTGCCACTGAACTGCAGACCATCTCTGCCCCACGCTGGGCACTGCACATGAGGGCAGGATGAACATTGCTAGCAGAGAGCAAGCCACCTGAGCAACCAGTTTTGCTTTTGCAGCCTTCCCCATTTTTAACCCTTGGTGCAGCTGGAGCCAACGCACTGGCAAAGAACAGGCACAGGGAACAGACAGCATTTTTCTACAGCTGTCCAAAACCACACAGCCAAGCAGTCCTTTAGCAGTTAGGGCCAGACTGCATCCCAGAGCGGTCTTATCTGCCTCTTGATACTAGTGCAGCAACCTGAAGGTGACACTCAGGCCTCAGCTACTCTTAGGTAGCAAAACAAAACAAACAAAAAAAACCCACAAGCTATACAGCATAATAATAAGCAATACTTATCCCTGTGGCTGAGAGGCCCTTTGCGAGTGCTGCTGACCGCAGACAGCTCGATTCTTGGGTTTTTAAGAAAAGCTCTCCTGAATTGCTGGCCCTGGTTGAGTCTTGAGAGCCATAAAATTAATAACCCAGAAGGCAAATATGATGTGTGCTGCACTGTTCACTGAACTCAGCTGTTTGATACAATCTTGCATAATAAGCAGGTATTCTTAACCTCTAAGAGCAAGTTGATTAATCAAGAATTGCTACTATTTTAGAAAAGAAGCCCAAGTACAGCAGGCAGCTAAAGCTGAAAGCCTACTCAGAGCTGCTCTGCTGGTAGGTGCTACTCTGGTCTTTTCTTACTTGTGGCTTCATACCTGAGATCCCCTGCAAAAGACCCTGTCATGATTTACAGCAGTATATGAGCATGCTGTATATCTGAGAAACAAAGCCCTATGTTTAGCATCATAAAATGAGGATAAAAGATTGACATTGCAGAGTCACACAGGACAACAGCACACCAAGTTGCGCAAGAGCAGAACTTCACAAAGATGTACAACACTCAGCAGTTATCAGAAAAAAAAAAAAAAATTACTCTACCCAGAGCCACTAACATATCAGCCATCAATACTCTCCCTTAATATTTTTTTCCTTAGGATACTGTTTAAAGCCATAGTAATCTTGTTTAAGTCTGATATTAACTTGCTATTCAGAACTAAGAATGCAAAACATTTTTGCCATAAGCTTCAATAAAATTCCCTCCGGCTCTCTGCAAGTTTCCCAAGAACTATTTCATCTCACTACAGGTATTCTGCAAAGCTCACATAGAAAACACAAGTCAGAACCATGCCAAACAGCAGCGTTAGCAGAAGCACAAAATACCCCCTCATTACCTCGAGGTAGATCACTGCCACTGGGATCACAAGAGTACGGCGGAGGAGCGGCACCAGCGTCTCCCACCTCGCTGACTGGAGGAAGAGGGGACGAATAAACTGGGAACGGCACCGAAGAAACAGCTACTATTAGAAGGAAACAAAGTCAAGTAAAATTTGCAATGACATTTTAAGTGAGCAGCATTCTGAGTTACACAATTAAATATGCACTTTAGATCAGAGTTTAAACTTTTAGTAGTTTTCTTTACTAATCACTCCCATTCCACAAGAAGTTCCAATCTAACAAAGCTTAAATATATCTATACAAAAGTTCTATATTACAGTTAAATTGTGTTCTCCAGAACTGTTTCAATATTTGTTTGGGATTGGTAGAACAAGGAGAGAAAAAAGGAAGGGGAGTACAATAACCAAAAACCTACATACTTCATCCCTTGCCTGAATATCCACACCCTACCTGGCCTCCCTATAGAAGCAGGGGATACTAGGATTGGTTGCACTGCTGTTTGTGGAGGAACTGCTGTTGTGACACTGGCTTGAGGAGAAGCAGCAGAATTTGAGGAGAAAACTGTAGCTGGAACAGCATTAACACAGGTGGAGGTTGAGATCACTGCAGAATTCACCATGACCTGCAGAAGAACCACAACATTACCACACTAACTCCAAATCCTATCTTTGATAAAGGCTACAAAAGTTTTGGAATTAACATAGTTCAGGAAGTCTCAGTTCACATTAGTTAGGTCATCCAGAGTGCATCCAGCTACTTAAGTTCCTTAAAATTGGCTTGAGAAATCCCAGTCTGAAAACAGTTGCAGACACCTGCAATGCCTCTCCGCACCCTTCTGCTTTGCTTGTAACTACAGGGGGTTCCATTCTTTGCTGCAAGAGGGCAGAACGTGGGGACATGAAGCAGAGCAGTCACCCTCCCTTCCCCCAAGGCTGCCCAGTAAAGCACAGTTCTTACCTTCTGGGGATAGCTGTAGGGAGCAACTCCATCTTGAGCAGAGACAGACACTGTCCCTTCTTCCTGAAGGGAGTGCAAAGTAAAGTGTGACCCGTTTAAGGGGCAGAGAATTCACAGGATTAGGAAGTTTTGAAGCTTTCGGTGTGTATAAGAACTATATGCACAGATGCATACTTATATGTACATACACATATATAAAAACAGAATCTTTAGCTACAGAAGTCAGTTTCATTCTGACAGGCCTCAGACTGGTCTTTATACCCAATGTACCCATCAGGTGAGTGAAGGGAGAAGTCACAGCCCAGGACCTAGTTTTAGGTAACAAAAAGTCCAAACACAGTTATCTTAAATATGAAATCTATGCAGTTCCACTGTAGAGGAGTTAACCTTAACTGGAATGCAATGTCCAGCATAACAAAATAAAAGGGATGTTTAGAGCAGGAAAAGGAGAGTGAACAGGACTCAAATACATTAATGATTTTCTGCCTTGCCCTCCACAAAGAAGGCACATGCCTGGTACAATTCAGACTGCATTTGCTAACTCAGAGACGAGGAGAAAAAAAAAAAAAGCCACAGAGGAGGAAGAGAAGGGATAAATTAAATGAAACCATCATTCCTTTCTTCCAAAAATGGTCTCTGACCTGCTACAGTAAGCCTGCTTCCAAGGGCAATTTTTAAATAAAGAATGTCAAGCACTTCAGGGATTCCTAATCCAAACAGACCACAACTAAATCTTACCAAGTTTGCTGTAGGTTCTGCTGAACTAAATACCGTTCCAGTTTCACAGTCTGGATCTGGAGGGCATGGGCAGGCAAAGTTAATTGAGAAAGTGACATTAAATTTAATCTTTTAGAAACTTTAAGAAGATGTGATGATTGCATTGCAGTCATCACATGCTGTATTAGAAGACACCAAGTCTTACTCACCTGAAGGTGCATAGATGTATTCTTCATGAAACTTCCCTAGAAGGGAAAGAACAGGAAGCTTTATTTTTTGCAGGGGGTGGGGAAGGATGGTGTTAAAGCTGAAGCAACCACAATTAACATCTCAGTGCAACAGCTAACATGAAACCAAACTACCATCAGTGGAAGCATAAACACCCCCCACACAATGCCATGCAAGAACCTGTTATAATTTTAATAAAAGATTTGAGACCCTGACAGCTCCCCCATTAACATTACATGGGCTATGAAATTCTGAGTCACTATTTCTACCTGTAGATACCAAGACAAACTTAAAACTCCAATCCAGATCAAAGTCACTGTAGTTTATGGACTTAAGTCAGAGCTGTAAGGTATTGACATTAGCTTTCACTTTATGTCAGCTTTGAAAAGAATTATTATCCTCTCCCCTCCCGCAAACACCAAAAATAGGAGTTCATAATTTCAGCTTCAATCTAAAAAATAACTACTGTCTTTGATTGCAAGATAAAGAGGGCACAATCTGAAGAGGCTAATGAAACTTAGTATTCTGGATGGGGACAAGGAGATAGTCTTTCCAACAAGTAGTACAACATAACATAATACATTGCTCTGAACTGTACAGAGAAAGTATAACAGTTGAACCAAGATGAAATCAGAGTTTCCATTTTTATTCCCCTCTACTGTAAATTGCAGGCACTGATTTAAGACTAAAAACATGAGGATAGAGCTACAGGCACTCTCCAAAACCCCTGTTTTAAAAGTTGATACAGGAAACTAAATGCCCTATCTCAGATACTTCTACAGAGAAAACAAAACAAAATAAAATAAAAAAGAGAAAAATATTTCTAGAACTTGAAACAGTCACAGTATAGTTTGACCTAATATACTTCAAGTGTATATATAGAACTAAAAGCTGAAGAAATATCACTGTTGAGACACTGATCTCATTTGTGTAGAAGAGACAGCAAAAAATATGGACATGCATGTTCAAAACACAATAAATGGATCTTCAGGAGAACCACACAGTGCTCTTCATTTATCAGACACACACTGCAGATCTTTGAAACTGTCTTTCCTATCCTCCCACTGATCCTTTCAGAACTCACCATTTTCACCTGTTTCTTCCAATTCCTCCTCTGAGGAATTCAGGGCCTGCTTATTTGCTGGAACAGAGTTGGGGCCTCTCCTTGCTACCCAGAAGCCTGCTGGACCATGGACAATGGGAGCAGGGCTGCCCTGGCTCTGGAAAGCAGAAAGCAATAGCGTGCTCATAAATCATATACATCCTTCCCAATGCCACAGCAGAGCCTCCTGTCACCTTGGAACAGACTAGCAGAACAAGTTTGCTGCAATCACTTACTACATTTGCAATCTGTGTGCTGTTCCTGTGCATCCCCCATACAACAAATTGCTTGTGGACATGCATCTTCCCTTTAGTTTTTGTTCCACCCAGCACACACAGCAATTCACCTTTGAAAAAGCTATCACTGTCCCATGCAACCCATTCAAGTAGCTCCACTTCAATGTGGAGTCAGTTTGTTTCAGGTTAAAACAAAGTGGGAAGAGGGAAGACAGACCACAGACAGCAGGCCAAGATTCTCTATCTACCTCTAATATATACTCCCACATCCTTCATCCTGGAGCACCTCCACCAAACCAGCAAGAGAATGGTTCAAGAGGTTGTTTTTTAGCCCCAATTAGATAAACCCATGAGGTTGGCAATCAGCAAGGACCCCACTGCTTGCACTAACTAGACCCATGCATGCAAGCCAGACTTCGAGAGAAGCATCCATCAGGGAATTACCCCTGTAATTCCTCATGTGTCCTCTGCGTGAAAGTCAGTCACCACAATTTAGAAAGCTAGAGTCATCTGAAGAGGCAGGAGCACAGGACTATGAGATGCATGAGTACAGGATGTTAATTCACTCTTTTGTAATGGCTAAGGTGACCCAACTCTCCTCAGAAGACACGATGGCTATGAGATCAATAAAGTGCTCAGAGAAGCTTGTAAATTCCCAAGGTTGAAGTAGAGGTTGTGAGTCAGAAGAGTCTCCCACCAGGCCTTTAGTATGATGGTAGAGTTTTCTGTGAGGTGCCTCTTTCCCCAGGAAATGTTAAATTCCTTTAATAAACAAGACAAGGAAGAGACAGAGAAAAGGCTTTGGCATTTACAAAGTGGATGAATGAACATGAGAAATTATTCAGTAGCAGCTGCAACAGTTTAGTCTAGTAAGCAGGACAGAAAGCTACTAAGCTATACTGAACTCATGCCTGTAAAAAGAATATTTATATATTCAGGATAATCTGTCCTTATTACTTCACGTTCTTGGTTGAAGTCACAGGGCAAAGATCACAGATCTAGCATAGTAGGAGGCAGCAGCAAACAGCCACTGAAATAACCCTGAGCAGATATCTGTCTGCAATTGTGTTTTCTACTGCTTTCATGCAATAAGGAAGTCTCAAATTTACCAGTTTTTAGGAGAGCTGCTTTCCTATTCAGAAAGGAAAACATCTCTAAATTTAGTGCAAACTGCTGCAAAAAAATGTTACTTACAATAAATAGAAGGCTGATTTTAAATTTTTAAGAATGTTGTGCCACTTCATCTACAGACCAGCTTTCAAGATTATTTTAAAAAGAAGTCTAGATTTGGATTCCCCCCACTCCTCCCATTGCTATAGCAAAAGATACTGTTTTAGGAACAGCATGCTAGTCCAAGTTATCCCTCCTATAAATTCATAAGAGCAATCCAGACTATCACTATACAGCTTCTGAATCTCGTTACACGAATCATAAATTACAGTGTGGCAAACAAGTGAAGAGCTTACTCCCACAATGTTTAGACCTAGATAGCAGACATCCAGAAGAGGATGTTATTTTATCCAAGCCTCTTGTTATCAAACTGCAATAGAAAGAATAAATTGATTCTACCTGTATCAAAATAGACTAAGTAGAAAATAAAACAACTGCATGCAGAACACTTAGGGAAAAAATGGGGACTTTAAGTAGGTTTTAAAGCCTCTAGCCTCGTTTCAGCCTTCACTTCTCCAAAGTAGGTTGACTGCTAAAGCTCACTACAGGAAGGAGAGATGCTCTATTTAAATGAAGTACATTTGTATAACCTTTTTATTTTTAGAATTTATAAATAAAATCTCCTGTTCATTACTTACTGGTAAAGCAGGAAAAGCAGTTTCATCTCCTTCTTCAATTTCATAGAAAGTTATTGTTTCTTCTGATCCTTGAGGGTCCTCTCCATTTTCTGGTACAAATCCATACTGACATTCCTTATTCACACACTGCATCTGACGGCGACTACGGCTGTATGAACTTTAAAAAGGACAGAAGTGGTCAGGAATCACAGTTAAGAAACTGGAGTTTCACTTTGGCTTTGCTGTTAGATTTTAACTCTGTCATTTTTGGAGAAGCACAACGTTCCCAGTATCCTGCCATTAAGAGCCACCTCAACCCTCCCCATCGCCACCTCCAACATTTTTACAGCAGCATTTGGTAAAGAGGTTTGCAGTCACTTACCGGGACCTGTAGGAGAAATTGTCATAGCTCTGATAGCATCTCTTTCCTGGACTGGGGTAGAATGCTATTTGAGGGCCAACCATGTTGTGCCTGTTTATAAATCGGGCAGATCCCCTAAGTTTAAAGGGCAAAAGGTGCAATTACCAGGAAGTGCCTCTCAGATTTGACTCGCTTGTAATAGTTATTAAATAGCAAGAGCTCTCTCCTAACTAGTCTGTAGCAAGAAAGAATAGAGAACGTGTGATGAACTCCAGCAGCTTTTGAAGGCTTCCTACCTCGGCATCCCAAATCCACGGCCATGTCTCTGAGGATGATAGGGTTCGTAAGGTGCCATGTGTCCACCACCCTGCACACAGTGAACTGGAGGAGAGCACCCTGAAGGAATGCCGTGCTGCAGCCGGGGTGGAAGAACTGGCTGACCTCGACTATAGGCCACAGTCATAAAAACTTCCTTTCCACGGACTTTCTTAAGCAATCTCTTCCGTGTTTTCATATCCATTTCTGTAGTTTCAATTAACGACAGAAGAGATGGGCTATACAGATGTCAAACAACTTACCCCAGAGTTATACTTTATAATTTGAAAAGATTATTTGGACTTGATCATACCCCACCCACAAAATATGAGGTATGTCAGCTTCATACCATTATTCTGGAAGCTCATCTGGGCCTTCTAAAAGTCAGAAGAGATTACAGCATCTCAGTTTGAGAGAGTAATCTCCTGGTATAAAAATCTCTTTACATGACTTATTACAAAAGCATTTTCCAAAACAAACAAATGAAGGCTGCATCTACTTCACTAAAGGAGTCTTTGCCCTTCCATATATCCCTACTAAGTCCAACTCAAAAGTTGATACATGGACACAGGCTTTACATATTGTTCTCAAATACTGAATTTTTCCTTGGTAATTTTGAGCAATACTAACACCAATACACCAAGACTGCTCCTATTAAAACTGGTCTTCTTTCCCTCAAAAGGGGGAAAAAAAAAAAACCCACAAACAAAAAACCCACAACAACAACAAAGAAAAGTTGAAATCCAGTACAAACCTAATCCTGAGAAGTATCCACCTGTTAATTTCTGATAGTTTCCTCCTTTACGGCTAGGAACTACATTCCAAGCAAGGACAGGTGCCACTTGTGTCACTGGTTTTAGGTTTGCCAATGGAACCATATGCCTATGTGAAAAATATTGACATCAGCCATGCAGCAAGAATACACCCTGCCTAACCACACAGCAGCACAAGCAGAAGCAGCACTGAAAGTCAATGTCTCTAAGTAGAAAACAACTAGATTTCCAAGTTGTCCCATTCATTCTGAAATACAGGGACCTGCATTCAAAAACCTTAACTAACAATTCCAGCTCTAATACACAAATCAACTTTTTAAGGTTCCTCAAAGATGGAGGGGAAAGACTGGGAGAAAAGATGCAGGAGAGAAGTACAAGCTTGTGCCTATTTACAGTCTTGTCCTATTTCTCTGATATCCAGCATATTATTGCTTTTTTTATATTGAAAAAGGCAAGGCAGGATTTAATCCCAACACTATCCTACCAGCCTGATGGGTTGCATTTCTTCTCTACATTTTCTCTTCTCTACATTTGCATGTTTTCATAGATACAGCAGAACTCAGTATGTAGACATATAATTTTAAATTTGAAGGGGAAATACTTTAAACAACAAGATGGAGAAAGTTATTAGATTTTTTTTCTCAGAAGTGTCAAATGTTTATTTTTGGTGGGATTACATTGTAAACTTTACAGTGAAGCCAATAACAGGCTAATTTGCTGTCCACCAAGTCAACCCAAAGAAAGATCACTTTAAAAGCATTTAAGAAATGAGACAGAAGAGCAAAGCTTCTCAATATGCATCACTGTACTGACTCAGGCCATTAGAAGTCCAAGAAAATAGTTTTCCTACAAGTGACAGGCAGCAAGTAAATGCATCTCCAGTAATCCTGAAAGCATGGACTCTTTCTTCTTAGACTCTAGTAAACCTACTTAAGGTATCTGTCAGATCCAAGCATACAGACTCTACCAGAAAGATCTCAACATTTTAAGTTGTCAGCGGACTGCTTACTTTTCTGCCAGTTCTTCAATGAACACAGTCACCGTGTTGCCATCCTGTCCGACTTCCTGGATATGAGCATTGTAATACTTACCTCCGGGCTCCAGACGTACCTGAGAGAGAATAAGGGAAGCTCTAGAAAAGCCAAATGGTATCAGGAGAACCAGAACACTTTCCACAGTCCACCAATAGCAAAGGTCATTTTCTAGTGGACCACAGATTACCCAGTTAGCTCAAGAGCTTCCAATATTTCTTCAACATGGCAGCAAAATAAAAAGGCACTATACTAAACTGAAGAAGAAATGGAGGAGGAAGGAAATATTGCAAAAGAACTTGTGAACGAAGACAAGGTAAGACGACAGATTCAAAAGTTTTACTTTTATACCTGGTGCCTGGTAGGTAACTACCAGGGAAGACCATTATTTAAGAGTTTGAACAGAACAGTAGATAAGCCAGGCAATTGGAGAGAACAGCTCCAGTCAATTACAAACAAGTCACTAAATGAGCCAACAGTATCACCATTATCCTCAGGGATAAAGAAAAACAATCAAACAAAAAAAATTACCACACACACAACTTGCTTCATACAACTTGGTAATGTGAAGAAAGCTGAACTTCCTTTCGACATCATCTGCCCCCGTCTTACCGCTCCTTCCTCTTTCTCCTCCCCTGCCCCCCTCGCCTTTATAGAGGGATCTGCTACATTACTGCTGAGTAGAGGGAAGAGCGCCCAGGCTTGCAGGTGACCCCCAGTGGAAGCTTTAACTCATAACTGCCTCAAACACACTGTTCCTGGGGCTCTCAGTCTGGCGGAATACAGATCACTAGCTCCCAAGGAACTTCAGAGCAGCCTTTTAATCATACTAGCCCATCCTTAAGCTTAGATTTAAAAGAAAATATAACCAAGATGACAGGTTAAATAGGTACAAGGAAGGGAATGAGAAAATCCTTGGAAAATTCTATTAAGTTAAACATTTTTATGACTTAGCACACTCCATTTAAAGCAATATTAATAACTTACCATACCTGAATCCACTTCAAGTACTAACCTGACACTTGTCTCCTAAATAGTACTGTCGCCCAGCAAACACCATGTAGTCTGTTTTTTGAAGCTCTACAAATAAAAAGGGAGAAGTCTTTAAATAACTGTTTTTATTCATGTATATCTACAAGTATTTTGTGACTTCAACATCCAACCACCAACCATAAGCAAAATGAGTTGATTACTTTCCTATGCCTAGCTGAACATTCCCCATAGTGATAATGAACTGAAGCTGTTCCTCTAACATAAACCATAAACACACTAAGTTACAGATGATTAATAATATTTCAATAATACATTAAGTGGCATTATTATTTCAACATTTCAGTGCCATCTGAAAGGACATTGTATTAATCCTGCACAATACTAAAAATGCTGGTTATTCCTTGCATAACTAGAGCCCTGTTAGCATTTGGTTAAAAAAAAAAAAAAAAAAAAGAAAGAAAAAGAGCAAGCTGCCCAGGAAAAAAAAAAAAAAAAAAAATAAAAAAAAACCCCACACACTAACGTCCCTTAACATCTCCCTGGCTGCTAGTTTTCACAGGTTTTTCTTCATTTCTTACCCAGAACCTCTGCACATCAGTACTTCACAAAGATAATAAGTTACTATACTCTGTTCCCAGAATTTCAATGGCTCTCATTATTATTTATGCACTTAAACAGTTCTGAAATGCTCCACTTCATCAGTACACAGAGGAACTGGGCTGTTTAGGGGAATTCTGATCCCCTCAAAACTCATCCTTCTTGGTAAAAATCTTTCTCTGAAGGCCAACCACATAAGATACACAAAAATACTGCTACCTAACCCATGCTATGAAGACTATAAAGACTCCTCCATAAAGTTCAAGGCCAGGGGAGCTGGGAAAAATGGGACAACTCATCTCATTTGGCACAACTCAACACTAAACTTGACACCTTGCTTATAATACAAGTCCAAAGCTGAAAGCTTGCATAAAAAGCAGGCATCCTTTCACACATGCTGCTCCCAAAAATGATAAAAACTCCTCCACTTGAATGATTGCTTATATGAAAGCAATATAAAGCAAAATTCTGTTTTGTAATCTATTTCAAATCCTGATACTGACAACACACTCTAAGTGTCAGAGGTCAGAATTTTAGCAACCTGATAACTCTATAAAACAATGTATTTGGTAGTTTGAAATCAAAAACAGCTAGTGGCCAGAGAACGTACAACTGACAACTATCCATTCAAATAGTAAATGTCCTTCACATTTCAATTATGCTGAGGTGCGTCATAGACCTTATCAGGTCTATATGCATCTATGGATGTATAAAATTAACCTCAATTGCAATTTAAAAATTTTCTACTAAAAGATACCTTTTCTGCTGTCCAGCCAAACATCAAACTCTACATTTCGATAAATCTCAGGATCCAGAGCCTTTAGCACTTTATATGGAAAAGGCATCTTTGAAGGATTTTCTGGAGGCTAAAAATAGAGTTGAAACAGACTAAAATTAACAAGTGTAAGATGCCCAGAAGCTTCTATCATATCAGCACCTGAGATCATTTTAGCACATGCAGTTTCCAACTTTTTCCACTTCTGTTTGCTTTCATAATAAAGCTTAAAAATATGAACATGCACAGAGATTCTTCAGCTTAGAAACTGAAGAAACAGACTATAAAAAGTTAAAATTAGCTCAAGAATAGCACCTAGCATGTTCTTTATTCAAGAGTATCAGAAGAAAACTAGTTCAAGATCAATGAAGCCATGACTTCCCAGTTAGCAGGAATTTCAGCTATCCAATATGTCTGAAAACATTTTTTCTGAAGAGTTTTTGAAGCCATCCAGTACATTCACTTATACTGTGTTCACACTGAAAGGGAACAGAGTTAAGCCATAAAGAACAGAACAGGAAATGCCTGTTAAGTTCTACCTTTGGAAAAAAGCTAGGAAGAAAAAAAACAGAAACAAGCCTTCAGAAAGGTCACAGGGCTATGCAAAACCAAGGCGGCAGATGATAGAGGAAAATGACATTCTAGCCACTCCATCCCAGCTAGTAACTTTTAAAGAGTGGAGATGAGGATTTAACCTCAACCAGCATAACATTTTAAAAGTTTTTTTTTTTTTTTCCCTAGCTGCCAAACCTTTGCCTCCTCAGTGCCTTGCTTGAATTTCTCCTCCAGTGGGTTGTCGCTATCATTGCCTTCCCAGTCTTCCATTCTGGACAATTCAAAATAAGATTACAAGAGATACAAGACAATTTCTAACCAGGATCAAAATCAAGCAAGTCTTCATACAGCCTAATAAAAGCACCATGATGCCATCAAGTGGTGGAGTTTGCTTTTCACTCTTGTTTTTACTGCAATACAGCAAAACCCAATTAAGTCTTCTGGTTTCAAGAAAAACCACACACTTCACCTGTTACAACATCCAGCTCTCTAACAGCAGTCACCGTGTTGTATAAGGATCAGTCAACAAAACCCCCCTGACAGTGATTGCACTGCAAGAGCACCGCAAGGCACTGTGCTACAAGCCCACTAGTTCCCTATCAAGTCATCATGATCTACAGGTGCTCAGCAGTGTGCAGAGCCATCCCTGGGATGATCAACACAGGGATACGAGGGTTTCCAAAACAGGATACGAGGGTTTCCACAAGTACATTCCACCCACTCATTTTCAAGACACCCTCCTGGATCCAACAGACAGTGGTTACATAGTAGCCTTACGAATAATGCAACCATTTAATTGTCTATTTTGAGCACACTTCTGTTAAAAAAACAAACACAAAACAAAAACACACACACACCCCACCACACCCCACCAGAAAACCCACAGAGCTCACTTTCCAAGAGCATTTTTGCCTCTATAGGACTATAGTGACTTAGAAGAGTTAACAGTTTCTCACTAAAGGGAAATTGCAATGACATAAGGAAGGAGTTTAGTTACAAATAAGCTGTCAGTTTACAGAGCCACCCACAAGTGCAGCACAGCCAGCAGTAGAGGATGCTCAATTGCACGACACTTCACAGCTCCAGGGAAAGCTCTCTCTCTTCCACAATACACTTCAGCTTTGCATTTATGTCATGAGATTTAAAAGCGCACACACACATACCAGCACCCCACAGGCATTCAGAGAAACATCAAGAAATCAACCTAAATTGAAGTCCTTTGCAAAGGTTTTAATTCTTTTGCTTCCCTTTCACCATGTTATCTCCCCAAATATTACCTCTTTTCAGGCAAGATTTTGGATACTTTTTCAGGAAGACAATCAAAGTTTGCATCCTCATTTCCTACAGAGCCATTGTTTCTGTTCTTCTTAGACCCACTTCGAAACATCTCAACTGCAGACCTTAATTCTTCCTCATCCATGGCAAATACATCTTTGTACAGGATCTCATACAATACAGCTGGACAAAAAAAAAAAAAAAAATCAACACAGAGCTCAAACAAATTAACACAATATCCGATGCACAAGAACAGCTGCAATTTTGAAGGTAAACATATCTTCAGATATTGCATACAGTTTACAAGGTATTAGTCATATTAAATTCAATTAATAAGAGAATCATAGTTTGCTTTTTATATAAAAGCATAAACAAGCTTGACTCTCCCTCCCACTCCCCATCCCCCTAAAAACAGAACATGGCTTAGCAATATATGGAAAGACATAGTTCTCTTTCACAAGGGGTGTGGGGGAGGGAAACAAAAAAGTTTCAATTTTACCCTGGCAAATAGCAGCATTTGCCTGGAATTGTTTTGTATACACAGAGTCATAATGGCCGTTGCCGGAACAACACAGTAAAATCTGGGAAAATAGAAAAAAGGTTTTAGGATGGAATGACATACAAATCTAATACTGTCTATGTGACAGTCACCCTAACTCAAAATCAGGATTTTCTTCCATTCTACATCCAAAGCTAAATTCAAATAAACAAATATTATCATTTTAAATATGAAAACCTATAGAACCCACTAAAAATCGAGTCCTAGTTAAAGTTCATAAATAATTGTCTTTTATACAAACAAAAAACTGTTGACCTGCATGCCACATTGTATTAAAACAATTGTTTCCAGCTTAATTCCGAAGCCCACATTTGTTTAAGAGGTAAAATAAACACGAACTATTACAGGCCAAATCCCTGCCCAAGCATCAAGGGCACTTTCCTACCCACATGGCTAGTAGCAGCATATCTAATAGCAGCAATAGAGGGCTCAGATTGGAATACAGAATATTTCTCTTCTAAGATCATTTTTCCCCAGCAATAGTTTTCTTGTGAAGATAAGCTGTTTCAATAGCTCTGATTCTCACCTGGGACAAATATGTACCTCTCAGGAATGCATCAGTTTTATTAGATTAATGCATTTCCATTGATTTGCCCTCTTCAGAAGGAAAAAACACACCCGTCGTCTGACTTCTCAAAAGAAAGGCCCTAGGGGCGATGGAGAACACTTTCACCTTACCAATATAAATCTATCTTGTTTTGCTCTTCAGTAACTCAGTCCAGATGTTTCATTCTACCTAGTCAGATCATTTAAATTGACAGCGGGAAATGTTTTTAGTCAGCAGAATTTCAGGAACATAAAAGCTGATCAAGTAGGGAGATTCTTCCTGCAAAAATTAAACTTGTTTCCAATAACAAATTGAAATAACAAACAAAATTGGCAGGGAAACAGCACACAAGCCACCTCAGATGGAAAGGAGCTTTACTGTTACTTGTGAAAACAGATAGTTATCCATGAGCTAAAAACTCCAGAGCTGGTTTTGTTCAGGTACATAAGAGTTGCGGGCTCTGCTGGAGTTACCAGAGTACAATTCAGGCAGCAGGAATGAACAAGTGAGCAGGGCAGGCAGGATCAAGCAGCCAGAGGAGGGGTAGGAAGTTCCCCCATTGTCCTCACCTTGTCTTCAAAGCCATTGTCTGTAGCATAGGTGGGTGGCTTTCCAGGGTACCGGTACAGAATAAAGTCTCGACTAGGTAAGCAGAGGAAAAACAAAACTTGAAAGACTGCACTCTCAGTAAACCACATCATGATGAAATTTGAAAGGAGCTGTTTGGAGAGTCTGCTGTTGGGTTATAGAGAGCAAGCAGAATACTTTCTCTGATAAATAAATGCTATTGTAAAGCAATAGCTAGATGAGCAAACTACACCCATCTTAAGAGATCTCTAAAGAAGCCAGTTGCATCTAATCACAGGTAACAGAAGTATGCATTTTATTAGTTCAGATATTTAAGACAGACTGTTCAGCCAGGGGGATGGTAAAGTTTAGGAGATACCATCCTGTGAAACGATTAGCACCTCAGTAAAGGAGACAAGCAACTCTTGCAAAAGTCCAACTTGTTCACTTAGTACTGCAGCAGACCCAGTTTGCAAAGGCAGGCTGCTGCTTCCTGCCACTGAAGGGTCAGACTTCGTTCATCGATAAGCACTTTTAGCAAGACAGCCAGCACCTGCAGCAAGCTTATGTTACACTTCAAATAAATTTCAGTGTTTGCATGCCAAGTAGTCCTCACTACTAAAGCTTTCAAGAACATATGTGTGAGTTTTAGGCATTCCTAAAGCTACCGCACAGTGTTTCCACTATACACAGCTTCTAGTTGGGTCACACATTCCCTTTCCTTCTACTGCTGGAAGGAAATATTTGACTCCAGAATGGAACATCAGGAAAGAGATACCACATAAACATTGCTAGAACTGACCCTCCCCATAATCCACACAACTGCTATCAGAACAAGGACTTGGCATGGTGACACCCACCTAGCCACTAAAGTAACTTGATCATAGTGGCATTTTACCACTTTTAACAACACGAGCACAGCAAACTGGCAAAGTTCTGGGGAAGAAGGCCAGAATACAAATGCTTTGCAGGGCAAAACACAGGGAAATTTAAGAAGGAAAGTGACACTTACTTGTAGATTACTGACAGAGCACTTATTTCCAGCTGTCCAGCACTTTCCTGCAAGAGATTAGGAAATTACACAAAAGAGCAGAACCCTCTTTAATATTGGGAACTTTATACCAGATCTCTGTAGCATTAGGATAGCTAATCAAATCTATGAGTTTGTTTAAAAGAAAACAACCAACATATCAAGAATAGAGCCAAAAATTTCCACAAATATTTACATCAGGGGATGGCCATGGTCACCACGTTGATAGCAAAAGATGCAGCTACTTCTGGCAGCTAAAGGAGGCACTCACACATACTTCAAAAAAATATATGCTGCATTTGTTTCAGACTTCGTTGTAGTCAGCGTAATTACTAAATAAAGTTTAAAAATATAGCATTCAAATAACCAGGGTAAAGGAAGAAGAAAAATGTTACAAAGTCCAATTAATATTTGCTATGAGGTACAGTTCACACATTTTTCTTTTATCTTCTTAAAGAGAAGCTGAAATTATGAATAAGGGTCATGAGAGTGACCATGGCTTTACTGTGTGGTCTGTATATATAGCTCCTTTGCACAGGAACTCCCACTGAAGTTGGTATAGTTTCAATACTACTTATTTATATTGGGTATTTGTGCGTTTTCATGCTATTGAGACTAAGACTGAGGCCTAAGTAGCAATAAAACATTTTAAACCAATGCCCATTTACTTTTCCAATTTTTTCTCCTCAAATTTTGGTATCTCCCACAGGTCTCGGGCCAGCCTCACCTTTGGATCTCCCAGGCGCTCCAGGTACTTCTCAAACGAACCTTCCACATACTTCAAACAAACAAAAAGACATAGAAAGCTTAGCCAGATAACAGTCATAACTACACTGTCAGGTAACATCACTAGCTGTTAAACAGGACCCCATGGCAAGTTGTGCAGGGAAAACATGACAGGAATAAAACAAGCAGGTTGGGGCTACTTGGCCAGCTCCCCCTCCCACAAGGCTCTGACTGGGGAAACTGCTTCAGCTGCTCCCTGCCTTAAGGCACAAGAGTTATTTGGAGGGGGCGGGAAAACAGGGAAACTACTGGAAATGACAGGTTGTCTACAAAAAAATAAAATAAATAACTACAATAAAAAAAAAAAAATCCCACACACTTTCCCCCCTCTTTCAGTACACAACACACTTGACTAACACACAAGCTGCCCCATCCCAGCTGTCCTGTGTTAAGTTCCAGTAACTCTTCACAGTTGTTTGGGGTGGGGTGGGGGGGCAGGATTGGTCTAAGCAACAGGTTCAGATACAACCAGATGGCTCTGATTACCCCAGGATGGCTGCAGGTGGACAAAAGGTGATCGGTAAACAGCAGCAAAAATGAAGTTTTATATACACACGCACATATATATATATATATATATATATATATAATATATATATATATATATATAAGTCCTCAACACTCAGAAGGATTAAGAAAGGATGCAGCCACACGACAGAGTCGTCGCCAGCATGAAGTAACCCTAACGAACGCCGAGTTTTACCTCCTAAAGGCAGCTTTTCGGCAGCACCTTCCACCCTTGGCAGGCTGCCCCGCGCACTCACCGACTCGAAGTTGCGCTGGTGCTGCCTCATGAAGGTGACGCACGCCTTCCTCACCGCCGGGTGGTGGATCTGGCACGAAAACAACTAAAAAAAAAAAGTGAGTTTTTTGGGGTGGGGGTGATGCAGCCGGGGGCCGCGCGCAGCCCGGCGCCCACCTGCTCCGAGATGGCGCGGAAGAGGCACGAGGCGTCCTTGGCCGTGAGCTTGCGGTAGAGCCCCAGGCTGCCCAGGTACTCGTCCATGGTGACCTCGCTGAGGGACTTCTGCCCGAAGTACTTCTTCCAGCCCTTGTGCATGGTGCCCGCGGGGACGAGCTGGAAGCGGAGGCCGGGGCTGGACGCGTGGCGGCGGCGCGCGCGGCCGGGCGGCGCTGGGTGTGCGTGGTGCGTGCGGTACCGTCGTGCTGTCTCCGTGTGGGGCCGGGCGGCCCCGCGCCCCGTGCCGTGTTGTGTAAAGACCGTTTTTTTAATTCTGTATTAAGTGCATTCAAGTATTTACACTTGGCCTTATGTACATAGCGGTGCCGCGGGCGGGCGGGGGCTGGGGTGGGGGGGAGCTGGCGGACGTGAATGTAAATAAATTCGATATATATATTGCTACGTGGGGCTCTGCCCGGCCATGCGCTGCACCCAGGATCCCCCCCAGTGCCCCGTGTACCCTGGAGGCAGCGGTGCGGTGCAGAGCTCTTTATTGAAGGGCAGGGAGGTGCTGGTGGCTACTGCTGTCGCTGCGCCTGGGCCACGCGGCATTGCACGGCAGCCACCAGCGCAGCCCCTTTCCCCGAGCCGTCCTCCGACTGCAGGAAGGTGACGAAGCACTTGGGCGCCAGCTCGCGCAGCGTTTGCTGCAGGTGCTGGGAGAAGCTGTGACACAGACGGGAGAGGAGCATGAGCTGCCGCCGGGGCTCCCGCCGGCGCCTCCCGCCGCACGCCCGCCCTGCTCACCGTGGGTGCAGCTTGTAGAGGGTGCCGTCCACCCCCACCGTCACCGCCAGCTGCGTCAGGCCCCTGCTCTCCCGCATCTTCTCCACGACGGCGGCCATGCCGGCGGCGCAGAGCTGGGCCGCGCGCAGCGACACGGTCTGGCACACCTCCCGCACCAGCACGCTGTCCTCGAAGCTGGCGTCGAGCTCCAGCTCGTGCAGGATCCCGCGCACTTGCCGCAGGGCCAGCCCGTCGCTGCAGGCACAACGCGGCCCATCAGCACCGCCGGCCCGAGTTGTGCACCCCCTGGCCTGCAGCGCTGATGGAGGTGGCATCATCCCGCGGGACGGCACAGCTTCCCCAGCCCGTGGCTCCGGCACTCACATCTCGATGGTGGAGAGGAACTTGGTCTGGAAGATGTCCCTGGTCTGCAGCTTGAGCGAGGGCTTGCCCCGGAATAGGATGTGCTTGTCCACCAGCGCCAGCAGGATGTAGCGCACGATCTCGCCCAGGTACATGCCGCTGATGAGCTTCTCGAACCTGCCGGCGGGCAGCCTGCGCTGGGCACCGCCAGCCCCCTGCACCCGGCAGGCAGCCCCGCGCTGGGCCCCTCACCCACCTCTGCTTGCCCGGGTTGATGGTTTTCTCATCCACCATGCGGTCGAAGTCGGTGAAGAAGTCGTCCAGGCAGCCGTTCTCCCCAAAGGCGCCCCACTCCATGTTGATGCACATGCGGCCCTCCTCCTCCTCGACCGCGTCCACGTTCTGCATCTCCTCCATGTAGCAGGCGTTGGTCCCCGTGCCTGCGGGCATGACAACGCTGTTGGCCCTTGCTCGATGTGGTCATACCGGGGGCCTGGGGTGGTGCTGGTAGGGACGTGCTGCCTCTCTGCCCCATGCGTGGGCACGGGGATCACGCTCACCCACAATGAGGCCGATCTCACAGCTGGGGTCATCGTAGCCGCAAGACATCATGGTGCCCACGGTGTCATTCACCACGGCCACGATATCCAGCCCCGAGTGCTGCAAAGCAAGTGGCAGGGACGCATGTGGCTTTGGAACACCCAGCTGGCTCCTGGGGATGGCCGGGAGGGGGATGCCAGGTTCCTGTCCCCATGCGTGGCATCACTGCACTGCCCTGTCCGGACCTGTTTGCGCCGGGCAGCCTCGCGCAGCATCTGCACCACGTCGTTGCCCACGCAGCCCGAGGCGCTGAAGCCTTTGGTCCAGCTCAGCAGCACGGCCTGGGGGAGTGAGACGGGAGCAGCGCGGCCAGGCGCAGCCCCGGCCCAGCCCGGCCGCGTGGGGCTGGAGCAGCCCCCTCACCTTGTCCAGGCCCAGCTGGCGGCAGGGGAAGGAGAAGGTGAAGCCGAGCGGCAGGACCTGCCCCGTCAGGCCCTGCTTCTGCTGGAAGTCCATGATGCAGTCGATGATGTGGTCGAAGAGCTGGGGAGGGCGGATGCTGTGAGCCGGGCAGGGGGTTGTCCGGCTCCTGCAGCCCCCGCAACCCCCTGCATCCCAATCCCAGAGGAAGACACATCCCCCGTCCCGTGGCAGGTCTCACCGCCTCGCCAGTGCCCTGCATGATGGCCAGCGGGATGGCGTAGATCTCGCTGGCCATGCGGACGCCCTCCTTCTCCACGTGCACCACCAGCACGCGGAAGTTGGTGCCCCCCAGGTCCAGCGCCAGGAAATCGCCTCTCTCTGCAGGGAGCCAACATGGAGTGTCAGCAGGGCTGCAGCACCGCCGCCCTCCCTGCGCCCTCGCTGCGGCCCTCACCGGTGCCGTCCGGCGTGTTGCGCACGTAGCTGGGCAGCATGCGGATAGAGGACTGCGCGTTGGTCTCCTTGTTCAGGCCCAGGTCCATCTCCCGCCGCATGAGTGCCTGCACGCGCTGCAGGTCGGCAGTGCTGAGCCGCAGCGGCGCCAGGAGCTGGTCCAGCTCGCGGCGCTGGACGGCCAGGCGCAGCGCCACCGCTGTCACCCTGGCGGCCCCCCGACCACCCCCATCCGTCGCGGGCACCAGGGTGACCGTGCACTCGGGGGCCAGCAGCTTGGTGATGCGATGCAGGATCTCCCCAAACCTGCGGGAGGGAGAGGATGGCGAGGGCCGGGCTCCCTATGTCCCACCGTGGTGGCCACCAGCGCCACATGGGGGGTCTCAGGTGCCACCTCACCTAGGGTGACCCCGGTACACGGTGCCGTCCACCGCCACGTTGGTTTTGAGCCGCTCCAGCTCCCGGCTCTGGCACATGTAGCTGAGGATGGCGGCCAGCCCGGCGGCGCAGAGCCCCGCGGCACGGGTCACCACGGCGCGGCACACCTGCTGCACGTGGCAGCAGTCCTGCTCGCTCGGTGCCAGCCCCAGCGCCTGCAGGGTGCTCCGTGCCGTGGCCAGGCCCGCCTCGTCGCTGTGGCGCAGAGCACGGCACTGGCACCCGCTCCCACAACGAGGTGCCACCTGCCTGTCACCCCCCTCTGCCGCGTGCCCGTGGCAGCCCCCAGACACTCACTCGATGATCTCCAGGACCTGCTGGGTCTTGAACACATCCTTGGTGCCCAGAGCAGGGGCTGCAGTCCCGCTGAAAAGGGCTCCCTCAGCAGCCAGCTTGGCCAGCACGTGCCGGACAATCTCCCCCAGGTAGAGGCCCCCAATGAGCTTCTCAAACCTGTGTAAAGATCCCCACATGCATGTCAACCCCCACAGCTCTCTCCTCCCCTGCAAGGCCACCCTCGCACATGCCCAGCGCTGCCCCAGCACCCCTCGGCCCTGCAAGAGCACTAAGAGCATCTCAGGTGCCGTTCGCTTGTGTTTGTGGGCCCCGGGAGAGCCTGTGCTCGCTGCAGAACATGCTGCACCTCTGGTGTCCCGGCTTCTGCGATTCCTGGTCCACACTCTGGTCATAGGGGGTCAGCACGCAGTTCAGGGCACCGTCGTCCCCGAAGGAGCCCCACTCGGTGTTGACACACATCCGCCCACTGGTCTCCTCTGCTAACTCCACGTGACATCCTTCAGCCATGAAGCAGCTGTTGGTGCCCGTATCTGTAGGGAGCCGGGCAGAGGGAGCTGAGCACCAGCGTGGGCCCCCCTGCACCCGCTGCACCGGCCTGCAGGGCACCCGCTTCTCACCAGCGAGCAAGGCAACCTCGCAGGGCATCCCCTCCATGCTGCAGCTCATCATGGTGCCCACCGTGTCGTTGATGAGGGCGACAACATCCACGTGGTAGCGCTGGCCGGGAGCGGAGCAAGAGCCTCATCAGCCCCCATGCGGAGGGCAGTGCCTCGGTCGGGACCCGGCCAACTCCCCACCTCCTGCTTGTTGATGGCCGCCTGCAGCAGCTGCACGACGTCCTGTCCCTCCACGTCGCTGCAGCGGACATCCTTGGACCAGGCGATGAGCTCGCCCTGCGGAGAGCACGGCCTGGCTGTTGGCACTCGGTGCTGCACGGGCCCGGTGCCCTGCTGAGAGTGACCGGGGAGCTGGGGCTGCCCCGCTCGCCTGGTCCAGCCGCGTCTGCCTGCAGCTGAACGGGAAGACGAAGCCCAAGGGTAGGCGCTGCTGGGGGTTGCTGAGGCCGGCGCCGTCCAGGAACTGGCACAGGCACTGGGCGATGAAGTTGAAGAGCTGCCAAGGCGCGAATGGAGTTACTGCCTGGTGTCCCACGGCCAGGGATATCCTGCTCCCCGTCCCTGCACGTAGCAGGTCGCACGGGGCCACCCTCCGCTGCAGCCCTGCCCGTACCGCTTCCCCCTTGCCCTGCATGATGTCCTCCGGGATGTCGAAGAGCTGGTCCTTCAGCTGCAGGTTCTGGTTCCCGTCACCCGGCAGGGTCACCCAGAGGGTCCGCACGTGTCTCCGGCGCAGCTCCACCACCAAGAACTCGCCCTTTTCTGCCGGGGAGCAGATGTGGTGTCAAATCCCCGTCAGCCCCAAATCTCCTCCTTACCTGTCCTGACCAGCGCCGCTCGCCCCCCTGGGAGGCAGGAATTCCCAGCATGGGGACAGTGCAGGGGCTGGTGAAGCGGTTCCTGGGCTCTGCCCCTCGGCAGCAGGAGCCAGCGCGAGGTGGCAGCTCCTGTTGCGGCCGTCCCCACGCGTCCCCGGCCGGGCTCCTCACCGGTGCCATCAGGTGTGGAGCACACATAGGTGGGCAGCATGTGCACGGTGGCCTCTGCGTGCGTCTGCTGGCTCAGCCCCTTGGCCATGGCCTCCAGCATGTGGCCCTTCACCTCGTGCAGCGTCTCCAGGGACACAGTGAGCTCCAGCAGGACCCGCTGCACCTGCGGGTGGCTTGTCAGGGCCCGTCTGGGGACACTTGGTCCCCGGTGCCGGCGCAGGGACCAGCCTTACCGGTGTGAGGGCGGGAGCCTCATCGCAGGGCTCCAGCGGCAGGTTCTCCTGGGGCCTGCATGGCGGGAGGTGGCCGGTCACCCGGCCGAGCTTGGCTTCGCCCAGCCATGGCGGGGCCAGCACCAGGGGCCCCCCAAGAGGCCGCGCGGCCCCAGGCCCTCACCGGTTCAAGAAGCGGGTGGGGGGCGACCAGCTCCTCTCGTTGTGGACCATGACGAGGCCCCGCGGCAGGAGCAGGATGACATCGGTGGTGAAGGTGCTCGGGCCCCGTCCCCGGGAGGCCCCGCCACGCTGGCCAGAGCGGGGCTGGCCGCCCCCGGGGCCGCGGGGAGCAGGGTGGGACATGGCTCCTGCGGCCGGGGGCACCGGGCCCGGTGGTGGGGGCCGGGGGGTGGTGGGAGCCGGGCCCGGGGACCGGGGACTGCTGCCAACGCAGAGGCTGTTGCCTTGGCGACAGGTAGAGTCCCCAGGGATGCCCTGCCCCACCATTGGCCAGGACGCGGCTCTGGTGGCCACGGTGATGACCAATGGGGCGGCCCGCTGCTGCGCGGGATGCGGCTGGGTGCCCCGCGCACATCCCCAGGTAGCCCCGCTGCAGCCCCGGCCCCGCTGCGGCCCCCGCGCCCTGGTGGGCGCCCTGTTTCCAGGCTCATCCGCGTTCGGCTGTGCTTCCAATTAGCAGTTTTAAATTTGAGCCCAAATTTTAATTAGCTCAGCGTCAACTTGCCCCATTAATTAAGCAGGTGCATTAATGAGCCCTCCCCTTCCTAATGAGGGGCTCTGCAGCAGGAGGTGGGTAAGCAGGAGGCCCGCGCAGGCGGCCGGGCTTGGGACCGCAGTGGCTGCAGGGCAGCGCCTGGAAGGAGGCTGAGCTGCCCTGCTGCCCGCAGGGCTCTGTGCTGCCCTTGAGGCCCTGGGGGCTACAAGCACAAAGTGGCAGCGTCCCCAGGGGCACTGCGGCAGGAGAGGCCCCCAGGATCCAGCCCAGGGCACTCCATAAAGATGCTGGCCCTGGGCCAGGAGCAGAGCAGAACGGGCTCACCTGGCTTGCCAGAGCAGCACACTCAGCACCTACCCAGCCGGGGCAGCCAGCGAGCGCTGCAGGGACACGGGGGTCACAGCTCTAGCGCTGCTGCCCCGTCTCCACTTCCCCTGGCCACATCTCTCGGCCAGCACCAACGCGCCCTCTGAAGCTACACGCGAAGCAGAGGAGCAGGAGCCTCCCAGGAGGGAAAGCCACTCACAAGCGGCTCCCCCAGCTCCACCGAGCGGAAAGGGAACAGCTGGTGGCAAATGCTCACATTAAAGCACCCTCGCAGGGGGCACAGAGAGGCATCCCCCTGCCAGGGGCACGTAGGGCGCTGGCGGGTGCACAAAGCGGTGCCGGGGAGGACAAAGGAGCCCCGAGCAGCTGGATTGCGCCAGGCGCCAGCTGAGCTCACATCTGGCAGACACAGCTGGCCGGGCTCTGCAGCAGCACCAACCTCCCCATCGAGGCCAGCAGCTGCCACGCACCGGTCTGCGTTGCTGCTTGCCGCACGCTGCCAGCTTGGAGCGCTCCCAGCAGGGATACTGCAGCACCCTGCACTGGCCATGCACCACCCTGGCAGAGAGGGCCCTCGGCTCCCACCGCCTCTCAGCCCCCGCAGCCCAAAGACAGTCATTTTACATGCATCGTCTGTTATTCCTCCTCTCCTCCCTCCAGCGCCTTCCCAATCCCCAGAGAAAGACAGCACAGCTCCTTCGTGTTGCTGCAGTTTCATAAAAACATACATAAATATATTTCCATTTCTTTAACGGGAGAGCAAAGCTGCACAGGCACCTATAAAACACACAGTCACTTCTCCACCCAGCGCTCCCTGCACAGATCGTATAAAACATATAAAATGGGGGTGGGAGAAGGAGGCTGCAGCGGAAGCACGGGTAGGCCTTGCGCAGATCCTCGCCGGCCGAGCGCTCCCGCGGCTCACGAAGCTGCCCTGGGAAGGCCCCCTCGCTGCTCGTCTCAGAATTTCCTCTTGCTCCGCCGGCAGGCTTTGGTTTGTTGCCGACCGCCCAAGTCAAGAGCCACACGTGGCTCCAAGTCCACCAAGTAGTCTGCGGCTTCTGCAACAGAGATGGGCGACTTGGCGGGGGAAACGCTGAAAGGAGCACGCAAGAGGGGGCTCGGGCTGTTCCCAGCATCGTCCTCGGCTCGGCCGGGGAAAGCAGGAGGCGACTGTTGGTCTCTCAGTCCAGAGAGGGGGGTCCTCGCATCAGCACCTGGAACAAAAGCGCAGGTGAGGGCACTTGTGAGGGAAGGAGGATGCCTGTCCTCAGAGCCCAGGGGGAAAGCACCTCAACCAGGCTGGGAAGGCTGCGCTCTGCTGTCTCCAGGGAGCAGGCAGGTGGACAGAGGCTTCTTGGCGCAGTGGCTCTGAGCACAGCCCTGCCTGCCCTGGGCTCTGGGCATCAGAGCAGTATCCTGAGCTCCTGCCAGCAGGAACAGCCAGGGTCATGTCCGGCCACAGGAGCACCCCAGCCACCCTCTGCAGCTCTGGGAGCCACCCAGACGGCATCACGGCTCCCCAGCAGCGCAGAGCAGGGCTGTGCCCTCACCGTCATGTCCTTCAGTGTGCCAGGCCCACCTACCCCAGAGCTTTGTGGCAACTTGGGCCTACTGAAGGGAGTACAAAGGGCTGATGAATGCCATAGCCTCCCGCTCTGCTCATTTCAAGGCAAATTTGCTTCCCACAGAGCCCAGGCTAAGCTAGGACCTGCAGCAGAAACTGAAGGGCTCAAAAGGAGGCCTTGACCAGGCAAGGCAGTCCCAGAAGCAGTTTCCCACCTGTAGATCTGCTCTCCGAGAGCTCCAGCATGCTGAGGAGTCGCCCCTCGTGCCTTCCAACGTCCTGCCAAGGGCGAGAACAGCCGTCACACCACAGCAGTGCGGCAAGGACACATCCCCTCCCGTGCCCCAGGCGGCCCCTTGGCTGCAGGTCCTCCCAGCACACTCCGCATTTCTGAGTGCACAGCTGAGCAGGAGCAGCAGCCAACACGCATGGCACTGCCCCAGACCGAGCGCAAGCTCTGCTGCTGGCAGCTGTTACTAATACGGAGCCTGATCCCAAGGGAGGCTGGATCCCCAAGCCCAGCGAGTGAGCACAGAGTTGCAACCCGGACATCCGGGTACACGAGGCCTGCGACACTTCAGGCACATCGCCCGACACTGTGACTCCACACACAGGCTCCATCCTGCTGTCTTAGAGAAACTGTGGTGCTGGAATGAAGAGACTTCCTCCTTGGCACGATCAGATGGAGAGCGCTCATCTTGTGCCCTCTCTTAGGCCCCAGGAAGATGTGGCCACGCTGCTCACACAGGCTAAGGGAAGAGCACTTTGCCCAGCAAAGTCTCCCTTTCTGTCTGCCCTCCATCCCCTAGAAATGCTCTAGAAGTCACTGGCAGTCCTGCTGCAAGGCCGGAGCTCAAAATAACCCCCAAAGGGGCCTGGGCAGGAACCCAGCAGCCTCACCAGGAAGCTTCCCAATGGCCCAGACCATGCCCAGGTACGACCTGCTCCCCACAGCTGAGCAGCCACCTCAACACAAGACAGAGCCAGAGGAAACAGGGAGCCTTGCCAAGCTGTCCCAAGGGTCAGCTAGGCTCCAGCATCCTGAGTGGGTGCAGTGAGTCACACAGTGCCATGAGCTGAGTGGGGCAGCATCACACAGTGCCATGGCGCCTGTCACATGCAGAAGCAGCCAGGCCCTGCAGGACTCTGAGCCACGCAGTGCTTGGCTGTATCCCAGCCAAAAATCGTCAACCAGAAATCTCATCATTTGCATCTGAATCCCCAAGGGCTGAGGCCTGTGGTGGATTTAAGGGATTATACGAAACTAAGACATCATGTTGCATCTTCATGCTGAGAATCACATTTCTGAGCAGAGGCAGAGCAGCTGCGCTATGGCTGTGCCCACGGTGGGGAGGCTTGGAAGGGCCCCCCCTCTGTGCCCTACCGGGACAGCCGGGAGCAGGAAAAATCATAGTGGGGGCCAACATGTGGCAATAACTGTGTGCCAGCTGCTCCCCATGCTACCCTCACACCTCTCATGGCAAGGCCTGTCCCCCACGGAGCCAGCAGGGCAGCCACCGTGCTCGCTTCCGCACATTTCTCCTAGGATGCTTTGCTTTGCTCCTGGCACTCTGTGGTTCTCCCTACTTTGACTATAAAGCCCTCCCCAATGGGAAGGGGTTTGTGGAGAGAGTCGGCCACATTCGTCATCCTGACACTGCCCTCCGCTCATCTATGCCCAGGCGAGGAAGCCTGCAGGACGGAGGCGCTGCTTGGCAGCAGGACAGCCCTGGCTCCCTGCCTGCTGGAGAGGCTCCTGGCAGCTCTGCTGGATTAGCTCATCCCCTGGGACTGGTCCACGCTCTTGCAAAACACTGTGAAAGGGACGGCATGAGCTCTCTGGCCACAGCTACCCTACAGCGGGTAAGCTCATCCCGAGTGCCAGGGAAATGGCTCTTGCTGGCAACCTGCCCCCGAGCGCAGCACAAAGCGAAGGAGCCGGTCTGCAGGGTCACCCCTCACCTTGGCGCTCCGCAGCCTCCTGGTTCCCTGAGCTTGCCTAGCAGCCTGAAGGCAGTTGTCCACATGCCTCTGATACTGCAGCAGTGGCACCAGTGACTTACAGAGGTAGCACTTCTCACACCTGCCAGGCAGCAAAGGACAGAGCACTGCATTAGGATTCACCCTGAGCTGGGCTACCAACCACCAGCGGCCACTCTCCTCCTGCAGGCCATGCCACAGATGAGACATGTCACCACGTCGGCACTTGCTCAGTGGGATCGGGCCAGCACCAATGACGAAGACTGAGTGATTATCAGTTTTCCCTGCCTGTTCCTCTCTATCCTGCTGCTGCAGCAGCAGGACAGTAATCAAATCTGCTCATCTAACTATCTCAAACACCACTGACTTCTCCCCAGACATAAAGCACCCTGTCAAAATCCGCAGAAATGAAGTGCAAGGGCTTTGCAAAGGGGAGTTAAATTCTGCCTGAAAAGCAAACCAAGTGTGTTAAATCAGAGAGACATTTTACCAGGGCTGGATGAACTTGTCTGACTAGTAAATCAAGTCTTTCTCTATACTGTCTCCATTTTATATCAAGCCATGTTGGGAGAGGAATGCGGAGCACATACTCCTGCTGGGTGCCTGGCACAGGCACTCTCTCTTGGAGTCGCGTTCCTCAAATCCCCTCATGTGCGCAGAGGATGCCCAGACTCAGGCAGGATGGATTGAATGTGCCTAGGAAGAAAATCACCCTGGGTGAAGGGAGATGAAGGTCAGGTATGGATTTACCCAGCAACACTCGCTGCCACGACAGCTCTCAGCACGGATAGCACCATGCAGAAGAGGGCACTGGTTCTTTGGAGAAGAGCATCCACCCAGGGAGTTACTCAAGGATGGACCATCTGCACAGAGACGAGCCCTCGGGGACCCGCCCCAGCAGCACTGTGTTCAGTTTGATAAGCAGCACTCACCTACTAAAACTCACCCCAGGCTCTAGAATGCATATGGAGAGCCCCCATCGAGCAAAACTCTGCAGTACTTTTCCTGTATTTTCTTTCCAGTCAGTGCTGATTACCCAGATAATGTGTCTAAACAGAAGCTGTCCTCTCTATAATTAGCCTAATTCCATTAGTGATGTTGCCATCCACTGTTTGTAACAGCAAAATTGCTTCCATAGCAGGGATTTTACTGTCAGATCCTCTCTTATGATGCTTTGTGTGGGTGGGAGGAGGAGGGGCTGCATGGGAAGAGATTAAACAAAGCCACTGCTATTCTGAAAGTCTAATTTAATTAAGAGTATCACTACAGGTGCCATGTTGACAGCCTCCCTGTCCAAGCCTCTCCTTTTCCTGGGGTTACCAGGCTCAAATTTCCCATTAGAAACTGGCTGAGTTAGCACCATTTTAACTACATCTCCCTCCACAATGGCCAGAGAGTGCACATCCCAGCTCGCCATGGGTTTGGCCAAAAGGAACTTAGCGTAAAGAATAAACATTCTGAACACAGTAAATTCCTCTTGTTTTGCTATAAAAATACCCAGTACTGCAACAAAATGGACTGAGGGAAGGCAATTTCTTAGGGAAGTACTGCCAGAAGGCCATCTCCCAGAATTTATGCAGGTAAAAAGACATCCACAGTCAAGCTAGAACAGGAGCACAGGGCCCAGTGTCAGAGGAGCAAGGGAACCTACTCACTTGTCAATGCCTGAGGACGCCGGGCCGCTCTCACTGCTGGCAGCTCTGCTTCTTGCTTCTCTCTGGCGCCGGGTGAGCACTGGAGACAAAGTAGAAAGGGTGACCCACCATCCACCCCACCGCATCCCCCCGCAGCATCCGCAGAGCATGCATTCCAACCTCCCCCATTCAGGCCTGCAGCAGGCTTCAAGGCAGAAGAAAAGGCAAAGAAACACTGCACTGGGATAGGTCTTTCCTTCAGAAGGTGTAGTGAGCAATTCTCCTTTCTTTTTTTGGAGGAATCTCCTTTTTTTTTTTTTTTTTTTTTTTTTCCCCTACATCTGCAGACCAGGTAGCCGTTTCACACTGTAACTTGTCTTGACCGCCAGAAAGAGCTTTATCAACAGGATGCCACTCACAGCCATTCCTTCTGGAAAGGGAAGGCTTCAACAACTAGCTTGAAGGGTCACTGCTTTCCTCCCCTCCCAAGCGAAAGCAGAGACACCTTCCCGCTCCCCTGCATGGAGCTCTGTGAGGACTCTGGATGGCTCTTCCCAAGCCAGGCGTCGCTGATGCTTCTCTCCAATGGCAGCAGGGAAGGGCCTGCTCCAACGTGCGTAGGTAGCTAGCGAGATCCTGGCCTGACTAGCATGCTGATGACGGGAGCCAACATTTTCTCTTTCCTCAGCAATCCCAAGCAGTCTCTCCAAACCTGCTCTCCAGGCATCTGCAGGGAGCATGTCTAAGTGTTGTCTCTTTCAGTTGAATTCCTCTCAGCATATTTCTGTTGACATGCCACCAGCAAAGATCCTCAGGGAGCGTATCGGATATCTTAGCTCGCTGCACCAGGGACATCCAAGATTCCAGCTCCAAAACAGATGTTGCAGTAAGCACTCTCAGCAATCTGGCTAAAGCAGAATGCATGGAGCTGTTTTACAGCCTGGCAGCACTGCTTCCCATACCCGATATTCTCACTAAAGAAAGGCCAATGTATAGGCCTGTTATTATTGGCACAAATTCTATGGGAAAGAAGGGGACAATCCTGCAGAGAATGGGGGAAATCCTTCAGAGCTTTAGGAATACCCCATTTCCAGAGCATGAAGCAATCCTGCAAGACCCAGTATTCATCTCCAGTACTGACAGATGAGGACTTTTCATTCCCAGCCACCTCTGATCTGCAGCCCCAAGCAGCACAGGGCTGCAGGCTCCTCACAAGCTCGGGGGGCTAAGGGAGACCCCACTTCAAAGCCGTCTCAAGCTCGACCACATCCTAGCACGCAGGCATCGTCATCAGGTGGTGACCGAGGACAACAGCTCTTTTTTCCTCACAAGCATCAAGGCAGCATCTCTGTTTAACCCAGCTTGGCCCAGATTTGAAGTGGCAGTCTGATTAACAGGACGGACAACCACGGCCAACCCCCAAGGCATCCAGCCTCCCCACAACCCAACTGACTTGTGTGTTTGACAGCCTGGTGAAAGCTGCTCTCCACATCAGTGTGCACTTGTTAATATTCTCTTAACACCGTCTCGGGGGGCTTGTGCGCTAGCTCAGGTGTTAATCAGTTCTATTTTTTATCAAAAGCAGTGAACACATCTGGCATAATGGGCCCATTAGAGATCTCGGGGACCAGCTCTACAGCTGCTCAAGGGAGGACGCCCAGCTGTGCTGCTGAAAGCAGGGGTAGAGGAGAGAGAATAGGGCCAGCAGCGCGAGGGGCTTGGTGAAGCACAGCAGAGTCAGCCTGTTACCCGTTCACATATTTCACACGCACTGGCAAGGCACAGCCCCTGCCAAAACACCCCAGCAGCCTGCGGGAAGGGGTTTCAGAGAGAAAAAAACAGCTTGCCGTAGGGACAATCTCTACTGCAACCGAGCAGGCCTGACTGGCTCTGTGACAGGAACTTTGTAGCTCTCCCACATGTAATGCTCTTTGCTAGGCCAGACGTGTTTTGTAGCCTGAAAACGACCTTTTCACCAGCCCTGCATTTCTCTGGGTTGACAAGTGATCCCTGGTGTGCTCGGCTCCAGCTCTCCCCTGCGGGAAGAGGATCAGGCCCTTCCCGGCTGCCTCCTGGGGCCAGTGGGAGGGCAGCGGCAGCAGGGCCAGATCTGACCCAGCACGAGGCACCTGCTGTTCGCTGCAGCGGGTTCCTCCTCCGGGCACTCAGCTTCCTATTCTTACTACCCGCTGTACTATTTTTGTGCAAGATCCTATTAATGGCAGCCTCTCCAGCATCTTGTCCTTTTTCACAAGTGATGAAGCTTTTCTCCGCACCCGTTCTGTTACTCTTCCTGCTGTACCAGTGCCACTTCTATTGATGTCAGGAGCTTTTTAACAGCACCATCGCTTATGCTTCTGCCACTCCGGAGATTGACAGCTGCTTCAGGTGGTATTTGAGGCTTGGGGAGGAAGGGATGCATCAAATCCTCTTTTTCCTGGGCTCACTTGGGAATTGAGATGTTGTGAGTGCAGAGATGGAGGGCCACAGGAACAGAGCACGTCCCAAAGCTCGAGCCTACTCAATATGCTCAGACCCAGCCAAGACTCGCTTCCAGACTGATGCCCGTATTGGCAGCAGCAGAAGGCGATGGATCTGACGACTTCATCGGAGAGCCCCCTCACAAGCAAACCCTTCCCATGATTGCACAAAGGAAGAAGGAGCTGGCACAACACCTCCGAGGGCTTCATTAATTCCCTGGGAATCTACAGCATTCATGGACCTGGCAACTAAGGCTCCAAGGCTCCCCAAGCTGGTGCAGTAGCTAAAACACCAGCAGGCTCTTCCATGTCATCTACTCAGATGACAAGGAAATGGAAATTCATGACCAGATTTTCATACAGTCCAGGTATGTGGTGATCCAGGCATCCAGCCAAGGCAACAATGTACATACATCATGGAAGCATTTGTAACTCATCTTGTGGAGCTGAATGGCTTGAAAAACCTACTCTCAAATATCAGCCAGGCTGAGCTGGCCTCCTCATTCAAAGCACTTCAAGGCTTTGGGGGATGATTAGAAGAGGGAATAAGAGGAGAAAAAAAATGAAAGAAATCATTTTGTAATTTTAAAGCAGAAAACACTGAGATTAAAGCAGTCTGCAGTACTAAAGATATTGGGAGTATCAGGATTTAATAAGTCCTAAGACAGGTCAGAACCCCTGACCCAGTACAGTAAAGGGTAACTGAAGCCTTTTTTAAATGGATCAGGAGAGGGTTTGGTGGGGGGAAAAACTTTGATTTTCTTTCACATGTGGTTATTGCTGCATTCTTGGGATTACTGCTGTGTTTTTTGCTTCAGAAGACAATTCAACCACTCACTCTCTTCCAAATAGCTATCCATACCTACATCCCCAAGAAGACCAGTTTGAGAGCAGCATGAAAAGGCCAGCCCTGAACTCTGTCCTGCTGAAATACAACACCAAAAGAAAGAACAAGCTCCCTTGCACTGCCAAAAAACTCAAAGCCTTTTCTGGATCGCAGTCAGGATTCCCTAGGATCAATGGATATCAATCTGGTCACACTAGGGACTTGATTACCACAGGACAAAAGATATTCTGCTAAAAAGTATATTAAAAATTCTGCTTCATTTTGCAGCATGCATAAGACCTTTGTGAGCACTGAGGATGGCAGTGGAACTGTGACAATCCATAACTTGCAAGAGCCATTCCCCTTTTGCAGAAGTAGTTGATTTGTGCCCACAGAGTCAACTCCCCACCAGAATTCAGCACCAAGCAGCATCAGCTGCTACGCTGGCTCTTTCTGTCATATCTCCAAAGATTTAGTGTAACGGGGACCCTGTATTTTAAAACTACATCAATTCTGCATTAAGATTACATGATGAAACTTCCTTTTGCTAGAGAAATGCAGAAGTTAGAGTTCTTGTACCAGCTCTGATTTGCTCAAATTGCTTAGACATCATAGATTAAGGTTGTACTTAATAACTCAATATGTAACTGAAAATTATATATGCACAACCTGAAAACTTAATCTTATTACAAGCTACTTCTTTGATATTACCTGACATTATGCTAACACAGACTTTACATTTCAAGCAGAAGCTAAACCATAACTTATTGAATATGTTGATAACCAACTGGTGTATTTGTTCACTTAAGCTCTACAAAGGTTGGTTATGAAAAAATGACATGGAGAGAACTGCAAAGAAGGTTTAATATCAACATTCTGGCCGCACTCCGACGCTTCAGTCTTCACATGAAGAAGAAAGATCTGAGCTCCCAGGTCGATAGTTATCATTTTATAATTTTAGAGAAACAAGAGGGAAACTTTTCTCAGTCTCTCACTGCTGAGCAAACCATTTAAACAAATACAAATGTCAGACTCATTGCACAGCGTAGACTGTGCTCGGAGTTGTACAGAAAATGTTCCTTTTTCAGAGCTCTGAAGGATGCTCTCACTTGTGTAGCTCTGGAGTCTGTCATTTTCTAGCACTGGCAAATTCTCTGCAGGTCCTCACAAAGCACACAAAAGATGTGCCTTTTGAGTGAAGCAGCCATGGCCAGATCCTGGGATAATATTCAGCTTACACACTTTCCAAGGGACTAATAATATGATCAATTATGAAGCCATTCAGAGAGAAGCGCTATCTGTGCAGTAGGTGCTGGAAAGACAGGAGCCTCCAGTAACTCTCTCCCCAGCCAGCTTGGAGGAAGGTAGAGAGAACAAATCTCTCTCTGAGCCACACAAAAAATGTCCTGATGGGGACAGGATTACAGAACAAGACTGCAAGCAACAGGAAAGGGGGACAAGCACGGAGAGCAAACACACAGAGCCAGCCCTTGGCAGACCTGGGGTGTCCAGGGCAGCCTCCTGTCCCCCGTCGCCATTGCAGTACATGGCGTGCAGCTCGATCTCCGTGGCTGGGAAGCCTTGCTCACACAGCGGGCACGACACGCGGCCAGCGGCTGCAGGGCTGCCCTCAGACACAGCCCTGCTGGCATTCTCGTCTCCATCAGCCTAGGAGGGAAGAAGAGGAGAAAGGGAAAAAAATCAGTCAGATGGGTCATTGTGCTGCTTCTCTTTTTTTTTTGCTAGGTGTTGAGCTCTGTGCTATCTAGGAGCTACTCTCAGACTCAGTTTTTCTCAGTAAGTTTTATTCTCCCTTCACCACATACAGGTCAGAAATAACACCGCTGGCTGGCTAAGCTGTGCAGTAGAGTCTAATTCTTCTTCCAAAGGCAACGCGTCCTGCTGAATCACGGTGAAACTTCCCTGCACAGCCGTGCACAACATTTAAGGCAAACATCACCTGCACTACCACAGAAAAACAGCAAAGCCTCCATTAATCAAGAAAGCTCAGAAGCGAAACTGATGGAAAATTCATGGGGCAAAGCAAGAGTTCAACACCTGAGTTGTGCTCATCAGTCTCTGGACATGATCCACGCTACACAGGCTGCACTGGCTGGGACGAGATCTTCCTCCAGGATGAAAGGAGGCTGCTGTGCACTTGCTGAGTATGGCAAGATCCCTGGAGAGCTCCTCCTCTCCAGAGGATGTGGCTGGAACAGTCATCAAAGGGGCCACAGACCAAGGAGAGAGGCAATACATTTAAAATCCATGTCACGCAAAATTTCTAGAGGTGGCTTTTCACCCGTGTTGTGAGGGCAAAATGTCACAGCCCATCTTTGTTCTCTGGGTGCTGTTAGCACTGATCTCTCCTTTTGTGTTGATTACACAGCTGTCGGGGTGCACCACTCTTCAGCCTCTGAAATGCAAACTCTTCCCCACACTAGTAATGTGCCCAAGACACAGCAGACTTCCACCATCTCATCTGTAACTAGTGCTCTGCCTAGTCAAGCTTCCTACAAGATTTATCCAGATTTAAGAAAGATTTTTTTTTCCAATTATTAAAAAACTTATTTAAATATTAACCATGTAGGAGAAAGCTGTAGGAAATTAATGCAGGAGAGTTTCTGTCCTTGTTTCTAAGCAGTGACATGTGTGCAGTTAAACTGCTGTCTGCTTCCCTCCAACAGTGTAATTTCGGGGAAGCAGTAATTGGGGTCAGCCAAGATGCTCAGCACCACTGCAGCGGTTTATCGTATTACTTGGTTTATCACCTGCTTTGCCAAATGGGGGTTTGATCCTGAACAACCATCCTCATTTTTCTACCCTGGGGGGAAGAAGAGCACTTTACTGACTCAAAGAAGCTAAGCAAGAGATTGCAGAACCGAGCCTTGAACTGAGAATCCAACCCAGAAAACCCTTTCCCAGTATCTGGCTGACAGTCCCTGAACAGCAACCCCCAAGGCCAGACAGCACACTCATTTCCAGGGAAACTTTCTGCCCTATGGAAGAGTTGTCTCAAGAATTCCTCCATCTAGAAACAGGTTGTTGAGATTTATCATCTACTGCATTTGCTCCCATACTCTGCTCTCACATCTCAGGGTCACTACATCTTGTGAAGTCCTCACCGCGGGGCATCACAAAGAGGAGTCGTGCAAACAAGACACGTCAAATCTGAACGCTCAGGTCAAACCTGCCGTACTCCGCTCAGACAACACAGAAATATAAGCTGGGAAAAGTAGCAGGCACTGCTTCTTCTAGCTGCCATTTTTAAAACAATCTTAGGAGATCACCAATTCTGCACACCCTACCTGCCCACGTTCAGCAGCAAATTATGAATTTTAAATGGAAAGGCAGCATTCTGTAACAAAAGGCATCACAGTCCCGAAACTGCTTGCACCAAACCTTGCAGGAACAACCTAAGAAACCTCAACTGCAGAACCAATCACCCCTGCCAGAAGCAGGAATTGTTGCCTCTGCTCTTCAGCAGAGAAAAGTGCCTACAAGACATAGCACTTGCAGCCAACAGGCAGCCAAGAGCAAGCCTAGAGGCTGAGCTCAAGAACAAGACTCCTCTATCCTGGCTCAGCATCTGCTGGGAAAATGTCAGTCCCATTGGTCTCTGCCTGCTTCACACTAACTGCTCATCTACACAATAGTTTTTTCAGCAGTCTTCCTGGGCAGCTGCAGGCTCAGGACTTGCTGCCAGTGATACCACTGCTGAGCAAGCCCTAGCAAGCACAACCACATCACTTCTGCATATGAGGTTGACCATCTTGTGCCCAGCAGCTGTCTAGAAACTTAAGACCCAAAGGCACCATCTACAATGAGGGACAGGCCAATATTCTGGCCAAAACTGAATGGGCCACGAATGCACTTTAGTGGCTCAGGCTACAGGTTCCATCACAGAATGATGACTGCCTCTCCTGCCTCTTCCTGCTGCAGGCTCTAATTGACAGAGGGCTACTTTGAGATACATGCAGAATGAAAGGCACACGAGAGCACAATCTGGTTTATTAAGAGGCCTATGACAAAGTGACATCAGAGCTGCAGACACCCTGTACAAGCTGCAGCCTCCCAGAATGTGCCTTCCACAAATGAACCCTCTTGTCAAGAGCTGTACGATTCTCTATTCATGTATCCTGCCAGAGCAGTACTTGGCAACCCCTTTGATACAGTTCTCTAAATTAATAGACAAAGGGAGTTTTATCAGAAGCAGGAACTGAAGTCAGATGTCGGTACTGTGACAGCTGCACAGCAATTGCTGCACAGGTGTGCCAACACAGGAAAAGGAGCCACACAACAACACACATCTGCATCGGCAGGCAGAAAGGATGGCCCTGCCACTGACTTACTACTGCTATTAACTGCTGCTGCATAGAAACTTGGATCCCTGGGCTCAGCTCACTCTTCTTGGACTGTAAACCATCACCTGCCTGCTCTCAACATTTCAATGTCATCTTTATCTCAACCCAATCTCTCTGAGCAAATTTCTCCTCTCAGAAATGGTCTGTGGAAAACAAAAGACACAAGTTCAAAGGACTGTAGCAGGGAAAAATGTGTCAAAAGATGATGCAACTAAGATTCACTAGGAATCCCACCAGAGCTCCTGGAATATCCTGCATCACTGACCACCACAGCACTCTGCTTCTACCTTTGGGCAAGCAACAGTGCTGCTGTTCAGACATCACCCAGCCAGAAATGGACATGATGTAGAATAACAAACTGGAACCGATAGCAACTCTCCAGCTCCAGAGGCAGCTGCAGGCAGCCCTTGGCCAAAGGCAACTTGAGCTGCAAAAGGATTGAAAAAAAAATGAAAAGAGAAGTGATCATGAGGATCCCAGCAGCAGAAACCCACGCCCTCAGCCACCCCAGGGAAAATGCTAGCATAGCCCAGCTGAGCCAAAGACCTAGAGATGCAGGCTGGAAGGACCCTTCCCCAGCTCCACACACTCTTACCTGCATAGGTGCATCTTTGCTGTCCAAGCAGAGCTCTTCTCTCTCTGGCTTAATATCTTCTGATGGACTCGGCTGGGTCTCTGCAAAAAACATCACCATCTCAGGGAAGGTTTGCAGCCCCCAAACTTTCCCCTCACTTGTTGGTGTAACTCAGCCCATTTCTTAACAGTGTTTTCACAGCTTCTAAACATTTTTTTAGACTTGACACAAATGTTAACAGACAATGTGCAAGAACACAGCCAGATGAGGGGTTAAAAGTCACAGCACAATGGTGTGAGGACAAAGCCACTGCAGCTTAGCAGCTTCATGGGGAGTGAGACTAGACAGAGGCAATGTGCGTGGGACACTTGCTGGGATAGAGACAATGCAAGAATAGAGCCCTCCCTCACACCCAAGCCACAGCTTCCATTCTGTGGCCTGTCACATAGTTGCACCTTGTTCAGACCTCCATGTTTTTGTTAGCAACGAAAAATGCCTCCAAGCACCACCATGACCTCTCCTTCTACAGATGCTTGTGAACAAGAGCGGTCTTTTCATCAGGTTTCTCACTTAAAACCCTGAATTGGGAAATTAAGTGAAGACTCCAACATGCTAGAGAAGACCAGGGAAGAAAAATCTCATTGGTCCCAAACATATTTGTTAATTAATATAACAGAAAAGTCATTTATGCTTTACATAGCTTTACAGTAGAGAATCTGAACATTTCCTGACGTTCTTGAAGAGACCACTCTTGACACCTCATTTTGAATGAGTGCTCTGCCCTGACATATGTTCTGGCAGAGTCAGAATTGTCTTAATAGTGTCTTAATTTGTCTTAAAGGAAATGCATCCTAAACCAGGGAATCAAACAAAGTGAACCAGTTAATTTCTGCCCTTATAAACAAAGCTGGGAGCTTTTGCTCAAATAACTTGACAATTTTCTTACTTTTTCTGAATTGTATCAGTGTGTTTTTTTCAGTGTAATATTCAGAACATTCCTAGGTACCTCTTACCTGGGCAAACACTGATCTCTTCTTCAGCAGAGTTTTCTGTGGCAATATCTGGACTTCTTCTACTGTCAAGTGAGGTCAATACAGAGATGCTGTCAAAATATAAATATACAACATAAATCTCACATCAAATAGGTGTGACAGTGTGCACACAGTTCAGAAAAGCATACAACTTATTAATTTCCAATGATCAGCAGAACAGAGAAATGCACAGATTTAAAATGCTAAGCATAAATGCCCAAAGGAAATATTTTCGTTTCAGAAGAATTAAAAACAAAAAAACACACAGAGTCAGTATTTCATGTGAGAGGAGCAAAAGACACTTCCTCGGATCTGTGGGACTCTGATTTTTCTGCTCTTAGATTAGGGAGTTCTGCAGGTACTAGCACATCCTCCCCTGTGTCAAGGCGCATTTTAAAGAGGAAAGACACAGATTTGCTTGACGCTGTCTTACTCTCCTTCCCTCTTCATACTACTGATTTTCTTTCTCATCATCCTCACGCGGCAGCCAGAAGCAGCACCAGTGCAGTACAACACAAAGCTTCCTTGCAGCAAAATCCTGCCAACACTGGCATAGTGCTTCCTTCACGTAGCATTTTGCACAAGTCCTCTCTTCTTGACCTTCATATTCCTCCACTATTTCTCCCCACGGAGCACAATGTCTTTCAGAAACAGACAGGCATTGCTGAGCAAGTCTGGCACCCATGCTGACACCCTCAGTGCTTTGCATGGCTTTCTGATTAGTCTGATCAAGTATGCAAGAATACACTTTAAAAACATGAATCCCCATACCGACAAACAGAAGATTTATTAAGCTCAATCGTAGGCCTTAGAGAGGAGAGAACAGCCACTGCTGATTTATGATAAATAGCAAAATTCTGATAGGAAATCACAAGTGGCTTCTCTCTCTAAATAAAGAATCTCAAAGCATTTGTTATGAATCCAGGCTGAGCATGTTTTACTCTGTGTCTAACATCAGGGCTCACTTCAAAAGAACTCACACAAAACAACTTGCTATGACGTTTATAAAATGGGCTAATCAATTTGAAGTCAAACCACATTGCTTGCTACACCAGCTATCTCCTGGTAACAAAGCCTATAATCATTTATTAAAACCCCAATCTACCATACTCTGCACAAAGCATAAAACAATCAGGCAGAGTGGCCCACAGAAAGCAAAGCAGCTTCTTTTTGCCACTGCTGCTTCCAAAACCTTTTCAATACCTCCAGACAACTCGAAGCGGGTTTTTTCCATTAAGTGGAACTGAGGCTGGCCAACCAGGGTGCCTGAGCTTTACCCAAGACTGCTCTGGCAAATTACCAGGAGCCAGATGGTAACACTTAAAGTGCACAAAACTGAGAAGGCTGCAGTCATTTCTTGTCCTCCTGCAGCTGTGCCAGCTGATAAACGAGGGGCACAGCACGCCAAGGGGAGCTCAGCCCTAAGGCGGGCAGCTAGGGGCGCTCAGCTGGCAAAGGGCACCAAGGTTTCACCAGCTGAACCGCGCGTCTCAGCGAACAGCCAAACCAGAAAGGCCTCCAACCCCACCAGCTACACAGCAGAGAGCCCTCTCTCCTCACATGCAACCCGGACTTCTTCTGCCTTAACCATGAGTGAGGCCAGAGCTCCTGAATTTGTGCCTTGGTGCCTTCCACACAAATGTGCAAGCTAAAAACTCAGCTGTCCCAGGCACAGATCAGCATCTGCAGCAAATCCAGACGCAGGTTCCTTTGCTCCCCAAGGTAAGCTTTAAGCTTGTTAGAAAAGTGCAAGTAAAAGGGATTTTCAAACTTTGCATATTAATATCAACTGTTCAGACCAAATATCGTTAGACTGGAGAAAAGCTGGCAGTTTTGCTCCAAAATAAGTTTGGATTATAAAACCTAGCAAATAAAAGACATATCTGCCCTCTCTTGCAATTTCCCCTTTGAATCCTCTCCTGCTTGCTCTCACTTACCCTGCTTTTCCCACAGCCTTCACTGCAGAACTGCATCCCACCAAAAAAAAAAAAAAAAAAAAAAAGGAAAAAGAAGAGTAGGCTTAAATCTGAAGAAAATCTTGTTGACTTGTCCCACACCTGTCATATGCTGAAGTGGCTTTTCTGGAGCACTGCACTCTATCTTTGGCTGATAGGCAGTGCCGTCTGGCTTCCTCCTCCCTACTTTTCCTCCCTTTTCCTCTTCTGCAGCAAGGCAAGAATATAAAAATACACACGCACACATCCAGCAATCCCTCCACCATGCTATGTATGTGCCTTTGCAGACAGATCATTCAACACACTTCTATAACTCACCTTCAGCTCACCTACCCCAGGCTCCAGCTTTACTGTATGCCAAATTAGACACAGCTTCAGAGGGTAAGGATCAAGTCCTTTTACTTGTGCTAAAATCCAGCTTGCAGGTCTTATAAAGTGCCAGTAGTAACAGATCCCTCTCCCTTGCGGCACCTCACCTCTCTCCCACAATGCTCCAACCAGGAGTACTTATTTCCAGGGTTAGGAACCAGCAGCAACTAGACCTGCTGCCAGGCTCTGCAGCTCTGGAAAGCCCCAGCGAGACCGTGACTCAAGATGGTTCAGGAGAGTGGAATAATTCAGGTCCTGGACCCCATGCTCTGAAATGACCCTCCTCACCTCTGTGTAATTTGCATTGGTTCCCCATCTTCTGGCATGTCCACTGCAGCCAGCACCTGGGAGGCCTGAAAAGGAAAAAAAAAACCTGCTATAATAAAAAGTAGTGTGTACTGCTAATAGGGTCCAAAGGGATCTGTTGGTCCCCAGGGTTTTGCCCATGGTACTGGGCACTAAATCATGTTTTTTTTTCCAAAGTGGCTAAATATCCATCTTGAACTAGCCAGCTTTCTGGCCCATTAATCCTTCTGGCAGGTCAGCAACCCTCTGTGGTAATGGTTGGCAGCACCTTTTGCCACCCTGCTGCCTAGGGAACTCCTGGACAGTCTGTGTCCATCACTCTCAAGCTGACCTTGTCCTTGTACTTCCATGGTCTCTGCCCATCCCTGGTATCTACCTGCGATATTTGTAGGCAGCACTACCCACCTTGCCCTACCTGCACTGCTGCCAAGTCAAACAACCCAAGTGTGTTGGCGTCCCCTCACATCCTCTCTCACTGCAGCAGTCCCATCTATTCTAGTTGATAATCCTGAGTGTGTCTGACCTGCTTGGCTGACCCTTCCAGACCATGTTCGACCAGAAACACTTCTCTGAATTTCACACAGATAAGCTCTGCTGCAGTTCTCTTGACTAGGAAACCAGCTGTCCCATCAAAGCAAGAAAACAGATTAACTGCACAATCTACAGCTGGTAAATCCATGCGTGATTTATCCCATTTTCCATTTACCTCTACGACTTTACTTACTCTCTCCTTTAAAAAATGTTCAAAAGCCTTATGCACTGCTGAGGTCAGGCTAACCTGCCAGTCATTACCCAGATCCCTTTCTTCTTCTTCAGTGTACATACTACACCTGCCCTTCTCTAATCAGCTGGAATTACAACAGGTTATTAGCAGTCCTTGCTGTCAGACCTGCAATTTCTCATGTCATTTCTCAAAGAAATTTAAGGGAGTCTTCTTGAGTATATTAAACTCTTTAAATTTGATTTTCACCAAAGATTTTAACTTAAATCAACTCCAGTCTTAGATGGCTGATGTACACAAAGCCTCTGGCCAGAGTTCCAATCCAAAAAAGTTATTTTTTTACCTAAGATATTCTTTATTTCTTTGTGGCACAACCTGCCACTAACATAAAATACTCCACTTCCTCCTGATTTGTTATTTCTCTGTCTCCTGAACAGTGCACATCTTTTGCTATCTTTGCTCCGGTCACAAATACTGTGTCACCATGTTTCTGTTATCCTTAATAGATTCGTTTGCGTTACGGCACCAGTTCAGATTACAGATTCTGAATCTCCACAAGCCAGTCCTTTTTCTCTAAATCTCTTAAAAACCAGGAATCTCCTAACCTTATGTGAAAGAGCACAAACAGAGGGGTTTGATTAGCCCTGAGGTTTGTTAGTAGAGCTTCACAAGCAAGCAGATCTCTTGACAACAGTGATTTTCTCCATACCAGAACTACTTGGCAGCCCGTGGCAGTCGCAGCAAGGGACATGGCCTGCCCAGGAGGTCACTGCAGCTGCAGATGAGGGTTTCAAAGCAGGCGCCTAGAGGGGTTCCTCCAGGACACGATACGCATCCTTCTTGCACTGGCACAGCACAAGTCAAGGAGCTTTTCTAAGAACTACTGAAAAAAATGCTTTAAACCATGGGTGCAGTAAGGCAGAGAGCACCTTTGAGTCCCCAGGGACATTTTCCAGCCTTGGCACAGCCTCAAATCTGCGATTCCCATCAGCAGAGCAGCCCCTGGGGCAGCAGGGGAGCCCTGGCGCAGAGCAGTACACGGGGACTCTGTCCCTCTTCTGTCCCTGCCCGTGGAATTGCATTTGATGGAGAAAAGAAATCGAGACGAGGCACAAGCAAACATCAAACATATCGATCTTGAAAGTAAATCACCTGCGCTGGCCTCAGCAGGAGACTGCAAAGAGAGGCAAGAGGAGAAGGGAGCAACCTCTTAAGCTAAAAGCGATAAGGCAGATGAAGGGATATTTAGAAATTGTTTCTCTCAAGTAAATAAAAGACGTGTAAAATTTTGCCCAGGGTTGAAATTTTAGGTTTGCTTTCCCCCTCCTTTTTTTTTTTTTCTCTTCCATCTTAAAACATCAGAAAGGTTAAATCTACACTTCTGTGGCTCTTCTAGAGAGCCCCTGTGGTCAGGATGAGTACATTAGAGTTTCCCACTCAGCACCACTAAAACCTCTTTTCTCCCCAAGAATTAATTAGGTATTAGCGTTAAACGGATAACAACAAAAAATACCCCACATTTTTCAATAATGATTAGAAGTTCGTGCCCCTCCCAGCTGCTGCAGCTTTCCTAGGGTTTTAGCTTACACCTCCATAGATCTGCAGTCACCCCAATCTTTCAGAATAAAGAAATCTCCATTTTCAAAGGAAAAGACAGAGAGAAAAAATAGCAGTTTGCATTAAGAACCTTTCAGGTCTTTGTGTCTATCCCAGAGAAATGAAAAAGGGCACAAGTCCATTTCTTTGCTCTGCAGGTCACCTCTAAGGTTTGTTTAAATCTGTACCTGCTAAACCCGACCGAAGCACCGTCATGAAAAGCCACATTTCAGCACAGGCTGCTCTGCTTTTTTTTTTTTTTTTCAGCAAACAGAAAATGCAGACATGACGTTTTTCCTAAGTGTTCAATATTACAAGACAGAATATAAATATCACAAAACAAGTTAAGTATCTTTCTAACACCAGGGTAAATGATCAAATACACTTGAAAACAGGAACAACAGAGCTGAGGCTTCAGTCATAGAGAAGATAAAGTTATACAACGATCCGGTAGTGAAGTCATTATGAAAAATGAGGGTTGGAAAAGGCTGACACAAACCTAAAATACAGCAGTAATAAATACTTCATCTGACTAGCAATCTGTTTAAACTTAGCAGTGACAGAAAGCTGCCTTCCGCTCCAGCACGAGCGCCCTGATGGAGATACAGGCTGACACCTAGTGTCCATGAACCCCAAGCAGCAAGTGTGCCGGGCGACGGGACAAGGACAACCAGGGCTGTTGCGGTGACAGATGACCTCTGGGCAGGCAGTATCTGCGTGCAGGGATGCAGGGCTGCCAGCTACGGCCAGAGGAACAAGGGGCAAAGACGCCCGTGTGAGGGTGAGGTGTATTCAAACATGGCCAGAGGAACAAGGGGCAAAGACGCTCGTGTGAGGGTGAGGTGGATTCAAACATGAAGCACCATGTGAGAGGCACTGCAAGGACAGAGTGCTGTTTCTGTCTGCTAAGCCATGACTAAGCAGAGCATAAGGGCAAGCAGAGAGCTCCTCCCAGGCCACATGTTCCCCTAAGTTGCTTTGCCCACGAGCAGTCAGCGCTCTTTCCAAGCTCGCGACCGTGATGTACTGCCACAAACACCTTGGAAGAGAAGTGTCAGCTGGAAGTCATCACCTCAGTGGTGCATTAATGGACAACTGCCAGGCTGCCTGGTGGCCACTACCTGTAAGCTGGATCTCAGCCTGCAGATTTTCCTCTCCCTTACATTGTTCATCAGCAGTGTTTGCTTTGCAGAAGGAAATGAACCCTAAAGTGGAGGGAAGAGCATGACTCATCCCTGCTCAAACACGGCTCTGTGGTCAAGCTCTTACCTGGCAGTAGCTGGTGGTTGGCTCATCATCAGAGGCAGAGTTCTTCTCCTCTTCCATGTTCTGCGCTGGACTCTCCTCTACCTCCCTTCTCTTTGAAGGGAGGAGCCAGGTGATGCCCTCAGACTCCTTCTGCACCTCTGGGTCTCCATCTTCCGCGTCATCTGCAAGCCCGTTCTCCCTACTTATCTGATCTCCTTTCCCAAGCTCATTTTGGCTCAGGGAAGAAGAGCTGGGCACAACTGGGTTACCAAACTCCTTCTTATGCAATAGCTGCCTCTGAGCCTGCTTCAGGCTCTTCTGGTAAACCTCCAGCTGACACAAGATGACTTTGGTGTACTGGTTGGGGTCCACTCCTTTGGGGCAGAACGGAATGCCCCAGTAGTAGTGCACTGTGTCTCTTGCCTCCTCCTTGCTCCTGCCCTCCTCTGGCACACTGAGCTCACAAAGCTCTGGGGCACTGCCAGGTCCCTCGTTCCGTTCCAATTGCTCTGCGGAAACACAGACTTTGGTGACATGCCCAGGTTGCCACGTGTGTTTGGTGCTTTCCCCTCCACAGCTCCTCTCAGGACTGTCACAGGTGTCCGTGGTCCAGGTGTTACAGAGTGTGGCTGGGCTGTCAGCACTGGCTGCTCCCATAGAGGAGCAAGTGCCAGGCAGGAGTTGCTCTTTTGCTTTGTGCTCTGTTGCTCTTGAAGGGCTGCAGGGGCTTGTGAACAGTCTCCGAGGTGTCAGTCGCCAGGAGCCTGGAGCAATCTTGCCAAAGGTGGGACTCAAAGAGAAGAGGTCCTCTCCAAAAGTGCCGGGTAACAGGCTTCCAGAATCACTTTTTGCTGGTGAGGAAGGCTTTTCACTTGACCTTGGTAAAGGCTGGCCTTTCCCTCGAGACACGATTATGCTGGATACTAGTGAGCTTTCAACGATTTCCTGGCTTAACCTCCTCAACACTACCAGGGGACTCCGGGCGACATCCATCTGTCCATTCCCATCAGCTCTTGCACTCTGTGAGTGGGAGCTGCACTCGGAGCGAGGGGTGTCAGGGCAACGTGCCAGACCTCCCAGGGTCTCAGAGCCTTCTTGCTCGGCGGGGTCGTTTGGGCCTGTTCTGCCCACTGCTTCTGCAGGCAACTCAGGGGTTGCATCAGAGGACTCCGAGGGCTGACAGCTCTGAAAAACAGAAGGTTGGTTCTCTATCAGCAGAGCCCACCAAGGACACTCCCAGCAGCTGCAACTTGGGCATCTGGAAACTGGGTGCTGTCTCCCCACTGATCAAAACTGGCCCCCAAGTGAGAGCACAGACTAGTTTAGACTTCCCAGGCCTCATTAGAAATGACAAAAACAACATCTCTGTGGCTGTTCTATCTCCAGCCTGTGCCAAAAATAGCTGGGCCCCCAGTAAAACCTTGTTTTGTGCAATATAGCAGAGCAGGCACAGAATGCAACATTTCTGAAGAACCCTAGTAAGCCTCTTCACATAAGCACACTCACACTAAGGCTCTCAGCAATGGCCTTCCTCAAGAGCTCCTCCTCTTCCTCTTCCTGACAGTTCACTTGCCTGGCTTCTTGCTCACTCATTTTCAGGGCCAGAGCAAACTGTTCCTCTTCAGTCATCTCTACAGAAGAAAGAAAGGAAGGATAATGTCAAGCTACAGCTGCATATGTACGTAAACACCCAACATTTACCCAGCATCTTAAGAGAGGTGCCCAAAGAGCCTCCCCTGCCCAGGATGAGCACAGAGCAAAACAACCACATCTCAGCTTTTCTTAAAAGGTACTATCAAGCTGGAGCAGGCAACGCTAAATGAAAATAGTACATGTGTGCAGAGCTGAATCACTGAGCACAAATCAGGAAATTCAGTTAGGGTTTCTATAGCAATCTAAACTCTGAATCCTTAGGTGTATTAACTACCATGGGACATCTTAAAGCTCTCATCCAAAGCATACACTATAGCTACATGCAGCAGGTTCTCAGAGGAGAAAAAGGTGTATTTTCAAAACATGCACATTTTTACATGGGAGTGACTCAGAAATAAGGCAGGATAAAGAGCAGTCTTTGTCCAATGTACTTCATTATTAGTCAAATATATGTCCCTTTGCCTTCTGACATAAATATACTTGCAATACCTCAGAGACCTAACCAAGAGCAAAAATTCACCCAAGTGGCTGGTGTGAACCTTCACAGAGGATAATATTGCTTGCTCGGTGGTTCCATGAAGGATCTTTCACATGGATACACCTCCCTTCTGCTCACATCACTGCTCCACGGGATCACTGAGCCAGCCATGCATGGGAAAGAGCTGCTTGAGTTGTAAGTACTATTTCAGCAGAAAATTTCTTCCCAAAAAGATTCCTCACTCAAGAAGTTGAGGCTGGCTATTTAGAAACAAAGCAGTTAGTTACTCTGGAAAAACACCTATTTATTTAGATTCGCTCCAGCATTTTCACTATTCTTAAAATATAGAATGCCTGCAGAACAGAGTGCAGCTTGGAAAACAACTGAACAGCTCTCCTCGGAGCTGAAAAATATATCTTCGCACTCACAACAAGCTGACAGATTTCCTTCAAAACCCCCTCGCTCCTCGAGGCAGAATCAGGCACACACCACCTCATGCATGAACCAAAAGGCCCGTGTTGATGGGTTACACGAGCTTGAGAGCAGGGGAACTGAGCAGAAAGGCTGCCCAAGCACGAAACATGCTCTCCCTGCAGCCTGGCTCAGGACAGCAGCATCCCTGGATAAAACTGCATTTGGAAGCTACGGGCTCCCATGCTCTAATCCATCCTGTCCCTAGCAGCTGCCCCGGCACCCAGCAGCACACGCAGCTCCCAAAGCAGCCCGCAGTGCCCCCTGCGAGCGAAGCCCGGGCAGCACAGCACACAGCAGGCACCCACACAGCAGCCGGTGCCCGCCTGCCCTTCCCCCAGCTGGCTGCGAATGTCAGGCTGCTTTTGTCCCCCATGGAGGCAGGATTTGGGTGGTTTTTGACTGTTCCAAATACCAGCAGTAGATTCCCTCATGCATCCTACCAGATCAGCACTTTATTGTTGTTGTTTTTTTTTTTCTTCCCTGGGAAATTTCTTTACACATTAAGAAAGAGGTTGAAGTGAAGGTAGACTGCAGCGCACTCAGGACTCATGGGGATCTTTTGTCCTTGGACAAAGTCACTCTATAATGTTACAGCCAGAAGGGACTAGAGGAAAAAAAAAAGCCCTTCTAATGGAAAACATGCTACAATCTGGTGCACAAGGAAAGCTCCCCAAAACCAGCAGTAATGTTCAGCACTTCCATAATATCCAGTACCTCCCGAGCACTCAGCGAGTACAGGCTGATTTGTTTCCCTGCCCAGACCATCACAGCAGGGAAAATTAGGCCAGATACTGCAAACCTTGACATGTGCAAGAAACACAGCGCGTGTGATCGCTCCCCCCCACTGAACACAACAAGACTTCCCACGTGCTTAAATTAAAACAGGGGCCTAAGTGTTCACCAATTCAGGCTATCAACATTCATGAAGCTTAATATAAAGCAACATTTTTTTGGCGAGTTACTAGTGTACATTTTGTTTTCTTCTCCCTCCCTGGCACAGCAAGCTCCCCTCTGGGGACAGGGAATGTGCCAGACAAATGCTGCCTCTGGCAAAGAAACCAGCGACAAACAAAATGCACTTAGTTCACATTCCAACTGAGTAGGTGCTCTGGAGATGGGGAAATCTTGAGTTCAAATCCACCTGGAATTATGGTGGGAAGTGCAGGCAGCAGCTCTGGTCTGGTCCCTTCCAAGGGAGCTGACCTGCTTTAAGCTGCAGGCTCTGGAGCTGCCTCTGCTGCTCCCGCGCTACCCTGTGCTTCACATCTCATCACTCCTCCGCAGAGCGCGTGGAGATAAGCATCTTCCTAAGCTTGATGTTGATTACATCGGTCATAATTTATGATGATTAGAAATTCTGAGTATTGCGTTAGCCTCCGATTGACGCGTGCAAATTGGAGAGCTCCGAGGAGCCAGTGCAGAAATGGGCCGTGTTCATGGGGCAGCCGTACTCTGGCTTCCAGGGAACCGGCCTTTCTCCATTCAGGCAGGGAAGACTCGGTCATGCTCACAGACATCCTGAGTCTTCCTTGGAGGATGCTCTGCTGTCTGCTGCAAGAAGCGGAAATAGCACTGCTATTCCAAGCTAGGAATTCTGGATTTCACATTTCAAGATCCATTAACGACACGTCCATCTCCACGCAATATGGAATCCAGCACAGATTGTCTTTTGGGACCAGTCCCATCCAAGGAACACCCGGAAAGGAAGGAGGGGTCAGGAAAAAAAATGTTTTGAAGGCACTACAGCCCTAAACAAATTAAACCATTTCAGAGCCTTTTTAAATGCTAATATGGCAATTTGCTAAGCGATTTATGTTCCATTTTGACATTTGCAAAGTGAATTAGATGCAAAACCCCACTAGTTGTAGTTCTAACACTTACTAATAAGAGATTTACTCAAAAATAATGGAAATGCAGGATCTCAGTATTTCCACATATCCAAAGTGCAATTACAGTAAAAACATTCAAATGTACTTTAAAGCACTGACTTCATCCGGAAAAAAGAGAGAGACTTCTTTAGGTTTTTTGTATTTCCATTTATCCTGTCAGGATGAAACGTCACAGATATATTTTAGTTATAGCTTTAGGTCAAAATGAATAAAGCCACAACAAAGCAAAAATGGGAGGATATGCTTTATAACCAGAGCCTGCAAGTATCTGCAGTTTTCCAGTTTTGAGGAGGAAGAACTTAACTCTATCCAGGAGTGCCAAATCTTTACAAAAGACCAATTTACCTTGCAATTCAAGGAATATTTTTAAAGACACTGAGAAAAATAATTACTTCAAATCTTAATTTGCCTAAAAGCAAACACCAGAAGTTTAATTATAGTTTCCAATAAGTGAGGGAGCAGAACCATCCCATGTGCTTAATAAACAGGTGACCACTCTCTAGCAGAAAACATAATGTGGCACCTAAAACCCAGGGCCTTTTGCTCCAGCACAGGTTCTGGTGAGCAGTGAAGCTCTGCTGGGAATGTCAGAAATACCCAGGAGAGGCTGTGCCCCCCAGCCCATGAAGCAGACTGGGTGCTGGGTGCTCCTTGGCAGCAAGGAGGGAAAAGCAGGTGAGGAAGGTGCCCATCCACGCAGGAATCCCAGTGCAGTGTTTACTCCACGGGGTGACTCTGAGCTGGCCCACAGCAGGAGGAGACAGTGAAAAAAAAAAACCAAATCCGCATCCCTCTCCTACCCTCCCCAAAGCCTCTTCTAGGGGCAAGGTGCCAGTGGACTAGACATTTCAACACACTCAACCAACTGCTGGTGAGATATCCCCAAGCTACTGCTTCAAGGGCACACAGACACTCACAGGGAAGCAAACAAAAAAGGCCGCATTTGCCCCAGGAAGAGAAAAGCTATTAACAAGAATTTCAGCATCTAAAAATGCAGTAAAACTCTCCTGTTATACAACAGCTAGAGAGCTGGCAGTGTCTCATGCAGATTTTCTGAAGCACCCAGAACACCTATCTCACAACACCAGCTGCTTAAACCAGCCACACTCAAAAGACGCAATGAGGACAACCAACTGCAGCAACAGGGCGCTCCTAGCACCCTATCTGTGGTCACATTCAGTTCGTTTATCTCAAAAAAATAACAAGCAAACAAAAACACTCTTCTCCTGCTTCCGACTGTTATCTTACTTGTTCAACACAGGGCGTGCACAGTGGATTTCAACCCCCACAAAGAGCCAGGTTGCTTCATGCTATGGCCTCAGGCCTCTATTAAAAACAATTTAATTCACACAAGACCTCTGAGGACAGACATGCCCAACTGCTGCTGCTCGTGGAGCTCCACAGTGCTCCATTTTGTTCAGTGATTGCTCTGGGTTTTGCAGTAGAAAACATCCTCTAATTTTAAAATATTCTGAATTTAACGTGCCAGAGTGCTGCCTTGCAAAGCGTAAGAACATGAGGGCTGATCCTCTGCGCCAGAGCAATGGTCCATTTGGCCAAGCAACTGTAGCAAAAAAAGGATGCTCTGCAGGAAGTGGGCATGTGTTGGCCCTTTCGGTGGTCCCTTCTGCCCGTTCACCCATAGCTTTCAGAACTGCTGGATGATGGATGTTAGAGGGAATATGCCAGCCTGTTCCCCTCAGCACCTGTTTGTAGACCTATCGTCTATGAATATGTTTAATCCATCATTAAAGCTGCTGATACCAAACCCTCTACAACCTCCTGTGGTAAAAATGTTCCAGGAGTTCACTCTGTGCTGTGTAAAGATTTACCTGCTTTTATCTGTTTTAAACCTATCTCCTGCTATTTCTACTAAGTGCATTCTGATTCTGACTTTGTAGGAGCTGGCAAACAACAGTTCTGTGCTCAACTTACACACTGCCTTCCTGATGTGAACTTTGATTCCATCTCTCTCAGCCTTCTCCTCTCCCAAATGAAGAGTCACAGGCTTTTCAGTCTCTCCTTAATGCTGCTGCTCTGCTGCTGCTGCCCTTAATGATTTTACTGCCCTTCTCTGGATATCCTGTAGCTCCACCATGTCCTTGAGATGCAGAGGTCAGAATTGCACACACTGTAATGTGGGAGCACCTACATTTTATATAACAGCAAAATGACACGTAACAAATTTCTTGCTCTTAACACCCTTCCCGATGATGCCCAACATTGCTGGCTTTTCTGGCTGCCCTGTGCTGTGAGCAGATGATTTCAGAGAACTGTCAACTGCAACTGAGATCTCTCCTGAGATGTGGCTGCTGGGTCAGAGCATCACAAGATTTTAGGGAAAGAGAGGAGCAGGGACACCCGAACAGGAAAGTACTTTGTGATCACAGACAACACCTTCAGACCAGCTTCAGCTAGTCTGGAAACCTGATGGGGGCAGACATCCCCACACATCTAATTTAGAAGTGCACTAGTTTGTGCACATACAGCCTTGGGAGAAAACAAGCAATAGTCTGTCTATGCAGGAAGCCAAATTTTACCACTGTGGAGGGTGCTCCCCAAGAGCTGCACATCCCGAGCTCCATCACAGCCTTTCTGCAAGGGAAACAATGTCTAACACAAACAGTGGGAACTGCTCAGCACCCATATGCTTCCCCAAGCCCACACTTGAGACCTACGTGCAATTTTCCTTTTAGCAGCAAACTTCGTTCTATCCAGCTGCTGTTTGGTTCTTTTAATTTGCAATCCACTCTCTTCCTTTGACTCCTGCTGCAATGAAAAACAACAACAACAAAAAAAGTGAGTCCACACAGTGTGTAATGAATACTATCAACCCCCTCCCCCCGCCTCTCCGACACAAACACTGGTTCAGGAACAAGCCTCTATTTGTATGAAATTTGAATTTCAAACATAATTCAAGCACATTCTGTAACTATTAAAAGCTATGTGATAAGCATAATGAGCAACAAGAGTTACAGACTGACATAAACATAGGAGGAGACACAATAGACTTCATGCCAGTCACCACCATGCACTGCACCTGCTGCCCATGATTTGAGAGGGGGGTTGTTGGCCTTGCTAAAATGCTGGTATTTGCAGGCATTCAAAGCAGAAAATAAACACCACCTTTCTGTAAGAAATTAACCTCACACCTGTAAGCCTAGAGTGTTTCCTGCCATACAGCTTCCAGCACTGTGCCCACACGATCTTAGGGGACCAAACCTGGTATCCCAGACGTGCTTCCATGGCTAATGCACCTCGAGAGCAAGAGGGCCATCTCTTCTGTACACATTTGTAGTGCTATTCCCTCCTTGTATTGCCCTGAGCATTGCCACAGCTGTTTCATTTTTGATGCTTGAATACTTCAGATATTTGTGGTCACATGGCCTCCTGCAGTATTACCCACAAAAACAACCCAGCACCACGTTCCTTTGAGCGTGCAGCCTCCAACAGGGTGCTCCCAGGCTTCCCTGGCCCACAGTGACACAGGCCACTATCCAAACGGCTCCAGCAAGGGTCTGCAGGTTAGCAAAGGCTGCCACTGGCCTCCTTCCAATTTGTCTCTCTAAATCAAGTAGGATTAGAATCAAAAATGTTTTTTCAGGGAAAGACACCCACGCCAAGGGACTTGGTATGACTCTGTCTGCAGTTGTACTTGAGGTTTTTGCAGTCCCATGAGACCCACAGCAAAGTGGCTTCACACTCGTGCCTTACAGCACCTTCAGCCCCCCATGCTAAAAGGCAGCCTTTGAGGTGATGCATGTGCTGTAGACTATTTTAATTCAAATTGTCAGAGCATATTTACAAACAAAATCTATTTTTTCTGTTCATTGCCCATGTGTCTTAATCTATGAAATCCTTTGAACTGCATCGCTATGCTGAGTTTTGCTCAAGACTATTCAAGTGCTATCAGCAGACTTTATTAATGTATATATACCACTTGCTCCTGCTAATAGATCATTAACGAGAATGTTAAAACACACACAGCCCTAATATTGATCTTCTTGGCCTCAGCCTTAGATCTCCCCAGAATCAGCCGCACCGTTGTTCATCACAAGCCTTTGCTGACAGTCTTTTAGCAGGATTTCAATCCAGGAATGTTACTATCGAGACCAAATTGAATTATTTATCTAACTAAGATTTTGCAAGACATGCTATTAAGTGCTTTTCTGAAACCCTAATACATTACACCTCTTACATCCCCTAATGCATACTTCACTCCTCTTCTGATTTAAGAATCAGTTCACAATAAGGAAGCTATCAGCCTTAGCAAGTCACTCTCCCCTCCACCACCTCCATGCTCCCTCCTATGGGATTTTCCCTTTGATTCCTTCTCTTCTGCCACCAACCTGCATTTGGTATCTCATTCCTAAGAGCTACTCCTCTGTCTCCAAATGACTGTTTCACAGCCAGATTCACCCTTGCTAGAAGACAGATGCTACCAACTTGTAGGCACGTCTACTTCAAGCTCAGCAGTTAAAATCCCCTCTCTCCCAGAGCACCTCGTCCCCTCCACAGTTTTCCATAATGCCACTTGCTAACCTGCAAACTGCCCTGCCATGTTTTGCACTGGCATCCTCCGTGCTGACCTTGTTGGGGGCTCCCGCATAAGGCAGTGGAGAAGAGCCTGTGGGATGGCATCCAGAGCACATTAGAATTACACACTGGAGGATGTTATGCAAAAGCAGTCCCACTAAATGCCCTCCAGCAGTGCTAAGCAGCGCTGCTACTGCTTAAGACGGGGCAATTTCATCCCAGTGGGCTCTGTAAATCCCCAGTTCTTCTCTCTAGGTATCAGTCTTGCCCTGCACTTGCTAGAAGGTCAACCCCGACGCTCATCCGCAGCTCTCTTCAGGGCACCAATGTGATTTATCAACACACCAAGCCTTCCCTGGCTACCAGTGTTTGGTCTGTATACAGAAACACACATCTACAATACGCAGTACGGACAGCACAGGACTCCAGGTCCTCTGGGGCTCTCAGCTAAAGGTAAGCCCTACTCCTAGGAGAACTGCCTGCGTTCCTGGCTCAGCAGAGGTGCCTCTGCTCCCCATGCCGCGTCTCAAAGAACATCGACATTTACAGCAGCTCCAGGAGCAAAATCACTGCAGGACACATGTTGTATGAACCTCATACATTTGAGAAAGATGTTTAAATTGCTTAGCAGCGTTCTAGTGAACAGCTCCAGTACAGGGAACTGCTGAAGCAAATCCAATTAATCCTGATGGGCCAAAACATACACACACATCTCAATTCCAAGAATTCTTAAATCTTCCTTATTTTAAAAGACAGAAAATAAAACATACCTTTTAATTAGGATTTATGGCTGTTTGTACCTCTGCTGGGAGACAGCCCCGCAGGCCCCAGAGTGCTCTGCATAAATGTAGGCATGGATGGTAGTAACAGAAGAGGCCAGGAAAATTCAGGGAAGACAACAGGGTTTGCTCTATCTGACCCAACCTTTTAATGCTCATCTGTCTACGAGGATAATAGGAACTCAGGGGGCCACTCAACCAACTGCCTTTCTAATAAGATCACTAGTCCAAAAATAATCTTAATCAATTAAAATATTCCCAAACTGCAACCAATGCTCTTAGTTACAAGGTCATCTCCAACACACAACTTCCAAGGGAAAACAATTATTATAGCTGAGGTGAGCTGGGAACTGAGCACCTCTGCTCAGTGCCAGCCTGGAGAGTCTCTCTCCTCCAATGCCGTCAATTTAAAGCATAATGGCCAGGAGGAATCCAAATTTTCTTTCTCATATGCCATGCTCTGCAGTTTAATTTACGATGCTCTCTTATGAGCGATTTCATTGTCAATATTGTACACAGATCAGGAAAAAGAGAGGCTCCCAAAGTTCTTTACACATTTAGTGGAAGGCAGCCACTATTGCCTCCTTTTTTAACCTGCTGGGTTGCAACAGACAGCAGAAAAACAAATTCCCATTTTAAAAACACTTAGGCACATACTTAGAGGACTCAACTCTGTCAGTAGAAAATATACAGCTCTACTCACTTCCAAAAGCCTATAAACAGAATCTAGTAGCCAGACTCCCACAGGCAGTTCCGTTGAATCCACATTAGAAATGACCAAAAAAAAACCCAGCTCTATTGACTCAGGAAAGGAAAGGCTACAAGAGAACATCTCCATAGCTGACAGCACAGACTGCAAAGTCAAAAGGTCTGGTTAATTTTGCTGTTCAGCAGCAGTTGGGACCATCTAACAATAGGGCATAGCCAAACAACACATGTCCTGCATGGGAAATACGCAGATGAAAACAAGACTAAATTATTTTTAAAAGCCAATTAGATGTTGGAAGTGCCACATTTTGGCTCTAGCAGCCAAGGCTGCTGCTGAAATTAATATCACACCCTACTTTATTAGTCTCTGACTTGAGTTCAGAATTTGCTTCAGCTCTGCTGTGTCTTTCAGCTCATTAGAACAAACCTCCTGGAATTGGAGACATGAACAGGGCGACACAAGGGAGCTCGCGCTGTGCTTCCCAAAAAGATGGGCAGTGCGTAAGGTGGGCTGCTGTCCTGGCTGGGATGCTTTCAGCACTATCATCTCTAGAGCAAGACCTCCACTGCAGAAGGGGCCATCAGGCTCTGTCTGGACCCAAGATGAAATGTCCAGTCACATCTGACAGAGAACAGGAGCAGGGCAGGGGCTAATTATTACTGTCAAATCTTGAAAAGGCTTCCCTCTTTCTACCAAGAGCAACATGGTCTTTTCTGAAGATTTTATGAACTTAATATGCCCCAGACATTAAGAATCTCCAAATATAGGAATACTAAAGCAGAGATGCTCCACATCTAAAGGAAGACAGGCACTGGATGCCATGCAGAAGGAGGTGACACTGTCACTCTGGAGTTTCATCATTTCTCAAGGGCTGGCGGAACTGATAAACAGAAGATTTGGCAGAAGGAGCCCACACAACTTCATGTGAAGTCTACAGGTAGAAGCAGGTGCCCTCTGGCTCACAAAAAATCTGAGAGAAATGGGTTAAATCATCCTTGTGTGGCCCATCTGCAAGTCTCCCCAGCAGATCTGTAGTTTTATAGGATCAGCTGCATTGAAGGCTGCAGATCAGTCAGACATTTTAGCACAATTACTTGGCTTCTCGCCATGCTCAATGCTCTCGCTTGACCAAATCTCCTGCTGGGTGAAAATCATGTTTCAGGCCTGGTTTCAGACAATCTTGGTGGCCAAAGATTGACCCCACTTCGTGCAGGAGCACCAAAACAAGCTAGTAATTATCTGAAAAAGGCTTTCCTTGGCACTACTTAGAATATTGCGTGTTTGAGGGCAAGTGAATGACTTACCTTTCTTCTGGCATTCCCTGAAAGATTCAAGCAGTCAAGGGAGACAGTAACCATTTTATTCATTCATCATGTCTGTGTTTTCAGAGACCCTGTCTGCGCGCGGCGAAGGTCATCTTCTCTCATTTCCACAGAGCCAGGGAGATTGTTCTTAATTTGTCTAACCCTGCTCTAAAGAGAGACACATTCCCTGAATCCAGGATTAGATGTAACGGAGATCAGAAAGCCCCATGTCCAGAAAACCTCCTTCTGATGCAGCTCCACAGATGCCACAGCATAGACATGAGCAAAGAAAGAAAACTTGGCAAAATAACATGGATGAGCTTGATAATCCAGCATGACTGAAAAATTCCTAGGGGAGGCAGTCTGCCAAAGATCATCAAAAGTGAGAAGCTGGAGGCTTTCCAGGTGCAGCTGCTACAAGATCTGCTGGTCTGGAAGCAGAACTAGGGACTTGTTCTATAGATACCTGCCAAGAGACTGCCAAGGAAGAAAGCCATTGAATCAATGATGCCCAAATTGTCCTTGTAGCTTTTGATTCATAAGAAACCATGTCCTAACAGATGCAAGATTAATTGAGAATGTATTGTTCTCTAAAATTGCTATTGATCTGAGATTCCCACACCTCTTCTTGAACACATAACAAGGTCTTACTAGAGCAAGAACAACAGCTACAAGCTTTGAGATTGAAATTCAACTTGAGGCACACGAAAAAACTGAGATAGTTACAGAAGCCAGACAGTTATTTTTTGAGATCCCATGTAAATCAAATTTTTGGTTGTTTTTTCCAGAAAACAACACTACAAGAGACTGTGGCTCTGGAAGCCGATGACTCACAGAAAGAAAGAGACTGAACTGAATAAATCCACTTATTCAACCGACTGAACTGTTGTCACTTAAACAGAACCTAATTGGCTCTTTAACGGCCTCTCTGAGCATATCCTTTTCTGTAATATGACCGATTATGCCATCAGAATTTATTGTTTATAGACAAACTTACAGAACAGTCAGGGAGCCTAACCTTTTTATAGATGGGTTTTAAGAGACGTTTGTTTCCTCTTTTTCAGATACGCACACATTGAGATGAATAATTGTAGACAATAACAGGTCCTGATCTTTTATGTACTGCAGCATCTCTTATAGCTGCTGCTTTCTTTTTTCCTTATAGGTTTCACAATAAAGGCCAGCGATGCAGCAGACATCTGAAGTTAACTTAGCATATTGCAGAGCTAAGGGTTTAACCCCAATGAACTATTACTGCCATATGTTCCATTTCTTTCAGGGAATTTCCCAATGGGAAAGAACTCAGACAATGTGAAGAAAAAAAAAAACATCCAATATCATTTGCCCTACAGCTTTTTACTGTTTATTTCTAGTGCTTTTCCCCTTCTCACATGATAATCGCCTTATTGAAGAGACTCATGCTCCAGATGTGGGAGCGAAGGGGACTTGATTTAAGATCTACAGCTTGAGAGTGAACTGAAATGCTTTTGAAAATGGTGGAATTATAAAAAGCAGCTTAGGATCCCAAATCACGGGCAAAACAGCAAAGCCTTAACAGCCATACATAAAGATCTGATTCTAATAATTTCCTCTCATGTACATCACTTGAGTTGAAGCCAGATTCTCAGGGCTCTGGATTTTCCCTAAAAATTAGCACCTCAAGGCCAGTGCAATAGTTACAGGCATTTCAATCTTTTAGGGTAAATCTGACATAACATAATGTTGGGAATAAACGATCTGGGCTTATAGGTCTTGGCCAAGCAAACTGGCACTGCAGTTTACCTTTACACCCTACGGAAGTACATTAAAAACTCAGATCTCCATAATGCAGGATCAATTTATCAGACACCAGCTGTGTTCTGAACTACTTGCAAGCCTGTGTTCTGAATCATTTTCTTATCTATTTGCACATAATACAAAATCATGTTTCTGTGGTTTAGCTGGAAATCAATCAAATAAAAATTATGAAAAAAAAGGGATTTTGCAAAGGGATTGAGGAAAGGTTACTTTTAAATTACGTTTCAAATTCAGTACTGAGAGGATTTGGTTATCAAATCCCAGACTCATAACTCACCCTCACCAAGCGCACCATTCATTTCCTAGTCAAATAGGATTTGATTCATCTCATATATAAGAAGGGGAACAGCACAAAACATGCAGAGAGAGCAAAGCCTGACCCAGCACGTAGAGCGCAGGATGCTCAGACACCCTCCCGGAGCAGCAAGGTCCTGCCGGACTCTGGACTCCCCATTCAGACCACTGACCTCTCCGTCGCTGTCAGATATAACAATAAACGCGTCCACAAAGCTGCGCTTCTTCTTGGCATTGAGCAGGGCCCTCTTCTCTTCCTCCTCTTCCTCCCCATCCTGACCTCGAGAGTCAAGGCCCTCTGTGGGTTTCTTCTTCCTCGGCATCATTCACTCTGAAACAGAGGGAAAAATTAAAAGCTGTTTGTTTCCTTCTGGTTTAGATTTCCCCTAACAGTCATCCTTTTTTTTTTACTATTTTTAGGCAAAATACTCCAGGCACTAGAATCTTAATATGAAGCGTGGCGGATTTAGTGTTACTGGGAGTCACCCCTGGTCTAGTTAAGGGTACTTTATAATAGCAGATTGTTAGAAAGGGGCTTCCGGGGAACAGCAGTGCAGACGGGAGCCACTCTGAGTGCCCTTGCTCCAAAGCGATGACACAATCTCCTCTCACCCTCTCCTGTTAAAGCTCATCTGCAACCTCATCCAAACCTTCATTCCACATCATTCCTCCACCACAGACCCAAGTTTCCCCTCTTCTGTCCTACCCATCTACTATCCTGATGCAGAACAAACCAGGATATGGCACTGAATCAAGCTGAAATTTATAAGCAAGAACAAGACACCACAGAGGTACAACCCCGTGCCAGCTTTTAGCTGCAATAAAACACGGGGGAAAGGCGTGTTTCCCAGAGGAGGCTATTTTGTTCTCACAATAGCAGCTCCACGGAGGGCTGCACGAGCTCTACTGGAATGGAAAACACGGCATCGGCACGCTGGAAACAAGAGTGCCAGTTCAGCTCGTTGCGATATGCTGAGAGAGGAGTAGCCTCCCCCACGCAGATGTGCCTGGGCCGTTTGTGTTTAAGAGGGCCTTGAGGAGCAGGGAGGAAGGCGCTGAGCGCTCAGCGCGAGCCCAAGCGCTGCAGAACAGCAGGGCCGGGGCAGGTGCCGCACCGGCAGCGCGAGCTACTCGCGTTGTGACTTGGACAGGAGGCCCCGAAGCCAAAGTTTTCCTTCTGGGATTGCCGTTCAGCGGAGCAAATGACCTGCCACGCTCTGTGCTCCTCGGACGTCTCTGGAGGAGCCTTGCAAGGCGCACAGAGGGTCACCAGCTCTGCTGAAGTCTGCAGTGAACAACCTAGGGCGGTCGTGCGGCATCAGCTGCCATCGCGAACCAGGGCTGTCTGCCTCCCTTCGGGATTGCCGAAATAGCTCAATCGCGCTGCCGAGAGCTAAAATAAGAACCTAAGAAAAGATGTAACAAGGTCCCTACGTTACCCACTATAGAACCAGATCTTCTGCCCTAACACCGCAGAATTGCAGTCAAACAGCAGCTATGTATAAAAATGCCAACAGGCAAGAAGTTCAAAATCAACATTAGTGCTAAAAACAGCAACACACTACCCATCTACAGGAGGTAGCAAGGTAAGACTAAAAGAGGAATATATGTATCCCCCCCTCAAGATTATCTGCAGGCTTTGAAAACTCCCTTAACCTCCCATCCCTGCAAATACATGCACATTCATGCCTCGAGGAAAAAAGATGATTATCCTGATGAAAAACGATTTGTACTAGAGGTTTGCTGAGCACTGTGAAGACAGAATATTGTACAAATTGCACCCGTAGCATCGTAAGTGATTGCAGCGATCGCTGCAGAGTCCACAAACGTCTGTCTGTTTGGAAAGGGGAAATAAAAACAAGTGCGGCTTGTGGAAAAGTGTCGGCTCGTGCAGAACGAAGTTTTTCTGCTCTAGCTGCGCCAAACACAGCTCTTGCTGGAATATCCTTACTACACTTTCCCCGTTTCTTATCTTTTGCTCTGAACAGCATCTTTGACCTCTGCCCTGAGATGAGCGAGAAGCTTCATGCCCAAATGCAAATAACTGCCATCCCGAGACGGCTCTGTCGGGGTGGGGAGAAAAACACCCATGAGGAGAGGCTTCCTGCACAACAAGGAGGATGAGAACTGGGGCGGTCGGTGCCCGCGACACACAAGTCCACCAGCATCCCTCCATATCTGGAGGGAGTCTAAAACCGGTGCCACTCAAACAAGAGCAAACAGCAACAAGCAACTGCCTCACAGTCTATTATTTTTTAATCCACACTGGTATCGCCAGCTCCCCTCCGACTGTGCGATGCAGCTTCTGCCTCTCACACTGTGCAAAATAAGACATCACTGAGAAATATCAGCTGGAGCTACGATGAGTCACCTACCTCCAACGTTTAAGGAAAATAAAAAAGATGTAAGAGATGTAACCACACAACTCCCACTACTCTGCTCAAAGCAAAGGGACTTGTGGCAAAAAGAGTCTCTGCAAATGTAGCTAAGGGAACAAGGCAAGAAAGGGAGCACATGGAGCTGTGCTAGTCTGCGGCTATGAGTAGGAGAGCAGTAATAGCTTTTATTAGACAAAGTGATGTAGCTGAGAGGGAAGAAAAACAAGTGTGAGAGCACATCCCCTCCCTTCAGGTAAGGAAGTTAAGTACAGAGGCTGCATTTGGCTTTTAGCACTCTTGGAAAGGACAGTTATCTACGGTGAAAATATCTGGTTTCTGGTTCAGTGAAAAAGGCCAAAGACTGAATTACCTGAAAATACCTTTGCCATGCAGCTCACGGACCAGTTTTCCAGTTATCTGTTTCAAAACTTTGAATTCAAGAGAATTTCTTTCTAAATGCCCTGACAGTGAAGGTGACCTCCTGACAAGGGAACTCACACATACCACATTTTTCCAGTCGCATTTTTAGGGATATCCTTGAAGATCCCCAACTTGTGATTATTTGTCATTTTCCGTCTCATCTATCATTTTGATGAATCAGAAAGCAATTACCAACAGAATAATTCTAAATCTTGACACCGCAGCTACAGACCTGCCAAGCTGTGACAGCTTGAAAAATGCTTCAGAACGAAGCCAAAAAAATGAATGACTCTCATCCCCGGATGAGTTTCGGAGCCGCTCGAGACACAGGCTGCCGCTTCGTAAACAACTCCCCCCTCGGCGGGAGCCAGGCGGCACGAAGCGGGCAGCGCCGCGAAGCGCCGCACGCAGCGCTGCAAACCGCGATCCCGGGCTCTGCAAACCGCGATCCCGGGCCCTTGGCTTCTCCCTGCCGCGCGGGGAGCAGCCGGTGCTCGGCGGCCGCCGGGACTCCGCGGTTGGAGCTGTTTACAGGGAGGACCCGCTCACAGCGCCGGCCCTTCGCGACAAGGGGCACCGCGAGGCCGACGCGTCCGATCCCGCGGGAGCCTCCCGGCTCCCTCCACCGCACCCGGTGGCGCGGGCGGCTCTCCCGGCCCCTCGCGGGGGAACGGCCCGTCCCGCGGCAGCAGCCGCCCGCGCTCCGGGCTCCAACGTGCGCGTCCCGGAGCGATACCCGGGGCACGGGGGGCGACGCGGAGGAGACGGCGGCGCCTCCGAAAGCGCCGCCCCGGGGAGGACGCACGAGAGGGGGCACGAGGGGAAGGGGAGCGCGGGGCCGCGCCGGGACGAGGCGGGCGGCAGCGCTAGGGCCGGAGCCCCGGGAAGGGGGCGGGGAGGGAGCCGCGGGCGGCAGTTAACGGGCCGGGGACGAGGGGCTCAGGGACGGCGCCGGGGCAGCGCCTGGGGGTCCCC
>JAWLRI010000229.1:5404604-5431726 GCA_034781795.1 Crypturellus tataupa
CCGGGGCTGCCAGGAGGCGCGTCGCGCCGTTCCCGCCTCCGCGGCGGCGGGGCGACAAAATGGCCGCTGCCCTCGGAGGGCGCCCGCGCCCCGCGAGACCCGGCCCCGGCCTCCGTCCCGGCGCTCCCGCAGCTGGTTACTGTGCCGCCCTCCCGGCTACTTTGTCGCAGCCCGTTTCCTTCCCCAGGCGCCCTCTGCTGTGACGGGAGCAACCTCCTCTGCAAGAAAATACCAAAATGGCTTTTTTTTTTTTTTGCCTAGAATGGTTTCTCTCAGGAGAACTGTACAGGCCAGGAGGCAACCGTGCAGCTCCAGGGACCTGAACTGTACCAAATACTGCTGCTCGCACCTTGAGCCCCCTTGGCAAGTCTGCGGTGGCTCTCTCTTGGAGACAAGTTGTATAAGTTTATAAGTTTATTTTTAACCATTCAACCTGCCTGCTCTGAAAACATGTCCAAGCTCAGTAACACACACTGCTGTGCGCTGCTTTAAACCCCACAACAGTTTGCCTGGTCAGAGGGCTGGGACCATGCAGAGCACCCGGGAGCCTGCTGAGTCCCAGAAAACCAACACTGCGACAGGATCCCAGCAGGACAACTCGAGATGTGCTGTGAGCCGAGGAAGTAACGGGTATCTAGGGCAGACAGCCTAGGAGTGGGACGAGAAAATAAGGAAAATAAGGTGAGGAAGTTGAGTGAGGGCAGAGCAGAAAGACCACAGTGCCTGTCACTACCGTGTGCTGACTGCTAAGCTGCCACATTCTTCAGAGTACACTTTTGCTGAGCTGGACATCTCAACCTATTCCTTTCCACTGTTTCTCTCCTTGTAGCTATGCCATATGCAAAGTCACAGCCCAAGGCATAGAAAATTAAGGTGTCAGGAGGCCCTAGGAGGGTTTGCAGAGCTCTTTCTCATGGCTGTCTGCTGCTGGTGCCTGCTAACTCCCGCCACAGTTCTAAGGACAAGAGAACAACCAATCTGAGGCTCTCAGGTAATCTCTTGACACAAACAAATAGGCCTTTATTCTAATATATGCTATTTATTCTAATGCTAATCTCATAGTTCTGTGTGAACTGTGATCATTCAGGAAAAATAAGAGATTTCAGAAGTGATACAAATTCTGAATAAAGCTGTTAAATCTTATTTGAGTCTAGGAAATTTGAGTGTAAAAAATATAATTGTGTCTAAAATAAATATATAAAGGGAATTGAAAATGCACAACCTCTCCTGATTGCAACTCAGGGAAAAATTTTGAAAAAGAGACTGAGATCAAAGCTAGGAGCAAAGTACTTCTGATTCTTCATCTGCAAAGTGGCATTTAGCAATTTATCTCTTCCAAAGCTTTCTGGGGAGGTGGTTATTATTAACAACATGCAGAAAAATGAGTCATTTAAAAATACTTACAAAAAGTAAATTCTTACTTTTAAGGTATTTTTTTTTCTCTCCTACCCTTTGTCCTTTGAAAATTGCATACTCAGCATCACTGATTACAGTGAGATTCCCACTCCTCCCTACCATGCTTTCTAAGTACACATTTTTCTCTTGCTGTTTCAGACTGGTTGCAACTTTTTACAAGGACTGAGAAAAAATGCTCCCATGAGCATTTCAATTCCTAGCACAATATGATCCAAGAGTTAAGGAACAGGGAATCAGAGCGGAGCAGAGATGAGAAGCAAACATCTCTTCCAAACAAAGTGGATGTTAAGTGTTAAGCCACATTAAATCAGCAGCAAAGATGAAGCCACCAGCAAATTTCCCATGTCAGGTATGTTTCCCCTTTGTGACAGAAACACAACAAAAAGAGAAAACTGCAGCATTGTAGTTGAAAAAATTACATCTGGTAACACATACAGTCTCAGCCACTGGAGGACAGAATAAACCTTCACCAGTTGAACAAGCTGAACCAGAAGTGTTCTTAATTAAGTGTAAGATATTCTTGATAAAGAGATTCTACTCAGGTTAGATATCTAAACATACACTGTGAATCAGATTTAATAGACCAGGTTACATCTATATACACTTCTGATTGTCCAAAGAAAGATGCAGAAGAGGTTTAGCCACTCTAAGAATGGCTCAGATTGCCATTCTAATGGCTCATTCAGAATGCTCATTAGCCCCCTATTGCTTTCATTTAGCATAATGAGCCACACTAAAATTTATTTATTGTTTAATTAAAGCAAGTAGAGCTGACAGCATACTTGGGGAGAGATTGTATTTGATATTAAGAGACATGTTGTAGAGCAAAATTGATGTCAGGGCCTAAGCAATCTAATAGGTACGAGCAGCTCTCAGCCTGCTCTATCTGCACCATACAGGCAGGCAAATTGCCAGCAGAGCATGGTCACAACAGTCTAAAAAGCATCATCAGCGTCACCCGGATGGACGACCGGCTGGCAGGCAGGCAGGCAGGCACATACATTCCTGCACCTGGGGAATAGTTCAGTCAGGAGCTAGCCTTGGCTTAAATGCAGCCCTGACAGTGCGGGGAGGGGGGGATGAGTGAATGCTCCAGGTGACTAAAAGCTAGTCAGCAGACTAAAAGGTATTTAGCAAAATAAAGTTGAGTAGTCTTAGTTTTTCTGTTAAATGGGCAGCACAGCACAGCACATCACATGATGCATTCTTACCTCAAGATTTTCTCTGATGATTAGTGTTTGTGTGTAGGCAAACTTATTTCACCAACCTACGGATATCTACTTTGTGATATGTTCTTGAAACTGCTTGATGATTCTTGTTCCTCCTTTAAGAAAATCTCAATTTAAATAGCACAGAGCTTATTAGGAGCATTGCATGAATGGTAACAGTAATCCATGTGGCCCAAGAGAAAGAAGGACAAAAAAACATAAGAAAAAAAGGGAGGCAAGTTGCCTGCTTGCCTGCTGTCTTTACTTTTCAGAGTATTTCAGCCTAATTTTTTGTTGATGTGTTCCAACTTTTGTGTTTATGAAAGTACTGTTCCAATTGAGGAAAGCATGCTGCTCCTTGAAAACATAGTAGGCCTGATTGCAAAACAGCACGGTACTTCCATATTAAAGGAGAATTTAGTGCTCAGCAGTTTGCCAAAACAGGCCTAATCTTACTAGCCTGTCAAATGCGTTTTATTCTCCAGTTTATTTAATCAAAAAATCCAAGAGAGATGGCCTGTCAGCAGGGAGCCCTTCTTACACTTCATCGCTTTTAGTATTCCTTGTGGAAGAGGTTAAATACAGTGCTCTCTAAAATAAGGGTTAATGCAAATGCCTGGTTATTGTAAACATGCTCAAAAGAGAAAATAATTTTAAATATGTGATGCCAACAGAAACCACAGCTCTCTTAAAGTACTGTATGTCCCACATCATGGAAGAGCATGTTTGCATTTGATTTCTCTGATTTATAATTGCATGAGTGCTGTATTTCACTTCGATAGGATCCTGCATTCCTCATTCGCATTTTAGAATTAAGAGAATTCAGAAACCACTGAAATGGCTTCGAAACATGAGGACTGCTGGAAGACCAGAGATTAATGGAACACAATGTGGAGCAAGTCTGTGTGATTCCAGCTTTTTTTTTTTTTTTTTTTGATGCGTCATTGAAAGCTAGTGTCCTTCACATTTTGCACTCCCAGCATCGTACTGTCTAGGAAACAGAAGAACAAAATACCCACAAATAATTTTGTAGTGACTAAAACATGCATTGAAATTCTCACTGAACAATGGAGGATATACTCCACTTGCGAATTGAATTAAGCTAGAGAGAATTTAAACTAAAGAGGAAAGTGGAAGCCATCCATTACAGGGCTCAACCTCATCCTAACTTGTACCAGTTGTTTTATCTAAAAGAATTGTAGGACTTAAGTACAGTTTTGCCAATGAGTGCTTACGCTCTGATTCATGAGAAGTACCAGTCATTGAGACTTTTGGGACCTGCAGAATGAGATACTTGGACCTGATGCCTATAGTTGAAAATCCTGTAATTCCAAGTTCATGTCATGCCATATTTCTAGCCATTCATTCATCCCCTACCCTTGTGTTTCTACAGCTGCTCATAGAGCTAGACAGTGATTCAGTTCAGGGAGCTGATTTGACAAATAAGTAGTTCGTTTGGAGTTGGATCTATTCCTTGAGTTCCACAAGAACTGTCACAAAGGAGGCAGGATTGTAGAGGGGCAGGATTGTAGTGTCAGGGGACTGAAACTGGTTTAAATGCTGGGGAACTGCATCTACTCTTCCTGGTTTGTGCCATTAGTAGCAGATATCACATTTGCTGAGCCCCATGGCTTGGGCATCTGTGTGTCCTGGTCTGCAGGGGAGAGCTTCTGTGAACAGTGAGCTTGAGATTCCCTGTTTGCTGCACCGGTTATTTCACTCCAGGGTACTGGGGGGCTATCAAGGACACTGAAGAAACAGTAACTTAAACTAACATAAATTAGTGAAAAACCCAAGAGAGAAGGCTTAAGTGGAAGGTAAGTTCCTTTGAGAGTTTGCTCCCATCTGTGGTGTATGTGGCATAATTTATATTCTGATATTTTCTTCCCATTAAAACATCTGGGCAAGAAACGGAAGATGGCATGAGTGCAAGTTATTTTTTGTTAAGTGAGAAATGATGCATGCCTCCTCCCTTCTCCTTAGCCTTTTCATGGTAATGTGTCTGACTCTCTTTTGATGGTTCAGTTTTTGAGCTCTGTCTCTTTGCATTCATCTTGGCTTGCTAAAGTTTGCCCTGAAAGCTCTCTAATTATTTTATTCAGGAGTAAGAAAATGCATGAAAATAAGCTAGTCACTTCACATCTTGGTTTCTGAAAACTACAGTCTGCCCTCAGTTTACCCTTGAAGTCTAAAGACTAACTTGCAACTGTCACAGTAAAACTTTGCCAACTCCCCAAATGCCTTGGCTGTAAAAAATAGTGAAGCGATCATTTAAAAATCTGTAACAATGGAAAGATAAAAAGATAAGTAAATCTGTTAGCCTAGAAAGTCTGATATCCTTTGAAGGAAAAAAAAATGCCAGTGACTGGCTAGTTAAAAACATGATTCTGCCTTTCCTCTATTTTGTGCATGGGTTGATTCCCCCTTTGCCACATGGAATAGTGCTGTAATGGATCTCAAGAGAGCAGTTAGGCCTCTCCACACTAAAATAATATTTTCAGTTGATAGCACAGTATGTTTTAGTACTTTTTACACAGTTAAAAAAATGAGTAAGGGTAGTCTTATCTTTCTAGCTGGCTACATAAAAATTTTACTTCCTTGTCTTCTCTCAATTAAACATTGTGATATCTCTGTGATAGATGACCTTTCCTTCATATTCACATGACTCAGAGATTATTAGGTGGCAAAATAGCTAGGAAACATTTGTTATTTGTTATAAATTGTTATAATTTAAATAGTATACTTTGAAATTATTCCTCACAACTTTTCTACATCAATTGAATTGTCACTTTGGGGGCCTGCCATTTGGCAGTGAGGATTGTCAGATAATCTGCACATGCACAAAAGGTCGGTCTAACCAGACACAGTGTAGGGATGTTGGACCACCTTTTCCCTTGGGCTGGCTAGCAGAGGGCACAAGAGAACTGTCCACTGACTCCATCTTCTATATATGAAGTAGAAAGGGAGGTAGTGGCTTAGTTAGAATGAGTGTGAAATCAGCCGATGATCTCACAAATCTCGTGGATTCATTTTGAATTTTGCAGTATTTGGTGGTGTGCTTCAGGTTCTGGAATTATGTGATCATGATATTTTTAAACTCTTGTGCTTTTGGAGAGGAAATTGAGAATACAACTCAGTGAAATCTTAAGGTTCTGAAGATTAACACATAAAGATTTTTTTATATATGTGTAACTATATATATTTTTATTGCTCCTGTTTTACTCTATATTTAAGCAATATTATCATTCTCTGAGAGCTAACTTTTGAAAGCTCGGGGCTTAGTAGTTCCTGGAAATAAAGTTGTGCTTGTCTTTGCCCTGCTCATGAAGCAGCTGGTCACCTTTACATTAGAATATAGAATGTACTGTGTTCAATCCTTATTGTAAGTAGTGTTCAAACCTTCTTAGAAGTAGTGTGGCTCAGCTGACCTATACCAGCTGGTGAACTGGATCTTCACTGATGCCTGGTGCCTCTGCTGGGTCTCTGTCAAGGATAAAATACTTGCATTAAGAAAAAGAAGAGAGAAAATGGACTTCAGAGCAAATACATATCAAAGACAGTGACTGTCACTGAGTTTTAGAGACCTTTGGCAGATTGTAAAGGAAATAATTTGAAGAGCAGGTATTTGTGCACAACTGGAAAGGAGCCTGAGGTCTCTCATGAGGAGAGGTTTCGCAGCCAGAAAGCTCATTGTGGCTGATGTCTCCTGGCAACGGGTCCCTCAGCACTGTGGGTCCCTCAGCGCGCGGCAGCCTGGCCTCTCCTGCAGCCAGGGAGAACAGAGAGCCCCTGCCTGCAGCAACAGCCAGCACCTCCGGGCAGCACCTCGCGCTGTTGTATTCCTGCCTAACGTCTCTGACAAACAATTCTATTAAAAATGTGTTTTCATCCAGGCAAATCAGCTTCCCTGCAAACAATGACCTTTGTTTTCTGAAGGCTGCTTGCATGGCTCTACATGTGATCAAATCCTGAGGGGGCCCTGTATGCATTTTTGCAAGTATGTTTCAGATACTCTTTTTGATGCAAATTTTTGAAGGAAATTAGGATATTATGCTCAGGTAAACTAACAGTTGTATTCCTTTAGGAATGAGCTCTGAGCTCTTCCTTTTCTGTGGTTGGTCCCAACTGCACAGGTATGTAAAAACATGTCCTGTAGCCATGCAGCATAAAAGTGAGGGGTTGCCTATGATGCAGTCCTAATTTTACCTATGCCTGTGTGCTCCGTGTTTCCCAGTGGCTGGCTCTCAGCAGCAGGACGTTGTCATTACAAATTGCACTTCTGAAGTTAGTGACACCCAAGTGACTTCGCTGGTCACGTAAGTGGGTTTTGGAAGAATGTGGACTAGCTGAATATTCCCTACAACTAATGAAAAAATACTTCTGCTTCAAAGGGAAGAAGAGCGTGGGTGAGGAGCGAGTGTGATCTGTGTGTTCATGCCACTAGAGGGCTGCCCACACACGCTCCATGGTTTGGGATTTTAATGGCCTCAAGTGTGCAGGCACCTTCCTGCTGGGTGCATCATTGCATCCGATTAGAAGCTTTACATTTGTGATGCCTGTTTTTAATTTTCAAGCTGCCTATCAAAACAGAGGTGAAATCCTGAATGCATGAGAGATTCCTTTCACAGCAGATCAACACAGGTCTGCATGAGGCCTTGATGATGGGACTGTTTTTTGTGTTGAGCCTGATTCCAGCAAGCCATATTTAAAGGAATAAGATCCCTTGCATCATTCTCAAGCCTTTACAACTGCAGCAAAAGTGGCAGCATCATGATTTGTTTATGTCTCTCTCTGGTTTCTACTCTCAGCTTATTGCTTACAGGCAGTCTATTTCCCATTAGACATTAGGGATCAAAATAGCCAGTAAATACTTGCCAAAACCATTGACCTCAGACTGGAGAGGTTCACCAATTGGTTGGTTCACCAGTTCACCATTTTTTTTTGTTCCTTTGCATGTTTATGTAGCAGTGAATCACAGAATCACAGAATGGTTGAGGTTGAGAATGGCTGAGGTGGATTGAGAAGGATCAATATCAGAAACATCTTTGTTTCTACACATTTTCTTCATCACCAGAAATATGGAATATATTTTATGCAGAGGCAAACCAGAATGTTAATATTATGCAGTGAATTTCACAAAATGTGAAGATAAAAAAGTGACTTTTATTTTTTAATATCTTAAGGATGTGTATAGGGTAGAGACGTAACAGAGGCATAACCCATTCATATTTACAGTCATTGGATAAGTAGTACATGTCTGTCTATTTGTACATTTTGCAAATATAAACTCTTACTTGAGTATCAGCATCTGATGGTGAATTTTCCCTCAGGATTTTTTGTGTCATAATTCCAGGACAACATTCAACTGTTCAAAATAAATAATCTTGCTGGAACTTGCTCAGAAATACTGGACCAGATTCATCCCAGGTGTAATTTAACTGACTTAGATCTAAAACAGAACTCAGTGCTACATGTGGGAGAGTCATTACTGCTGGATGCGCTAATGTCAAAACAAGACTGTTTTGCATTATCTTGTCCCTAGAGAAAACATTACAAAATGTGATAGTCCTGTTTGCTTCAGTCTGTAGCATACTTATGCGTGGCCACCTGTACTTCCATCTACAGTAACACCACTTCTCCCTTTCCCTGGTTAAACTGGGAGATGCTCAGGTCCTAAATGTGGCTGTTTACTTACTTAAGGGTTTGTGTAGCAATGTTTTCTGATAGCACCACACTACAAAGAATTGCTCTTAGCATTTTGCCATATGAAACACTGATTCATAGTTAAAGAAATCAGTATGAAAATGAAGAGACTTGGTTTAGGTTGTCTGGTTATTAAATCTGTCACAAATTGGACTGAGAGCAGGTGAGGTCTTCTGTCAGTGTTATGTGAGATGCAACATCCTTGCATATGTGAGATGCAACATGGTTAGCAAAAGTAGTAATGGGTCAGTTTTTCTTTGCGGTGCTTGGGAGTTGGGGTTACAAAAGCTGAGAAAATTTTTTGTTCTTCACAGCTCCATTTATTTCTAATTCCTTCAGTAATGGCATTGAGGTTTGCCTGGAGATAGGGGCAATTGGTCACCAGGAATTGGAGTGAGGATGCTTGCAGGATGCTAAGCAACTTCTATGTGCAGAAGTATTGAGTCACTATCAGACAGTGCTGGACTTAATTCGATACCTTTGCTAAGAAGAAAATAATACTCCTTTTCTGTCCCTTATGAAAGCTTTGCATTCATGCAGGTGCTAAGCGTGGCAAAGAAAGGGATATAATTACCTGGCAGTGCCTACGGTTGTTGTGGTGTCACTAAAGGCATAACAATAATTTTTTTTTTCTCAATGTCATGAATGTGATGTTGAAGAAATTACTTATGTCGAAGATCAAACAGAAGCCATCTCTGAAGCAGACAGCGTCCCATTTTCCTGAAGGGCCTTGTATTGCTGTCACCATAGGCAAAATCATTCCCTTTGGATTCTCTGAATCTGGAATTTAATTATTTTTAGAAGGCAGTGACTTGGTGAGGATTCATGTGAAATCTTCCTTGATTCAGAGACTGATATCGTGCAAGGTACTTCTGGGATCTGGTGCAGTCCCTTACTGTGTTCTGTTTATGAACAAGCTACCCCAAGGTGCTAATTACCTGGACGAATTGCATATACACAGTTTTGTTTCTCCATACAAATACATTTGTGAACGAGATGACTTTGACTATGTAGCTTATTTCTGCATTTCTGAGAACAGCATGGTAATAGAAAAAAATTATGAAACTGATTTTTCACCTAAAATTTAGTTGCAAATATTTGGTTAAATCTTTATAACACCAGTTCTTGGAGACAAATTGTTACATGCAATAAAACCATTTCAATATTATTATATGTTTTCCTCAAATTCTGGCCATATATGGCTTGTACTAAATTGCATCTGTCTTTGATGGCTGGTACTTCTCTGTGATTGTAATCAGCTGTTTTCTTGGCCTGCTTCTATTCAGTGTAGGATAGAAAAAATTCTTCTGCATGTCTTGCTGCGACAGAGAGATACGATCTGTGCCATGTCAAGTGTTTTTTGCTGACTTCCGCTCACAGACGCCTACATAAGGACCATGGGGCAAGGCCTGGCTGGCCACAGTCTGTTGCTTCTTGTGAGCAGGCAATGCAAATGCAGCCTGATACTCAATTTTCTTTGAGGCATTTTATTTTTCTCAGAGGAAGGTTTCCATCAGATATTTTAGATGGATCAAGTCCTGAGGACACTTGTGGATACTTAAGTCATAATGATACATCAGTTTTGAACTGAACGCTGTGCTTCAGAAGTGACCACAGTAGCAAGAATCAACATCGTCTCCATGGGTTTATGGAACACAAATGAACACCAATTACCGTGCGTTTTTTTTTTTTTTTTTTCCCTCTGGGACTTAGCCCATCATTTTGTCTAATTATGGTATGAATCCCACAATAGAGAAAGCCTGCCTTCTGTAAAGAACTAATTCCCTCTAGAAATGCTAAAAATCTTAAAGAACTCTAATTATAACACATTTCTCAATAGATAAAGAGAGACAGAGAGAGCATGTGCCAGCCACTTACAACAGAAAAAAAAAAGAGAAAAAAGACTATCCCCGGGAACAAAGAGGGACTATGAAAGAGTCTGTATAAACTCCTCTCATCCTTGATCTAGGCTATCCCTAAATATCATGTCTGTTCAATAGCTAGAAGTTTTTCTATCAGTTGAGGGTTGATAAGTTTATTGACATGTACTTGAAAGAATAATGTTGGATATAGAAATGAGAAGAAAACAGCTTAAAACGATTTCTACTACCTCAAAACCAGCGTGGGTACCCGGGGCACTCAGGCATGCAGTTAACTTTGTGTGCAATAGTTACTCTCACCAAAGTGGTATCATGGAATGGGCTGCCTGTGATAGAAAAGAGAAAGGCCTCAAATTTCCTTACTCCCGATCCTGCTCTTCAGACCAGCTGCAACACAGATTTAACTGGATTTATGGAAGCTCAGGATAGTGCATTAAGATGTAAGCTTTGCTGAGGGTTGTTCAGCAGACTGTTGAGAGGCAAAAAGGCAGCAGAGATAACAGCAGCACAGAGGATGTGTGTAGATGAGAAAGGAATAGGCTGCTGTCACTCAGAGATTAAATAACCACTGTATGCATGTCACTAGGTGTCCATTTATTTTGCCTGATATTTATTCTGATTTTTTAAACCTGCAATATTTAGTAAAGAGGTAGTGTTTAACATTGAAATTGCTAAAAATTTGTCTTCCCCAGCTTTCTGGGGTTCCTGACCCCTGAGGTGACCTGGATTCCAAAAAACTTATTTTCATTCGCTGGAGGAGTCTCATGTACTTAGTAACACCGAATGAAAGGTCCTTCAGGCTCATTTATGGGGAAGAATAAACAGCCTTCCCAGGAGAAGGGCTGCATGTTGCATTTATTTACAGATTTGTCTACTAGTTAAAAAAAAAAAAGAGAGAGAGAGAGAAAGAGATGATGATGGCTTTTGTAAGGCGGCACCTGGGGAAGTCCAAGCCTAGTATAGCTGAGCCTAATCACTGGAGAGACGAGCAACAGCTCTCACTGCTCCCTGGCAGAGGTGTTTGTTTGCCATGTTTGTCTTTCCCTGGGGGGAGCGGGTGAGTGAATTTATACTTGCATGAAGACAGAGTCTGCAGAACAGAGACAAAACCACCAACAGGAAACTCACATGTCCTCCTTCTTCAGGAACCCCCCACTCAGATCATGTGATAATAGACCAGGGAAAGCTGGTTGGCTTCTCCTCATTTTACCTTTGAATTACATCCAAAAACAATGTGATTTTAATTAGATAACTTCTTAGTGTTAATTTCCCATGGTCTTTCATAAGGCACTGGCATGATGCGCAAACATCAGTGGAAGGAGAGGTACGTGCACAGAGACAAACTGGATGCAGCTACATTTGCTGTAGCTGTCCAACTGCAAAGAACTGCTTATGGAAAAAGACTTGGGCTGCATTTGGGGAAAAAAAAAAATCTCAGTTTGGTTTGGCTATTGCTGGTTTCCCAGAGTGTTGTTTGCTGTGAGAGCGGTCACATTCTCTTAAAGCAGCAAGCAAGAAATGACTAGACTCTGCAACCACACATCCCATTCCCAGTTGGGCTAGCTCTGCTTCGTCCTTTTAAAATAGATATTTAAAGGTTTTTGCAGTTAATTGTGGTGACTGAACTTTAAGCTGATTGTATATTACTGTGGGAAGGTATGCACCTATTTTGAAATTCAGAACGAATCACACACTGGCAGAGTTCTGTCTCGTCCTCCTCTTGGACCTGGTTTTCTTTGTTTGCATGCCTGAAGAATAAAAAGTGCATCTTGGCTCTAGATTTCTCTTTTTATATCAGATGAACATACCTAGCACATTGCTGTCATTCATTCCTGTGATTTAGCACGTGACTTTTTCAGCCTCTTCTTGGATTCTGAGACGAGCAGTTTCACAAGGGAGGCACCCGGGCCGAGAAACCTGCAGCCTCACATCTGTGAGCAGATCTGCCCACTGCTGCCCTTCCTTGGCCTTGCGTGCTTACTGCATGGATCACTGTCCTCTGGGTTATGGAAACTTCTGTGACTGACAGGACACCCTGACCTGAAGTTTTAATGTTAAGTGACTATGTTTGTATTACTGCTCCTAAAATGAGTCATTTCTGTGATCTCAAGTTCCCCTAGCAAGAAAAACAACAACAACAACAACAACAAAAGGCCATGATGCTGCACTAACCAGTACTCAAAAAATGAAAAGACTTACTCGAGTCCTTGTGTGGCAGGAATGGTACCAAATTTAAAGATATTATCTACAAGCGTTATGTCCGAACTGAGGCTGGCTCATAGAATGGAATACAGCTTGTCAGAGAGGGTTTTTCTCTCAGGAATCCCTGTAAGGCAGTGCAGGAAAGATTTCAAGAAGGGATCTGGTCCATTCTACTACCTTAAAACATCATAAGCTCTTCCTAATCTCTTTGTTATTGCTATTGTCCAGCACAGACAGTGAAAACATGGAATTTCCATAACAGCATCATCCATTTGGAGATGTTAGAACTCTAAACTGGGCAAAATTAATCGGAAAAATTGACTCACTAAAGCTCATCCTGGATAGGTTGGTCAGTATTGCTTTGCAGCAAATTGCTTTGCAAATTATTACTCAGCCTGATGCCTGCAGCACTGTGCAGCGCAGCCTGGGCAGGGAGGTGAGCAGGACAGCGGGGTGTCTCATACGCAATCAGGGCATCGTCCCAAGCAAAAGTCACACAAAGGAAAAGCAGCCTCAGTGTCCAGTCTCAGATGCTTCTTTCTTGCAGATGTGCATATGGCGAATCTGCCCTGCTATATTTAACTGTCAGTTGACCTTTCGTGGCAATTATGGCAAATAATAAACAGCTGTGCAATTTGGAGTGTAATGTAGCAGCGTATTAGCCAAAAGAACGTGCTTTCAGAATGCTTCTTCCTTGCATTCGTTGGATGCGTTCAGCAACAGCTGTCATGTTTTTTTCCTAGGAGGTGCCAACATGGAGTAAGGGCAAACTAGTATATTGGTGTCACCTAGAGTCCGCATGTTGACAGCGTCAGTGCCTATGGGGCTGCTTAGAGCTCTTCCGAGCTGTGGAAGCATGAAAATAATTGTGAGCAACAGCAAAGCTGCATCAGTGTGATTCTGCTGGGCCAAACTGTGAGGACTGCCAGGGAGGGAATGGCAGCAACCCCACGCTGGCCCAGTGTGAGCTGCCTGGGCCAGAACGTGCTCTTATGCCATGGCTGTTTGGACAGGAGCCTGGTACAGAGATGATCATTAATTGCAGTGGACATAAATTAGTTTGAATAGGGGTGGTTAAGGCAGAAAGACAAAAGGGGAGCTCCTACAAAATTTGTTTCAGCAGTTGACATCCAGGTCTGTCTTTCAAGCCAATAATACAGCCTTACACAAGCTTAATAAAGCCACCTGGAGCTGCTCTGTGCACCAGAGCACTGAAATCACCTGCATGTGCATTCTGAGTAGGGAGTGGGTTCTAGTGTGGAAAAACGCATGAAGGATATAGGAGGAATAGTGAGTGGGAAAGTGTTGGAAGACACCAAGGCCCATGATGCACTCAGACCCAACTCCAGAGTTGGCTTTATGAGGAGTACCCACCTCACTACCCTCTTGCTTGTGCAGTACAGGGCAGACTAAGGCCTGGCTGCCTCTGAATCTCCCCTTCTTTATGGCACATATGGTCAGGGCCTTAGGGATTCTAAATGAGAATAGACTAGATGAGATAGATGTCTGTCGTGTAAAACAGAGAGATTTTGAGTAGCAGAAAATGCTGCTGAGGGCTCATTTGCCCTTGCAAGTAACTGTATGTTGTGTCTTAATCAATTGCTGTTCAATGGGATTCTAAAATCCAGTAGAACTTCGATCCTGAAGACAGGATTAATGCACCCCCCAGGCCTGGGGTTATTAGCCTGGCTAAATACTTTGAAAATGGATTAATAAATCTAGAGAAGAAGGAAGGAAGGGAAAGATCCTCTGAATTATTCATTATTTGTTTCCCAATTGACAAGTTTACATAGAAATGAAATTCAGGTAGGACTACAGGCAGTGGGTTATTTATTAGTTACATAGGAATTGGACAGACCTCTCCCTGTTGGATCCCAATTCATTTCTACAAGTGTTGCCTACAGCTGGACAGCTTCCTTCAACCCTAAGCTGAAGAAATCCCAGAGTATCTCTGAAAAACCCAGTACATCAAAACCAGATTCAGTTTAGGATAATTGTTTTACACACATTATTGACCAAGGTGCTGCTTTTACCATCGTTTATCCTAAGGAAAAATCTGCCTATAGAGCAGCTTAGAAAGTGAGCTAGGAACCAAGTTATCACTTTGTTTCTTCACACTTTTTTGATATCTGGGCCCACATTCATTCTGCTAAACTACAGAATGAACCTCAGGAACTGAAGGCTTCTCTTAATACTTGCTGGAGCTGTAAAAAGCTGAGGATGGGGGTAGCTGGGGTGCGTAACACATGCAGTTCCTTTTGGTGAATAACCATGAAGTCTGTGTTAAAAACAGTAAACGAAAATAATATCTTCCTCGATCCCCAAGGAAAGAGTCTTAAATTTTCTCTTACAGCTTTAGCATGTATATATAAATAATGTATTTGCTTAACACTCTCTGTAGTCCTTTTTAAGCTTACTGTGTCTATCAAGCAGACGTCATCATCCCTGGGTATATTTTTCTATCCAAATGGCAATTACTAAGTTGGCAGATCATGTACACAGAAAGTAACATTTGGGATTTTTCTCCCTTTCAGATATGTCTGCATCTGAACTTAGAGTCATGCACATCAGTGTAAGAGTGCACAAGTAAATACACTGAACAGGCTGTTAACACATTTTCTGTCCATAGGAGAATTAAGCTGAAGTGTAGAGACACACCACAGAAACATCCCTTCTTTGGAAGACACTGTGATCATACAACAGTCTTGCTCATTTTTGCTGTCTAACATGTAGTGTGGTGCTGGTGCAGATAAGCTGCCTTGCAGCATTTACTGTCCACAGACAGTAAGTAGCGCAGGGGAGTCGGCATCTTTCCTGACCCGCTCACCTGCTTTAAAACTACTGTTCCTCTATCTACACTAAGATTTAACTTCACACTAATTATCTCACATAGTGATTGCAGGATAAGGATATATTTATTTTCCTAGTGAGGATGAAGAATACAAGTAAGTCTTTATCAGTGTTGATAGCTACATGGATGTGTGACCATGTAATTTAGGAGTTTCAAGCACTGTTTTATCCCCCTTTCAAGTAAAATCAAGAAAATCCCTTCAGTAGACTCAAGCTGTGCTGAGTTTTGCTGTTTGCAAAGTTGTTTTCCCCTTTGAAGACCTCTGAGGATATGGAAACATATGTTCTTGTTTATATATTCTGACACAGAGAGTCAACATATTCTTCATTTCAAACCTCTCCTAAATACTCAAGGGTTGTTAATGCAGGCCAGTCATGAACATGGATGGAAGGCATATAGATGAGATCAGCCACTTGTAAATCCTGTAGAATATTTGTGCTTTGAGGAGTTTGTAGTTTGCTCCAAAAGTGTGGGAGGAGCCCAACACCTCCTAGACTGAATATCCCACAAGATCTGGGAGCAGTGGTGGCTTTCCAAGGGGTTACTCTGACCTCACAGTTCCACCCACAGGAACAGAAAAGCAGAGTTTGGTTTCTGCTCCCGCAGTTGCCTTCCCCCGTAGGAAGGGAATGGAGGGATTGATGATTTTATTAGTCATATTTGCTTCCTATGTCTAAGATGATTTTATTAGCCATATTTGCTTCCTATGTCTAAGATGGAAGCAAACTGCCTCAAGAAATACTTAACACAGATTTGTAGGGAGTCTTACACAGATGCCCCCAAGGTACTACAGTTATTCTGAAAACAGTGGTGCCACTTGAGTGAATTTCTGCTTGTGAGCCAGTTTCTCAAATCCACACCTTGACTGCGCTCCAGGAGTGGTCCAGAGCAGTCCATGATTTACCACTCACTGATTATAACAGGCTTCTTTTTTCTGTAAAAAAAAAAAAAAAAAAACAACTTTCTGCAGCAGATGGGCAAGTGGGAAGAAGACAAACTGGTGGAAGAGAAGGGTGTGGATATGACACCCACAGATCTCCAAGATCCAACAAACTCATGGAGAAGTTCCAGTAACCATTCTGTGTAGCCAAAATGATGCCAAAACCCACTAACAGCCCACTCAGCAAACCCAGGTCAGTGCATCCCAACAGTCTTTTTGCAGAGGCATCAGATCTTGGACAATACAAATGAGAATAAGAAGAGAGAAAAACTTTTGAAAAATAAAAATATTTTCTTTTTAAAGGGGGATTGCAGGCTTTAAAATTTGCCGGCATTGTGCAGACACTTGAAGTGCCTGTGGGTCTATGATTATATCAGGACAGATACTTTCTGTCTGAAATGGAAAAATGAAACTGTAGAAAGGAAAACTTGTAAGTTTTCTGTTAGATGATATGGCTACCTTCACCAGCAATATTATATAGAAATACAGTCTGCCAAAATATATACTATGATATAATGCAGCTAAAATTTACATAGTTGGTTGCGCTTCTTTGCATATTTTGTGCTTTTATTGAATGAATTTTAAAAGGTTATGGAACGTTAATATTCTTTAGTGTGAAGGAATGAAGCTTGATCCTGCTGTCTGCTCCTGGGCCTTTGCAGCTGAAATCAGGGAAGTCAGAATTTAAGTCCCAGCTCAAATTCTGACACTGTAGTTTTCCATTGGTAGCTCTGATAATTGATATTAATATTTGAATCCATCATAATAAAGCATTTCCACAGGTAGTTCCAGTGGAAACCTAACGTGGTGATTTAAGGAAGTGGTACTTTTCAAATGGCGCATAGAGGAAATAGAGAGGTTGTACAAGGCAAGCCAGTAGGAGAGCCTGGACCAGCCTGCATCTCTTCTGGTGGCTGCAAGATGGACACACTCTGACTTTATCTGCATATGGTTTTGCTAAATATAAATGGCATTGACTCACTTGGGAGCAGTCTGCATTAGCTGAGCGAATGTTCAAATTCCCCATTACACGGAATTGGGTATCACAGCACTGATAATAGCACTTCTGGAGCAGCCACCCTCAGGTGTGGCCCCGTGTCCTCTTGGGATATCCATGTGATGGTCCCTTGGCAGAAAGGGCTACCTGCCTCCTGCCTTTTCTTCCAGTGAAACACGGTTGAGCTCGGCATGCAGGCATTTTGCTGAAAGTGTATTGGTTGCTCTGCTTCCCTCACACAATCCCTGTGCTGAGTAAACAGCACAGCTCTGTGGGGAGCAGAGTAAACCTGCTTCTCCAGGGGTATATGGAATATAAAAGATGCTACATAAAAGATGCTGTTCAACATGAAGAGGCAATCTTCAAACAGTTTTGTATTAAATACAGTAATGAGAAAAACCCCAGTCCTTCCTGTGCACCAACCATATCCAGCATGGACATTTCACATAATTTTTTCCCCCCTTCTCAGTCGTCTGAAAAGCCAGAATTCCAGTCCAAACAGCTGGCCCATCTGCAGACTTATAAGGGTAAATACAGAAGCTGCTCTATGCGAAGTGCTTGAAGAACCATTTCTTGTTACTGTCACAAGCCCATGGATTGGTGTGAGCTGTAATTTTAGCACTGTTTTTGTGGGGGGAGTTTGCATTTTCCAGCCCCATGGAGAGTAGGGAATTGGCAATTAAGTGTATGTAAAGGGTAAAGCACCAGGGGATTTTATCGCTAAGCTAGAATTAGACTGTGATAAAGAAGATAAACTGGGTGAAATCCATGCTTTTGGAGATATAGTTGAAACAATCTTACTCATTTTATTTCTGTAAAAGGCAACAGCTCTCCTAGAAGTGATGTGCCATATTTAATTCCATCTTTCCCATCCACAGGAATACAGTGAATCTCTGTATAATTTCCTTAGGTAAAATGATTGGGTCGGAATGTTGTTTAATAAATTTAAGTAAATATTTTTTCCTTACTGTCCCAAATGATCAGAGAGAATATTTGAATCCAGTCCTGTCTGTCAGTGCTCCGCCAGTGTGCTTTCCATTTGCATGTTCCCTACTTGACCATGTCCAAAGCTGTTCACGCTGCTCATTACTGCAGGGCCAAGTCCTGGCATTTCTTCAACTTTCTTTGGAGGAAAACAAATTCAAAAAAGCAAAAAAAGCAAAAACTTTGGAAGAACTGGTCTATTTTTTGAGGAAGAAAAGCCAACATACTTATGAGAGCAAATGTTAGTCTGAATTTGAGCCCAATCAGAGGACAATGTTGGTTTGATTCACAAACTTTGCATTGCTTTTTAATCACTAAGTGATAGCAGGAAAGTTGAGAGACATGAATGTATTTGCATTCAGCTTGGGTAATGGGAAGGAGAGCAAAGGAAGAGAAGTAGATGGTCTTTTAACATTTTTTTCCTCTCTCGATTCTCATTTCTTGATACTTTCTTTTTATTTTAAACCATTACTAAGGTTTACTTTTATTTTATTTCCTTTTGTAAAAGTGCTGTCTTTCTGATATCTGGTATACAACTATTCACTGTTTGGTTTTTAGTGTAGAAAGGAATAGCTGGAGCAGGCGTTGCACACCCACCGCACAGGAGCACTTGTGCATTTCTGGAAGTCCATTGTGTGAGCTGCCATTCATCTGGAAAAAAAGCAGTTCAAGTTTTTCCTTCTTGAATGGGAGAGATGCCTGAGAATTTGTAAACCACTGATCATTTCTGTATGTGGCCTGTGGGCTTATTGAGCTTACACCATTTCACTTTGTTGAGTCAACTCTTCTCACAGGCAAAGAATTTGGGGGCATAGAGATAGGTCAGCAAATACAGGCTCCTGGACACATTCTAGTATATGGTGTCTGTTTTTTTTCACTGTCCTTACCTTGGCTTTTACTATTTGCTGTGAGGGCTTTCAGGGGGATATGAGTCTTCCATGACAGTAGTGGGTTGCCACAATATAATTTTTACTGAGTGTGTTGCACACACATTGCCTGTAGTGTCAACAGACATTGGGTCCCATCCAGTCAGTGTCTCAGTTGCCTGACGCTCTCCAGATACTCGGTTCAGCTGTTGAGGGTGGTGCAATAAGTTGCAGGACTCAACAGGCCAGCAAAGATCTTTTCTAACACCATTTTGCTGAACAATACAAGTTTCACAAGGCCAGAATGCTCTATACTCTGAGGCCTCTTAAGTACTGGGAATCCTGCTGTTCATTTCCACATCTGTGAACTGCTGGGCATTCTCAGTGCTCTCTGGAGATGTGCTGATTGGGGAAATAACGTGCTTGAGGCGCAGGAGCATGGTGAAAAGCAAAATGAGAAGAATAGACAGCAGTGTTAAGAACAACCCCACGTACACGTACAGGCTGGAATATTTATCTACTGTTGTGTCTACTTCTGTAGCCAGAGTTGGGAGGTGGACACGGCCAGTCAGGTTTCCACGGAATTTAAAGTAAATCTCAGTCATTGCTCTCTGTCAGCTTTTGTCCATTTTCCCTATTTACCATCAAATTCCTTGTCTTCCTTCACCAGACTCAAAAAGCAGGGCAAGAGAGGAGACTTGGGCCGGGCTGCAGAATTCAGCAGGAAGTGCTCCTTCCTCCTGGCCCCAGAACTGCTAGATGACCCAGACACACACATTGCATGAGACAGGCCTTTAAGATCATTTTTCAATTGCTGTTATAATGACAGCAAATATTAGACTTGTGTTTTACTCTGACATTAGGCCTTTATTTTGTCCTCAAAGCGCAGTGGTCCTTCTGGGAGGATGCCTTTTTTTGCTAGGTGATACACTTTGGGCCTTCTCTCAAACTGAGCTGCAAAGGGTTGCACAGCTTTGCTCTTTGTAAGAATTGTTTTTTTCCGAGCAGAATGAGTGAGATTTCTGCCAGCTTCTCCCGCAGCAGGTGGTTTATGCTTCCATGAGCTGAGGAAGGTTGTTTTCTCCTTTGCCAGACTGCTGGGGGCTCTCTCCTCTCCTATGCCAGGGTTACTGTTGCTTGCTTAAAGAGTATGGAGTTTGGAGTTATTTGTTAGGACAGTCAAAAAGTCATCTTTCTAAAGGAAAAAAGAGAGAGAGCAGGAGAGAAATAAAAACAGGTACCAAAATAACTTAGGTATCTTTAGGACAAATAGGAAAGAAATTAATTTAATCTCTCATCTCCTCCTGTGAGATACCTGATGATCAGGAAGATGAGTAACTTTGAGGAAGAGCACCCAAATCTAAATGCAATGGTCTCCTTTCCTATCGCTAACTACTAGCGTCCTGTAAGCAAAACCTATTAGAAATGGGGAAATCCTAACATTTCAGAACCTTGGCTACTTCTAGATAGAAACAGGAGATCTAAATGCTGAAATTTCTCCTAGAATAGTGTATCCAGAAGCATCGTTCTCTGCTTTGAAGAAAGCAAAAACACACAAAATAAAACACACAGAACTTTGGTTTTAGCTGAAGCAAAAATGGTGCTGAAATAATTCTGAAATAAGTCAATTCTAATCTTCACTGCATATACACCTAGACAGGATATAAGTAGAATAGTATTAGTATGGTAATATATGACAGCAGTGATTAAAATGAAGCATTAGGTCAAAGTGATGTTCTCTGGTGCTTTTACATAACAGATTTCACCCAAAAGACACACTGCAAAACACTGTCTTTGGCAGGGCTTCAGTTCCTGACACATGGCGATTCTATTGACAGTGTTTGGTTCAGTCACATGCCTTGCAGAGGGAGGTGGTTGAGCTCAGCAGGCCTGAGGCATCAGGGAGGTGCTATTCGAGCCTTCCTGACAGGCGAGACAGACCTAGCTGCGTGTGGTGGGGAAACATCTGTTGTCTCGGGCTTTTGGAGGAGGGACCCTGAGCACGGTCCACACTCTCTTTACCCGGGTTGTTTGGACAGGGCAGTTTGAGTGCTTATCACAGCTGCAAGGTCTTGTTGGTTTGACAACATGATTTTTTGCCTATCAGCTTCCCAACCTGCACAGACTCATAGGCAGCAATGCTGAATAGGTAGTGAGCTTTCCTTTCACTTTTAACTTAGGCTAGAGAGATAGGAATCTTGAAGGGTATTTATAATAACCACCTCCCAAAGCCAATGCCTGGGGACTGAAGGTCCATCAACCCACGCTATGATGCCTAAATACTAGGTTCTCAGGACCGACCACATATAGTCTCCAATGAGCTTCAGTCAGGCACATCTGGGAAGCCAAAGTAGAGTCCTGGAAAAAAGAGGTGGATTTTCTAGAGTGTTCAGGCTTCATTAGTGTGATTTGCACTTCCAGTATCCCCTAAGTATCCTTGAATATTTTCCTCTGAATCTCTGTGGGCAGTGGGGCTGTCAGAATACCCAGCAATACCTGTGGATAACTAAAGCGAGCCATCTGCATTGGAACCAGCGCTGCAAATGTCACACTTCAAGCCAAGTGAATATTTTACGTGCAGATCATAAACTTCCCCAGAAACCAAAGGTTTACAGGATACATGGGGAAATCCTTACAAACCACTACAGGTAGCGGTATCATAAAAAGTGTATTTATGGGGGGAAGATCATTAGCAAGAACCTGCCACAAGTCTAGAGAATGCCTCGATTTTCAAGCCCTAGACGTGAAGTTTGCAGAGTCACGTTACTTGCAACTCAGAAACATCAGCTTGTGTAAACCTGTTTGGCTAAACTATAAAAACATTGTCATTGGTAATACGGTGCTGACATGCTAATAAGGAATCAAGGATTTTCCCATTTTGTTCAGTTTGGCTGCCCACAGGAATCATACAACATGTGCCTAGTGTAAGAAGCAGAAGACAAGGAGGCAGTTGGTCATTTCAGGGAATTCATGACTGCGGTGGAGAGCCGTGGGGTGAGGTGTACTTTGAGATTGAATGGCAGCCCAAGGGCACTGACCTACAAGCCTAGTGCCTCAAGACCTCCAGCCCTGAGCTGCGTGAATGAGGGATCTGTGTTTGCAGAGCTCTTGCAGCCTCCTTCTGTGGGCTGTAGCATTGACCCTGGCTGCAGGTCAAGGACTAAGGCAGAAGCAGGGGACATGAAGGTGAAGGTTTTGGTACAGCCAAGCCCTGCAGCTCAGGTACATCCTAATTGTGTAATTTTCACACTTTGGATATATAAATGGAAATTATTCCCTGAGAGGAGTATTCTTATATGATACAGTAGGTGGGAAATAGAGGATATGAAGGGTACTAGCTGCCATAAACCTCTGCTTCACAGTATTATTTCTCCATTGGTAATGAAATGCAATCAGTCCAAAATCTGACATATGCTTGGGGAAAGTACAGAGCAATGTCCTTGCCCATCTCATCTTTTTTTGCTGAGAGCAAAAGCCAGAGCTGACTTCACTCCTTAAGGAACGGAGAGCCTAATGGCTTTACATGCTCCATAAAATTAGACTACATAATGCTAAGGACATTCGTTTTAAGCTCAATAATTAAGTACAAGCGAAGACCATGAATTAACAAAGCTCTGCTGGGCGCTTATTAATAAACGGAACGGACTATAGAGCATTGGCACTGCGGTTAGCACAACTTGCTTTCTTTTGCCTTTTTTTTTTTTTTTTTTAAGTCTCAGCTCTAGGATTGTCAGCAACAATCAACCTTTCAGATGGTTAAAAGCTGGAAAAGTAACTACATCTTTTCCAGAAATAAATCAGTAGCTCCAGTCAAACACAAGGATTTTTGCCTTTCACTGGGCCGGTTAGCTCAGTGAGCACAGCTCTTTGGGTAGGACTAAAGGGAGCAAATGCCCCTTTGGGGCATTGAGCTAGAGGGTCCTAGAGACCACGTCATGGCCAGGTAAATGGGTGCACAAAGAGCCTGCAAAACTGTGCATGAAGCAGACGGGGATTCAAGTTCTGCTCAACTCAGAACATCTGAGGCAAAACCTCCCTCGGTACCTGACAAATCCCCAAGTCCACTGACTGAGGGAGAAGTAGATCTTTATAATGGAGCAAAGCAGCATAACTGGAGCCCAAACTCCCCGTGGTCTAAGCTGTTGATCAGGATTTAGTCACTCTTCTCTGGCTAGACATGGCATCTAGTTGGGAGCGGTGCCAAGCACCGTTAGTGCTCACTGATGCCCAGTGGATACAGGCTGATTCCAAGCAGACGCTTCTTTTTTAACAGTGTGTGATTGTTTTAAGCAAGGATTAAAATAAGCAACATATTTAATTTAAGAAATAATGCATAATGAAAATAGAAGCCCAAAACAAAAGAAGCGGCAGTTTCTTTGTTTGTTTGGCTTTTTTTTTTTTTTTTCTTAGAGTGTCATTGAGACAGCACATTGATTAGCCAAAAGTTCAAGGGTGCTGAAATCACCACTCTCCCAGTGCAGCTGCCAGGGACTGGGGAACTTCAGTATCTCTCTAGATTTAGCCTATTTCTATGAAGCCCACAGAGCCCAACTCTGCCCCTCTGCAGGTCAGAAAGGAGCAGAAAGACAGACTCCCCTAAGACAGTACGGACAGACAGCACAAACAGTACTTGCAGCTACAATAAACCCGCTCTCTTGCCTATTTGCTTCCTTTTACTGCCATGAGTTTAAGTGCTACTTCCCAGCAGGGCATCTCTGAAAGCACAGACAATTCTTTGGGGTTCACTTAAGCTTTTCCACCTAAAACGAAATCTACTGCCAAGAGGTGTGTGGGACAAAGCAGAGCAACTACTCGTGTATGTTCTGCAAGGCTGTGAGCTTCACCCTCGCTTAGCTGGCTGGCAAGAGCAGAGAGGTTTCTTTCTGAACACAGACACTATCAGGTGTATTTTATCTGGGGAACATTTACAGAAAAAAAAATCAGCATTGAAGAAATGCAGGTAAAGCATTAAAGTATCAAATCCGTTCAGGGCTTGCTTTTTCTCCAGGGAGGATCTTGGGGAGAGGAAAGGGAGGGTGTCTCTTCTTTCAGTAGCAGGCAGTATTTTGTGTTTTCATGCTGGAGTGCAAGATTAAATGTCAGTACCTCAGCTGTGGCAGTGCATAGGAAGAGAGAACAGAATAAAACAGAGTTACCTTTCGAAGCAGGCAGGGGTGTTGGGACTAGACATTTGAGCAGCTGGTTCAGCCACTGAGCTTCCTGCTTTATCTAGGAGCATCTCCTCCCAGGTAGTGGGTTTGTGGGGAGATTTGCTGTCTTATTGCTGGAGTCGGGATGCTGCCTCTGTAGCAACAAGCACACCAAGTGACTTTCTTCTCCGCTGCTCCTGAATTCACGTGGCTCAGTGGCAGGGATGGCTCCTACTGTGGGTCCTGGGCTGCCAGCTGCGGGTCTGGCTGAGTAGCATCATTGGGGATGTCCTTCCTTTGCAGGCAAGACGAGAGGGGAGCGGGGAGCCCTCGTTTCGCCGGTGCAGGCAGTCCCCTCCCTCGGCAGCGGCAGCGAGAGCATCGGGAGCGCTCAGCGCTGTGTCTGCTGCGGGGCTGGGAGGGAGGCTGCGAAGTTTGTGCAAGGTTCGCTTTAACCCTTTGGTGCTTGCAAGCAGGAAACAAGTTAGTTGTGAGCCAGGAGGACAGGGTATCAGTTTCTCTCTGGTTTTCTGCAGGGTAAACAGGTTTTTATTTCACGCCTCTGGGGAGGGGTAGCTGGGGAAGGTTCTCAGCTGGGCTCTGTCTGGAGCCAGGGACAGGCATTACGTGCCAGCTGAGACCCTCAGAATTAGCCCTAAGCCCTGCAGCCCTGGTGCTTTGAAGGTATTTTTGTGTGTGCTCTGTGCCTGATGCTCTGGGCAGGGCTCACAGCTGGGTTGGGTTAGAGGCCATCTCTGCCTAAGGGAGTTTGCAAGGGAGTGCGAATAAGCATAATCCCAATTTTGCTGTTTTGTGGGCAAAAATGGTTTTTAGCAATTAACAAATGTGTGAGCAGAGGTCTACCTACAAGGCCCCCTAGGAATGAGGCAGGAGGGTCCAAAGTCAGGGTGAGAACCCACCCCATCCCAATCCTTTTGATTGCCACCCCTTTTGACCTGCATTTCTTCACTGCTCCGGTCCGATAAGAATATTCTGTGACTGTTATAAGGAAGGAAGAGTAGACTTGGTATCAACGGACCTTTGTAATTTCAGCTGTGTGAATGTTTCAGGCAGGAGCCAGGGGAGCATCTCCTTTCCTTCCCGCAGGGTGGTTGGCTCTCTGGGAGCAGAGGCCGGTTTGGAAGCCTCACAGGGGTCTCGGGGACGTGCTAGCGGGGCCGGCAGGCAGGCTCTAAGTACTGCTCTGTGCACAGCTGTGTGCGGCTGCGCGGCCCGTGCTGCCCAGGCCCCTCTTCCCCATGTCCCTGTCTCCCAGCAGCTGGGATGGCTGGGGATACTGCACAGGTCAAGCCCCTGGCTCGTCATTCGGCTGGTGGGGGCTCCCGGTGCCCAGTGGGTGCCTGTGTGCTTAGGTGCTGGGAACAAGGATTCCAGACAAGAGGATTTTGTTCTCCTCTCTGCATTTCCACTCAAAACTGTCTCCTGTAAGTCCCTTTTAGGGCCTCCACAGCATAACCTGAGCGGAAGGGCCAAAGGCTCGTGGAGCTGTGCAGCTCTCATCCTCCCATTGTTCCTTCATGCGTGGGGATAGGGTGGAAAGCTGCATTTTCTGTCCATCCTTCTAATGGCTTCAGCCTCCGAAGGCGCGTTGCACAAGCTCGATGTATGGTAGGAATGCAGCACTATTTGCATAACTGAGGTGAAACCCCTTGAAGAAGCATAATTCCCCCACTTTTGTGGTGGGCTGAACCCCCTGAAAGCCTGGCCTTGTAAGGCAGCTTTGCTGATTTCCTTTCACATTTCTATTATTGTAATACCATGCCTGGTACCAGGATTGCAGCCTGCACCGGCAATACTGAGTTCACTGCTCGGCACATGGGAATAAAATACCATCATAAATCAGAAGGAAGACTAGGTGTATTTTGCCCTGGAATCTGTACAATTACTCTTGTACAAACAAACTAGCTGTCAGCACCTCCACACCCTGCACATGCATCCTCTTATTTAAGCAGAAATAAGTGAGCTCTGTTTACCAGGAATAATGTTCTTGATTGAGTTATGGGACCCAGAAGAGGCAAATCTATGCGGAAAAGCTGTGATCCTGCTTCTGAATAATGCTAATGAGCAGCACTGAAATGAAAGGCTCTCTTTCCCTGTGCCCGGCCATGCAACCCAGCCTCCCCACTCAGCTTTCTCTGCCTTTGTTGATTTTCCAGTAAATTATCTCTCCCTTTTGTAGGACGGAGCTGCTGTTTGCCGGATGGGCATGCTTAGATTCTTGTTTCCTTTGTAGCACTGTATAATAAAGACAGATGAATTTTAGATAAAGCCACAATTTATAGCAGCTGAGGCTGATGAATGCTTGACTGACAGATTGCTGAATTCCTGAATTACTGGAGGTTCATAAGGCTTTCTCTCTATGTAAATTCTCGGACCAACCAAATGGTAAATCTGTGCTGCATAAAATGAAGGTGTTCAAATTCCCCTTAGAGATACACAGAGATATGAACCGTGTGAAAGTTATTTTTCAAGCTGCTGTTGAGAATTTGGGGGTTGCTTGGAAGCTTTTCTCCCTGTTACCTGACCTGCGTATTGAGTCCTGCATCAGATGTGCCATTTCTCATGTCCTTCTCACCATGGTCCCACAATCCAAAGAAATTCGGATTTGACAAAGAACAAATAAGATCCCTGAATGGTTGTTAGCAGGAAAAGTCTGTATTCTCCCATGGGGATTCTTCTGTTACAAAATTCATGAACCCTGTGAACATAGTAAATGTTGAGCTGTTGAGCATAGTAAATGTTGAGTTGGATGTGGAGCTGCTGGAGAGAGTCCAGCGCAGAGCCACGAGGATGATTAGGGGCCTGGAGCATCTGCCCTATGAGGAGGGGCTGAGGGAGCTGGGTCTGTTCAGCCTGGAGAAGAGAAGGCTGAGAGGGGATCTAATTAGTGTGTATAAGTACCTC
>JAWLRI010000229.1:5431826-5528858 GCA_034781795.1 Crypturellus tataupa
GTGTGCAGGGGGGTTGGACTAGATGACCTCTAGAGGTCCCTTCCAACCTTAGGCATTCTATGATTCTATGATTCTCTTAGAGCATCTGCCCTGCTCTGGGTAGGTGTTCAAGCTCCAGCCAGATGAATGTTTGGCTGTCGGAGCGGCAGTGCTGGGCAGCAGGGCCGGGCATTTCCCTGGCTGCCGTCGGGCTGAGGGGAACGTCATCCCCTTGGCCCGGGGTACACAGCCAACCCTGCACCCGCTGGCCTGGGCACCTGCTCAGCAGTGCGAGCCTCCAGCAGCAGTCATCATGCACGGCAGGAATGACCAAGCCTGCTACTTCTAGCCTATAGCTGTGCCGTGGGGCTACCCGCAGGGCTCCTGGGAGAGGTTCCCAGCCTCTCCTCACCCTGTGCACAAGGTAGAGCTGACTCTGTAGATGTGTCACTTGGTAAAAGACCTGCCCTTTGCCCTTGCTCCCTTCCTCATCCCTGCCATGGCAGCCATGCAGGAGGTTCCTTGCTGCTTCAAGGAGAGTCTTGTAACTGGAAGTTCGGAGAGGTTGTTCTGGGAGCTGTTCCTCTCATGGTCAGGGTGGTTCCTGGTTTCCATCTTGAAGGCTATGAGCACTCAGAACAAAGGGTGATACCATATGGAAGTGACACTGAAGCAAGCGATGACACTTGGTGTTCTTTGCCTTAGCAGAGTGGAATCTGTTGTAAAGACATTATTGTTGGAATATGTTTTGGTTTTATAACCATGGCACTGAATGGCAGGTGATCTTGTACCACCAATATGCATGTGCAGAACATAAAAATCGTTTATGAATAGATTTTGAATCAGGAGTCTGTAAATTTAGGTTTGTACCTTTCATTGTTCACTCAGATTTGGATGAAATAGGTTTAGCAACCACCATCTTCAAAGGAGAAACACCACAGTCCACTGGCTGGCAACTCCGAAAGCAAAGAGGGTTGCCTTGATCTTGTTTCTTACCTAGGCTGCTAAGGGGCCCAGACAAATGTACTGATGTCTCCCTGCTTCAATTCCTTCATACAAAAAGGGAAAAGTTACTGCCCCTTCTTCCCAAACAATCTGTCAATAGAAAAAGCTACACAAATGTATATGGTCATATGGCTGCTGCCCCAGCAGAGCCGAGTGCCTTTGCCCCGTGCATTCCCACACACTCTTGTTTTGTCCCGTGCAGTGTGCCTGGAATTGCTTGTGTGGTTGGACTAAAAGGGCTTCATTGTTTTGAAAGGCTTCAGGCTATTTTGACAATTTGTCTTTGTTTTGAACTTTCATCGTCAAAAATATTGCAATCCTTCAGTTTATTTATAGAAACTAATTCTCTCACAGATAACTGAAGATATTCAGCCTGGTCTGATGTTACTGCTAATTTGTAAGGAACATTTCTAATTTGATTTACTCTTGTCAATGAAGGGCTGCATTGTCCTGCACAGATTTCTGTCTGAAACAGTCCTAGGCTTTGTCCTGGGGAGCGAGCTTGGGAAGGATGTTGCAGATCCCCTGAACAGTATTAATGTCCCTCACAGAACAGACCTGCTGTGGTCTAGGTAAGTCGATGAGGGCTACCTCAGGTAAGGCTGGTGGCACCGAGCAGGGTTGTATGGACATCCTTGGAGCAGGGACCACCTAAACAGCAGGTTTCACCTGGATCCAGATTGCAAGGATTCACCCTCCACCAAAGCCCCACACAGCAACTTTTGGGCCTTGGCAGCAATTAATGGAGCAGTGAGGCAGGCACAGAGCTAAAACTATGGTCTGTAACCCAGAGTCCTGAGTGTTCTGGTTTCCTCTGCAGTAGGTTGGTGTTACAACAGTGGCTATTTTTAGGGAGATGAGCACAACTGCCAGACCCAGGAGTTTCAGGTGAGCCTGGAGAAGCTTTGGGATGCACTGATGATCTGCTTTTGGTGGCCCGTTGCTAAGATACACCCTGAGAGGTGCTTACTTGGCAGCAAGCTGCTTTGCATTCGTCACTTGAAGCGGGCACTCGTTTCGGCACTCATTACCCAGGCAAGTCAGAGGCCTGTCTGCCTGGTTTGCCAGAGGATCTTAGCATGACTGATGGCAGCGCACCATGAAGGCTCACAACTGACCCTTATTTCGGCAGCAGCATAATGGACTGTTTTCCAGGTTGTCACACTGCATGATGGACAAATAATCCATGTGGACAGGGCACCATTTGCCAGGAACTAGGTCACCCATAGGACTTTTTTTCTTCCCATTTGCATGACAGGGCTGGTGCGCTGAGGAGGCTCGACACAGAGCTCTGCAACAAAACCAGCACCTTTCCTGGGACTCTCTGTGAAATGTGCACCCTTTGGTGCTCAATTTGTTTTTCCTAAAATTCTGGGTGTGCTTGGTGGCACCTCAAAACACACTTGCTCTCCCTCTGCTTTCATTTTTATTCCCCTCTCATTTCCCCACAGCCTGGCCCCATCCTCTGGCTATGGACAGCTTGAACTGCCTTCAGTGTTGGCTGACGTTGCTCCATGGACAAGTGTGGGAGTCAGTGCTGAGCCAGTGACTACACGAACTTGCTGTCACCGCAAAGCCCATCTCAGCCTGCCTGAAGCTGAGATCCTCTCTCTGCAAAGAGCCCTTTGACTTCTGTAGGCTTTACACAGATTTCTGCCTACAGGAACAGCTTGCACAACTGAGACTGAGATGTGATTCCCTGAAAGGTGCTTTTCACAGCGCAGATGATGCTCAAGAAGGTTTCACATGCAAGCAAACTTGTTAAAACGTGTGCCCCTCCTCCTGTTACAGTCAAAGGTACCCCCTGAACTCGTCAGGCAGCACTGTGACTGCAATGCTGATCACAGAAAGGCTTTTTCCACAGAGTTCAAATCCCAAGCAGAACTTTCCTAAAGCTGGAGTTCACTCTTATGCAGAATGGGCTTTTGGTCTGAGCCCAAAGCTAATACACTCAAGTATTCACTGACGTACTTCTGGCAGGAACCCATGAGACATAACTTTCAGAATCTTTAAAATATGAACAGATCTTCCCTGAATGTATTTGCTAACCAATCCTCCCAAGCAGATCATAAAGCTGAATGCACATGGGGTAGAGTATGGGGAACCCTAGCTGCAAAACAGTTAAACCCTTCTCCAGAGTCCCTGATGTCACATTATTTGCATGATTCACAGTTAACAGATGGGCTCGTGCCTATATTCGGGGCGAATGGTTCTTCAACTGCAATTGTTAAATAATATTAACGACAGTTTATACTGAGAGGAAAACAATTTCTGATGACCCCATTACATCATTTTTTATTTCTTTGGCTTGTTTATTTTACTTCCAGTCTTAAGGAAGAAAATCCCTTTTCTCCATCCTCATTTACAAAATATGCAGCCGAGAGGACTCTGCCCACCCACACACTTCAACATTTCAAATGTCAGCATTTCCATTCAGGGTTGGATGAACTCTTTCTAAACCCTCCTGGAGGAAATACGGTGGAAATTCTTACAGCAGGAGAGTGGAAAGCAGTGATACATGCAAACACCCCTTCTCTGCCCTGACGCTAATTTTCTATTTAATCTTGAAAAAAATCCTCTCTTCTGTCCTAGTAGTTGTATACAGGAGATTACAGGGCAGAAATCTTGAGCCATTGTCATTTGTGCAGAGTTACCAATTTTAGGTAAAAAAAGGAAAAAAGGAAAAACCTCTGCAAATCATACAAAAGCCCATGCTCCTTCATATCACAAAACAAGACATTGAGATAATTCCCTTAATCCACTTTGAAGGAGTGACTCTTCCCAAGAGCAGAAGTCGCCCTTTTGCTATGGCTCCTTCTTGTCCCAAGCCATAGTACCATAACAATGAGTTTGATGTATTTGGTGATTTATTGGCTGAACAGCAGATAAACTGTTATCATTCAGCCCAGATGCGACAGTAGGAACCAAACATCACCAGGGAGATTGAGTTAGGAACAGATCTTGAACCCAAGTTCCAAACTGCAATCCCCAGTTGGACTTTCAGAGCACTCAAGAAGAGGAAGAGTAAAGAAGAGATAAAAATAAAGGCACTATGAAGACAAATGAAGAACAACTGCCCAGTGTGACTGTGTGTTTGTGTTCCCGCCCTAGTTCATCGATGATCTCTATACAACTTCTTGGAGCATCTGGTGCTTACCACCAGCAGTGGAGACAGGATGTCGGCGTAAGCAGACTCTCAGTCTGACTTGAGACAGCAGATCCTACATATTTATGATAAACCAGGGGTGTTGCCATTTATGCTTTCTTATTTTTTTGTCTAACAGCAGTCACAAGTTCCCTCTTCCCCAGCCTCTGGGTCAGTAACAGAACAACCTCCCTTAGCTCACTGGCCAGTTCCACTTAATTATCACTCATTTCTGGTGAAGCAAAGAATAAGCTGTCACTGTGTCTAACTAATATGCCTGATTATTAATAGCCAGCCTTGCTCCTGCTGCCAGCCTCTGTGCCCTCCTGTCTCCAGGATCAAGCTGTTTGGGAAGTCACTGTTCTGTGAAGAGACTAGACAAAAAGCTTATTGAAGATCCCTTCCTTTTTATCAGAAGACTGGTCAGTCTCTATTTATTTTTAGCACATTATCAACAAAAGTTGCTTTATTGCTTCTCCGTTCATGGGTGAAGACATCTTTTTGATAGTGACTAAGAGCTCTGCACAGAAACATTCACCATGGCACACATTCACCATCCCGCATGGCACACATGAAGTGCTTCGTCACTTTCTCCTTTCAGGACAAGCCATAAAAGAGATCCTTCATAGAGGCCGTACTGTTGCTGAACACTGTTGGTGAAGAGTAGCCTTCTCTGTGGCACATCCCCGTTACTTTCTAAACAGCACCTTCGTGTGCCCAGATAAAAGGACATAAGGACATTGTGGGCCAGTTTTACTCTCCAAGCACCCATGCAGCTCCCCCTGCATTCAGCCTCTCCCTGACAAGAAAGAGCTTTAGGAAATGTTGTGCGTGTGTGATGTTCTGGCCCCGCAGCAGGTGTCAGTCCTGAAAAGATTAATCTAGGAAAAAATGTGTGAATTTAAACAGAATTCCAGGTTAGGGGATTAGACCTCTAGGGAATGTCACTGCTTTAAAATGAGGAAATCTCAGTTTCAGAGGGGTTGGAGCAGACACAGAATCAACAGCTGTAAGATTCTACACCAGTCTATAAAAGTCTCAGTATGTGGATGGCCTGGCTGCGCGCGGGTCCCTCCGCGGAGGGGCTGTGCTATCCAAGACACCGCTCCAGCTCCACGTGCTTGCTCCCAGCGCTTGGCTCCGTGGAGGAGCCGCCTTGACCATGAGCTGGGGCTCCATTCTGGACACTGCAGTTGGCCCTGGCCCCGGCTTGCAGGCCGAGAGCCCAGTCCTGGCTGCACTGTTATGCTGGGCTTGGCAACTCATGCTTGTGGCTCCATAGAAGCCTTGTTAAAACCTGCTGGCAGTCAAGATGGGTGTTTGTACAAGGAGACAGGGGGGCTGCTCTGGAATTTGCTTAGGTCCTCAACTCTGTGCTGTCCCTTGTGCTTTAGCTGTAGTACTGGTGCCCCCATACCCACCAAGTGCTTGCATTTCCCTCCTGTTCCTGGTAACTCCTCCTGTCTGTCGTCCATCCTCCTCCTTTCCACAGCTCTCCCCTCTGCGCTTAGACTCACAGGCTTGCAGGAGCAAAGCCAATTCGTGGCAACATTCACATTCCAGTGAGGAGGTCACACCGGCCAGGACTGCAGAGGGAAAGCAGCAGCGGGCAGCTGTTTCCCATTTATTCACATGTAACCTTCATAGTGCTATGAGCAGAATATTAAACAAGGTTTTAGCGTCTGCTTTTTTGCTTGGTTGGATATCACCCAAGTGCTTCTGAATTTCTAGCTTCACTAGGTGTCTGCATATCTCATTAGTAGGGTTAGTTTAATTTTTGTCACCCACAGCAAAACCTTTGCAGTTCTTAGCCCCTTTGCAGCATATAATTGTTGGCTGCGAGTATCTGCTTTTTGTGGCTCTTTTTGCCAAAGCACAGCACAGGCTTTCTCCCATTTCCCAGGGACAGGAGGGAAACTGCAGGCTGTACTAGAGTGAAAAGAGCTGGTCACTTAGGAAAATGAATGTGGCTCTCTGCTTGTGAGAAAAAGAAGCAGCAGCAGCTTTAGGTTGTCTCAGCTAGGTTTTAAGCTAGATGTTGCGGTTGTGGAGACAGTGCAGAAATTTACTGCATGATTCTTGCCGGCCCAGGATCACACTGAGGTGTTCATGGCCAACCTCTTGCCATGTTAAGAGGCCACCATGTGTGGTGGGCTGCAGCACCTCAAAGCTTCCTTGTGTCAGCCAGGTCAAGCTGAGTTCTCCTCCCCACTGCAGATTCTGGTGGATAGTGGCTGCCCCAAGCATACAGCTTGTGAAAAGGAAAAGCAGGTGATAATATTGTACCGGAGGGGACAGATGGAGTCTTATAACTCCCACATTTAGATGGGCACCTTCCCACTGCACCTCTTTGTACCTCCACCCAGCAGTACCTTGGGTGAACATCCTCCCTTCCTCCTGAAAACAAGAGTTAGTAGGAAAGGAAAAAGCCTCTTCTGACTCCCCGTCATAGCAATTTTCTTTCCTGCAACACATTTACCAATGCTCCAGCCAGTCTAGTTTTAAATAATGCAGGTGCCACCAGTTAAGAGGAAATAGCAGAGGTGAAGGGTATTTTTGGAGCTGGACAGTTTCTCTGATGAGGCTTTCCATCCATTTCAGTTACGTATTGTGAATTCTGCTCTGTGGCAAAGTCCAGCCCCCAAAGAAGGCCTGAAAACTCTGCAATGTAATAAACTCTGCTACTTGAATCGAAATTATCTGGAAAGAAATTTTAATCTCTTCCTGACCCAGCTGATGATCTTCTTTTACTAAGTTAGAGCAGGAAGATTTGAATTTCTCTTGCCCTTTCAGATTTTGAGATATTTCATTTCTGAGGCTATAATTACACAAGTTACTTCCAGATTGTTTAAAATCTACCTGTATTTCGGATGCACGACCTGTCATATAAGGCCTCTCTTCTGCTATGGTGTATTTCCAGTAGTCTGGAAAACTTTCTTTTTAAACCAAATGATGACACTAGAGATTTCTTTCCTGTTGTTCTTCACAGAAGAGCATAATGTCAGACCTAACTGTAAGACGATGTTCACAAATGAATAATTTCTTTCAAATCAAACTTGCATTTATCAAACTTGGTACATCAGTCTCTACATTCACACACCTCTATATGCAGAAATCAGGGCAATCATCCCATTTTGCCTGGGCAGTGGGATATTGAGATCTTTCTCACATCTACTGACATTTAACAGTGCTCTGTTGCCCTGCTTGTGGCTGTCACAGCACATTGGATTCATTGTCAGCTGAGGAGAGGCTTGTTTTATGAGCCTGACAAGAAATACTGCTGTGTCTGAGGTACTTTGGATAATTCATCTGAAACAGAGGGTGAGTTTCTTGCACAGGAACCTGGTTGCCTGTCTGAAAGTACAGTTGACGTGACTGCACGCATACAGTAGCCAGTGCGACTCATCCAAGCAGCCGGAGGAGTGTTTCAGTTTTGGGGGTTGTCTTGCTCAGGTTTCAGCACACTGAAAAACCTCCCAAACTTCCACCAACCCGAGCCATTTCCCAAAGCACTGCAGCTTCCTTCTACTGCAGCCTCCGAGCTACACGGTGTGTTGGAGCGAATGGAGCAGGGGAAGTTGCATCCCTGCTGAAAACACTTGGCAGTAAAAACAGAAGCCCATTTAGGTGACTTTTTATCTCTCTGTGTACAGAGCCTTAGGGCTTAGCCGCAGTGACATGATTCACGCCGCTTGTGACTTGTGCCCACAGTGGTTTAGCTGTGGGGAGTAGTAGGAGGCCAAGCCAAGGGCTCTGCAGAAATAAGGGCTGTCTAAAATGATACAACAACCTTCAACTCATTGGAATAAAATAGGAATAAATTGGAGTTAAATTTAAGTATTATGCTGATCAGTGTCACTTGGAAAGCGAGATGCTAGCTAGATGGCTGCTAGATGAGATGCGCTTGGGGTATCTGTTACTTTTATCTTTTGTCTACTTAACAGTGCTGTTTCTCACAGAAATCCATGGAATGCTGCCGTTTTTAATGCAGCTGTGATCAAAACGCTTGAGTTTATCTTTTCTTTTTGGATACTGTGTGGCTGCAGACTCTCTTGCCTAAAATAAGGTTTTGGGACCCTTTATCTTCCTATGACGCTTTGCCCTGGGAGTTTGGACAGCTTGTACTTAATCTTACAAAAACCTGCTAATAACATACCACTTCTCCCACAAATGGTTCCTATACTTGGTGGTAAATGGAAAATTGTTACTAGTTCTGGGTGCATTTCTGAGCTTGGCCCAGATTCAATCCTAGCTTCATCTCAGGCACTTAATTTTCTGTGCCTCAGTTCACCACCAGTGAAACTGGCTTAATTCTTTGCTTTCCTTCTGCCTGATGTGCCTTTAATACTCCTGATGCCAGACTGTTGTCCTTCTGGAGACAAAAGGGGCCTTTGATGCCTAGTTTTTGTTTGAATACTTTCATTTGCACATTTATTTCTACATGGCAATATATGTGTCACTACACCACATCATGGAAAAACCAATGCTTAGCAACACAGACCATTACAAATGATTGTAGCAAATGACCTTCCCTTAATGATCTTGGCCTCTCATCTCCAGGTAAGGGGTATGACTGCAGAGCTGATATTTCCCTCAGGAAATGCTCTGTCCCTCCTCTCTTTTCCTCCCTCCCCTGCATTTGGAAAATCTTTGATAATTAAATCAGCACAAAAGCAAGTGATCTGTTGTTATAATTCATCTGGTAATTCAGCTGAAGCCCCAGGTTTTTCTTGCACAAATGAAATTTGCTCTGCTTACAAAAGATCGGCTCCCAAGCTACCTGCGTACTCACACTGCACCTCTCCTCATTAGATAGCTGAAACCAGCAAAGTGGGGCCCTCTTCCCAGCACAGATGGCTTTAGGGAAACAAAAAATATGTTTTTCATTAAAGAGGTCCTAGACACACCTCCACAAAGAAGAGAGATACATTTGTTTCTGAAAGAAGATGGTACAACAGCTCCTTGGTCACCTAATGTCAGCAGTGTCTCTTGTTCCCAAGCAGGGAGCGCAGGGAGAGAAGACAGGCTCTGCTCTGTGCTGGTGACCTTGCTTCTGCCTCTTCTCTTACATGGCTGAGCTCTGCTCCTCTTCGCTTCAGTGGGTTTTGCCTGAAAGAGCTGCTTGAAGTCTTGATTGTCTCCTTGAAGCAGACAGGCAGCCAGGCTGGGCTCGGAGGGCACCGCTTATCTCTGCACTGGGACAATTGCCCTGGAGTTGGCAGGGGGCACTTCTCCCTGCAGCGCCACTTCTCCCACAGCAGCACCCACAGGCAGATGCCCCTTGAAACAAACCCCCCAGATGTGATGCTTTTTGTTGCTGATGGCTTCAGATTAAGCCTGGATTTTATTTTACTTTTTCCTTTAGCTGGCACAGTAGTGCTGTGGCTGCTGGCTCTGCACCGTGGCTGGAATGTCCTAGCAGGGTCTCAGGAGGACTCGAGCTTCGTGCAGTCCCCACAGACAGCTCACTCCAAGCTGCCACCGCCCAGAGGCGGTCGATAACAAACCTGCATAGTCCAACCATGAATCTCCAGGACTACAGCAATTGCCTGTGTTATGAGTAAGATTCACGGAGAATGGACAAGGAAGAAAATATGAAATACAAGTACTGGTGGCACTAGCAGAGGGCGTCAGTGAGAATGCAAGAACTGCAGAGCAGGAACATGGGCTGAGATGCCAACTGTCTGTAGCTGACACAGTGCAGAGCCACCGAGACAGCAGCAGAGAGTGCAGCTAAAATGCAAAACTGGACTTAAAAAGGACCTGCTGCTGCATCAGCTGCTCCCAAATAGCTACTAGGTCAATGGGAGGAGAAAACGTCCACAAATTTTGTCCTGGCAAGTCCTGGACTGAGACAACCAGTTGGAATCACTGTTCCTCTGAGGACTTTGCTTTCCTTGCTTCTGTCATCTGAATTTTCCTGTGGGGTTGGACTAGTTGTCAAATTCATCACCTGTGATCATACTGTGTGATGGAGTGACTGAGTTGATGGTGTGTGCAAACTCTTGCTTGCTTAAAACACTCCAAATGCCCAGTTTTACTCGCCTCTGAGCTCAGATAAGTTTTGGTTCATACAACAGAAGCAGCTGTGAGTTTGCACTGGGGGTTTGCTTTTACTATACCCAGAAGCTCCTCAGCTTCCTTGGCCGCATGGGCAGGCTTTGCGAGGGAGTCATTCAAAGGCCAGGGCTCATTTTTTATTGCCAGCCATCTCTGGGCTCAGACCAGTGTCTGAGATGCTGAGGGCAGAACCACACTGTTTCCATTTACATCTGTATAATCCATATATCGATGAAGGGTTTGTTCAGCTCTCGAGTGCAGGATCTGGCTGATGCTTAAGCTCCCAGCAATAGCAATTTCATTTCCTTCGAGACTTCTGCTACTGAGAAAGAATGGATTGACATGCTAGAAGCCAAAAATACCAACCACTTCTTCAGTGCGTATCCCATTTTGTTCTTTTATTTGGTGTTAATACTCATTTGTAAGCAGCCATAAGCTTCAACAAGCCAGAATAAACAGGAGGATCCACCGACAACGGCTTTGTACAGGCAATACTACTTGAAACTTCTAAATAACCTCTAGGATTCATAGTTTCTGTGTACTGCCAAGGAACTCATGCCCCTCCCCCAAAAGAGAGTTATTTATAAAATTATAATGGATTAAAAAAGTTACCCAAACTTTACAATGAGGGGGAACCAGAACCTACCTGGTTCCCTGGTCCTGAGAAACAACCTATGGGTAGATTAATGCCCGGGTATCATCCCCATAGGTTTAACAGCAGGTTCAGGAGCAGCTGCCTGGGACAAACAGGACCAGGGACCCTGATCCGACCCAGTCTGTGAACCTACGGCTGCCACAGCAGTGTTTGTAGATGGTGGTAGGACATTTCCTCCCTAGAATCAGCCCGAGGTAGCATATTTTACTTTGGGGAAATAATTTTTTTTTCATCTAAAACCAGCTTGCATATTTGCCTTACAGAGAGGACTTTGTGCTCCCTGGCTTCCACAGAAAGGCATCAATAGAGTGAGCAGCGGTCCTCGAGCTGTCTGACAGCGTGACTCTCACATGCAGCCTTCTAAACACTCCAACAACTTTTTTTAAGGAGCCTGAGGGAAGGAGGAGGGAAAGGGGGGAGGCAGAGCAGTGGGAGACACTCAGAAGCCTTGACTTTTCAAGAAGCACAAACCACAGACTGGCTAATGTCCTTGTGTGACAGTGGTGAGCACAGCTGCCCTGTCCTTGCAGAGAGCTCACATCAGAAGAGTGCATGACAAAGAAATAAACTTCTTCTCAGGGGGCTAGTACAAAATTGAGGCACTATTGAGGCATTTCACTTTATTTACTGCAGCCTAATCCTGAACAGTGCCATGGAAAACCCGGACAAATTATCCTGCTCAGTTTCTTCTCATGAGCCCCACCTGGCCTCTGCTCTCAGCCAATTCTTGTGGACAGGCCTCGGCTTCAAAGCTGTATAGGGCCTTGGTGAGCATAGGCAGGTGGCTGCTGCTGGGCTCCAGGAGCTGTGCTTTCCTGTGCTGGAGTAAAAAGGAGCTGCCACTTTGAGTTTTTTTTTTTTTTTTAAATAGGTGGTAAACAGGGGCTTTTTTTTTTTTTAAGTTATTACTCTTTTTGGCGCTGTTTTTATTTTTAAACCTAGGTTCCTAGGAAGAGGCTGTTCTTCATGTGATAGGAAGCAGCTGTCCTGGTGCATTCAAGCTAGTAACAGTACAGCTTTGTGGTCTGAGGGGAAAATCCTCTTTTGGCTGTGTGAAGGACCTGGGGTTTCCTCACTATGTGCAGTCAGTTCAGTGCTTTCCTGAAAAGCTCTTTAGCCTGTTTTCTAATCATGCTTTGTGGCTTGCTAATCTCTTTCCTTATCTTCATACTAGCAAACAGACTGGAAATAATTGTTTCTAACACCTGCCTGCTTTTCATAGCTAGACCTTAGGCTCTTAGAGTAGTTTTCTGTTCCTTAGCTTTTTCTTATAGGTCCCTTTCCTTGCTCTTCCTTCTGCCTGTGCTGTACTCCTGTTTGCTGCCCTAACCCCCCGCTGCTCTCCAGCTCCTCTGTGGCATCGAAGCTCTGCTGGCACCAGGTCACCTGGCACTCCAGATGGCTGCCACTCTGCCTCTGCCGTGGGCTGAGGTAATGAGCTGGTTATTCCAGAAACAAATCCAATGCTGTTTACCTCAGGAAACTGTTATACTGGAATGAATTAGTGCCCTTTCACTTTCTGAAGGATGTTTTTCCCCCTAGTAAAGTCTTTCATTGAAGTTGCTCTGAATCCCTTACAGAGCTTCTAGACTGAGGTGTGGAGCAGCCAGGCTTGTAATGAAGCTATGGTAGCACCTCTCCTCTGGTACTGATTTAGCCTAATGATAACTATCAGTTTAGGACTGCTCACTCTCAGTTTACCCACCCTATGGCTATTTTTCTAGCTAGTGTGCAGAGTGTAAAAGGACCAAAATCCCCTTCCCCAACCTGGGATGTAGCTTCTACCTACTAGATGGTGTCTAAGTGGTGTCATATTTACTTTTGTGAATTCCTTGTTTTAGTCCTCTAGAAATCCTATGCCTGTATCCAGCTTTGGGTAGCTCTAGCCCAGACTGTATTTGTTATCTGCATCCTTTTGGGACAAAGGAAGATAATAGAATTCTTCAGAAAACCCGAGACTGCTCTGTTAAAGGAGAGTAACTTGAAGTTGTTATGAGAGACTGTAGAAGGACATTTGCTCAAGAGATTGAGCCAGAAGTGCTGCTCATGGCAGCTGCTAGTGAGACCTTCTGTGTGTGTCCTAGGGTTTGCCACGCTTTCAGGTCACTACACCCCAATTTGCCAACCTCTGCAGCTGGGCAGTCTGTGCCCATTACTGTCCCACCAGGGTATGCTGCTGCTGTCACCTGTGTGCAGCTCCTGCCCCTAGTGCAGCTCCTGCCCCTTAACCAGCCCAATGCATGCAGTAGCACCTCTGACATCCACGGCCTGCTAAATCCTTCAGTGGATTAGAAATGTATTTATAGAAGCAGAGATGAATATTAATAAGTTCCTTTTCCAAATCTAATTGTATTCCTTAAAATTGCTAGCTCTTCAGCCAATGCATATTAGCATAAAACCACTGCTAATCTCCTCCCTGGGTGAGGAGGTGGAAAGCAGCCCTCCAATACAGTCACTCCAGAGCCTGATTATGAGCACCAGCTTCATCAGCAGTTCAATGGATGGGACTTCATGTGCCCTCCCTGCAGATTAGCTGGGCATTGCAGGGGTCCCTTCCCTTGCCAGGCTGCCAAATTCTGTTTAATGGCTCCAAAATAGTCATCCTCTTCCAGTCATCCTTCCCTGGTGGGGTTGCTGTTTAGGGGTGCTTATCAATTTTTCACCTCTTCTCAAGTAAGCTGGAGTTCCTGAAGTAGAGCCTTTGCTTAGGGTACAGCTGAGTGCTGGGAAGGCAGTAGATTTAAACTCGCCCTACTGCAGTCACCAAAGCACCGGCTCAAGAATAGCCTTGGACCCCAGTGTATCATGGCACTTTAGCTTTGGGCTCAAATAGAACCTTGCTCCTACTGAAGGGGCTCTTGGTGCTGCAGGGGTCATCAGGCTGCCTTCTTAATGGTCTCTAAAATTAGTCTACAAAGACTCCAGATGTTTAAAATGCTCTTCAAAAGGTTTGTTGGCACAAAACTTAACCAGGCCCTTAGCACTACTTGATTGGGGATGTCAGGTATGCCTGAAGTGCTGCCACAGCAGGGAAATCCTAGGCAGGGGGACTTGGAAAATGTCTAAAATATTCGAGTGTTTGCTTTAATCTCAAATCTCCTTCCAAGATCAGTTGCAATGGGTGGGGGAGGGGGGGAGGAAACAAAACTTTTTTTTTCAATCCTCTTGCAGCTTTGCTGAAGCAGGAAAGCAAATGCATTTGTTGTCATGGCTCTAAAGGGCCATTATGAAGTGAAACTTCTTCCTGGATTGCCATCTGCTGGCACTGCCTTTAACTGCTGTTATGGGAAAAGAGCAGAGGAGACCACCTGTGAAGAGGTCAGGCACCCCTGCAATATAAGCACCTGATAACTTGGTTTCTATTAGTGTTTAAGTCCTTCAGCCAACTGTGATGGCCTTGCATGGAAAGGAGGGAACTGTCCCAAATGTGCTCATGTGGGAGCCTGTGCCTGGTGTCACTTCTAATTTGAAGTGATTCCTTGCAGCCATCACCCCCAATGGGCCACATGAAACAAACGGTAATTAGCTCCTGCAAAGGCTTCATTTAGCCTCACACGAATCAAATAAGTCACATTGCAGCTAGTGTCTCAATGCAATATTGACTAAGCTGAAATTCCCTCTCTGGGGCTTGTTTCTCTCAGAAATGACTCTAATCAGAAGCTAGTATATCTTGAGCAAGGGTTGTGCTGCTTTTGCTGAGCCTGTAAAGAAAAGAAAACAGGCTGTTTGTTCCCCTTGCAGCTTGGGGAAGGTAAATCGCCTAATCCCAATGTGCAGATGGATTCAGGTGTGTGAAGGTGGCTGTATGATGACTGTGTAACAGGAGTCGTGCCTTGTGCCTCAGGAGCTCAAAAGGGAAGCCTGGAGCCAGGCTCAGGTGCGTCTCCTGAAACTGATCTGTTGTGTGTCTGTGCTGAAACTTGTAAGAATAACTGGGCTTTAGCAGCTAGATGATGAAGAGGAAGTTGAAACACGAGGCTCAAGGTATAGTATAAGCTGGCATCATGAGCTGTGATCTCTTCCTGCCAGAAGAAATGTGGGCTCGGCAGGCCCTGAGTGCTCAGTGAATCCCGGCTACGTGGCTGTTGTCTTGGTCCTGCTGAGGGCTGGGCTCCTGCATGTGTGCGCTGCTGCCCGCGCTGCGGTGTCTGTATCTCTCTGTGGCAAGTGCTAGGCTCCCTTGCAGCCTTACTTCTTGCTGCCCTGTGACAGGGTTGGGACAATGGGGACAGCAGGGCATGGAAGGAGGAGAGGGGGTTCATGTCTCTATTGCTGTTGCAGCTTCTCCAAGAAATGGCCAAGCTCTTGTGCCTGGAGTCTTGTGGCTTTCAAGCACAGCAGCAGTGCCACGAGCACCCTGTGCCAGCCTACCCTGCTATCCTTCTCCATGACTTCCCTTTGACCAAACTGGGTGTTCCTGAGGAGCCCCTGCTCCATCCAGCTGATGCTCTGGGGGTGATCCCATCTGCTCTCCTCATGCTCGGTTTTGCCACCGGGTGGCACCGTTGCTGTCCAGGAGCCGATGCCCAGAGGCAGGTGCCTGGCCTGGCAGGGGGCTGGTGTCTGTGCCAAGTGCAGGGTTCCCCGGGGCTGCTATGTGAGGCAGCTTCGGAGGCTCCCCTGCGTTCACTGATCCACTCCCCAGGCCTGGCAGTGGCTCCAGATAGTTCCTGCCACCTGTCAGCTTTGCGGAGAGCCTCTGTATGGTGCTGGTCTGTGATGCTGGGTGAGGATGACGCATTTCACTTCTCTGCTATGGCTGGTACAGCTAAAAGCATAGCTGGATCTTGGCTCCTAGCACCTCTGTCCATTTGCAGGTGAGTCCTGGGTCACCAGTCCTTGTAGGGTGACCACAATTGGACAAGCGGGGATGTCCAAGGACTACTTTTGCTGTGGTATGGGCCTTAAATCAGTCTGGAGTAAGTATTTGAGCAGTGCTGCATCCTTTCTGGAGGTTAAGAACTGTAGGGATCAAATTGAAATATTTTTGATTGCTTGGTAAGTCATCTGAGTCAGTAAGCAGTTGGGATCTCTGGAAATGCTATAAAACAGCTCAGTAGAGCAGTAGAGCATTTCATGGGTCAGAGAAGAAAACAAGGGGCTCGTGCAGCCCCTGCATTACCTCACTGTGGCTACTTGGTAAAACTCATGAAGATTAAAACTTTTTCTGACCCTGAGATGAAGGTCAGTGCAGAGCACTGCCCAGTCAAGTTGTAATTAGAATTTATGACCCTGTCTTCTTTCTGCAGTGAGGCTGGTTACTGCCCACTATGCCCTTGGGAAAGTTTAGTTCTCATTCCTGCTTATAGCTAATGAGGGCTGCACCTGATTTTTTTTTTTTGTCCCACACAGCATTTGAACAGCTGAGTTTCTGACTTGAGCCACTTGCCCCTTACACACACCATGTAAAGGCTACTATCAAATTAATGTTGAGGGGAGAGTCACTGCCAATGTCACAAGCTTGGTGACACACTCAGTGGTAAGTGGCTCCAGGGTTTGTGTGTTTTTGAATTATTTTGAGGTTGCAGGAAATATTCATATTTTCTTGTGGCTGCATTTTGGCTCTAATTCTCTCTGTAGTGACCAATAACTGCTTGGAGCTGAGTACTCAAAACCAGAAGCCTGCTTAGCTGGTGCCTGAACTCCTGCTGTCTTTGAATTTGAGTCTTGGCTCAGCTGATTCTGACTACCCCCCATGACTGCTCAATGAATCCCCAGTGCAGAAAGCACCTTCAGGTGTGAGATCAGGGGTCCCTTTTATTCTGATTCTTGACCCAGACCTTGGGATGCTAATCCTGTTCTGGTGCAGTTTCTGCTCTCCTCTTCAGTTAAGCCTTGGTTCACAAGCTTTTCCATGCTGGGAGCCTTGTGTAATGAGGAAGAACAAGGAATCCATGAGCAATATGCAGTAATTCTTACCTAGTGTTGGAACGGCTCTGTGGTGAACAAGATTGGAATAACCTAAACATAAAATCTATGCTTTACAAGTCACCACCTCTTTGGACTTGCCTCCTTCCCATTCTTGCAGTGCTCGGGGGTGACTTATACTAGAAGCAAATGAAGCAAATGGGGCATTGTGGATTCCTGCCTGTGAGAGTCCAGTCCTTGCAAAGGCTGCTAATAAATCTGGGAGAGCAGGATCAGTTTGGTTCAGCTTAGTTTACTCTTGGCTGTTGTTAATGGAGGAATGTGCCTGAAGATGTCAGTCCTGATCTGGTGTCTCAGTGTGTTTTACTCTTTTTGCTCTGCCTGCAGTGAGCTCATGTCTCTACAGTGTGCGACTGCAGCTATGCAGACAAGGAATCTCAGTTCGGCAATGTTTGAACAGTCTGTGGCTAGGCTTGTGAATTTTAATTTGTGTGAGATTTTGGGCCGATAAGCCTTTTCTTTTAATCCTACTAAATGAGTTTTTTTGTTCATTGTGAAGTTTATCTTTGAATTTCAACACAGATGCAAAACAAAGGCGGTCAATACCCGCCTCGCAGATAAGCAGGGTAAGAGCAATGGGGATGTAGCTAAACAGCATCTGCAGCCATGGAAAAAAAAAAACACATTTATTACTGTTCCCTGAATTTTTAGGATACAAATGAATTGGAAGAATTCCCTGAAAACAAAACACCAGCACAAGAACCTTTCCTGGAGAGTGTAAAAACCTTTGTGAGCTGCCTCCATTGCAGCTGCTGCTGCTATAGGAGGAGGTGAACAAGCTGAATGCCAATTACTTCAGCAATGTGGCTGAGCTGCACAGCAGCTGAGCTCAGCCAGAATCCCCACTCTAAATACTGATTACTCATCTCCTGCCAAGAGGCAGGTTTCCCTGGGGCTGTGCAGCTTCCCTGGGAGCTTCCGGCACCCGTGGGCTGCAGCCAGGGGCCAGATGTGCTGGCACAAACACTGTCTGTGCCAGCACGTGAGCGCTCTGCCACTGCAGATCCTGCTCCAAAGAGGATGTGGGTCTGGATCCAGAATACCTAGAGGCAAGATTTTGGCATGTGGGGGTACAGGCAAAAGTTTAGGACTTGTCTAGACCTCTTAGGACTGCTAAAAGCAGGACCTGTTTAGTACAGGGACTTCTGTAGGCACAGGAATGGGTTGGGATTCAAAACCAAGAACCCTTGAACTGCTGCTACATGACTTCTGATCCTGATTTTAAGGAATTTATGTAACATTTGCAGGCCCATAGTCCTTGCCTGTTCAACAGGATGGCTAGTTTTCTTTTAACCCCAGAGTTAATGAGCCTTCAACAGGTACCAACTCTAAATTGGTCTAACTTGCCCTCTTATTGCCTCTATTCTGTTGTATACAATGCTGAATATTCCGTCAGAGCTCAAAAGCACTTAATGTCTCCTAAGGCCACCAAAGGCATCTTTTTGGCTTCTGTTTAAAATTTTAGTGTTGTAGGTTGCACCTATTCATTAGCTGATAATGAGAAGCTCTTTGCGTCGGAGACTGATATAATCCTGTAGCCTTTGATGGGCTTGGTGTCCGCACTGATGCGGAGATGCCTTCTGAGTGGGAATCTCTGGTAGAAATCAAGTCTGAAGTACTCCGCTATAGAGACTTCTAAGATCATAAGACAGGCCATTTGGGTCTCCTCTTCAGTGTCACCTTACATCTGTCACTGAGTGACAGAAAGGATCTATGTTTGATAGGAAACACTTGCATATCCAACTTGAATCTGACATGATCCTGTTGATGGCTTTGGGATTTTTCCTTTGGGATTTTATTTGATCAGAAAAGTCCCTCAGACCCATGTTACTTTCAGTAGGCATTTTGTGAGAGGCTGGTAATTGGTGTTCAGTTAGAATTACTGCATAAGCTGTGTTTTACAAGAAATTGTTTAAAATTTTGGTGGTGAATCTCCTGACTACTGCAATGCAGCCAATGGACGACCTCAGCGGAAGGAGACAGCTGGATTTCTTGCGGTTCCATTCGTCATGACCTTGGCCAGGCTTGCAGACTATATATCACCCGCAGCGTGGGTCAGCAAAAAGCCTCCTGACAGCCGCTGGGGTTCTGTGAGTTCTCTGGGGCAGAGATGAGCCATGTGGCAGATGTCCATAGCTTTCTGCAAGCTTTGCAAATTGCTGCTTAGGGAAAATGCTGCCACTGAACTGCCACCACAATTCAGCTTGTGGAGCCCAGTGGGTCTGTCATGACTCAGATGTGGGGTGTGCAGTGGGCTTGGGATGGTGCTTCATTTTTTTTCCCCCAGGAACTTCACTTTCAGCTGGGAATGGTTTATTAATTGTGGTATTTGTTGCTTGTAGTAGAGAAGGAATGAGTCAAAGTGAAATGTACTACAAAAGGTATTTTTCTTTTGGATGACTTAAGTCTCATATCTAGATGTGATGAGAATGTCTTCAGTGAGTAACCAAACTGTATCCCTTAGAAATACTTATGGAAGTTTATCTGCACAGAAAATGGCCTTTTCATTTGCAGCACCCTCTGGCTGATCCTGCAGAGGATGTAGAGGCCTTTCTCCCAGATTTTAGCAGATTCATCTTAGGACCAAGAGACCTCCCAGGGCTGCCAGCTGCCACTGAGGAGGGATGGGAGTGAGGAGCCCCATGCAGGCCAGCTGCTGGAGGTGGCCTTGGAGCCTGGGCTGACCTGCCTGTGCCAGAGAGCTTGGATTTGTCTGTCCTCAGTGTTCCAGTTTTTGCCTCTGGGGTTCCCAGTGGTTCATGCTGTAAAACAGATTCAGTCTCCTGGCCTCAGGGTCTGAACAGCCTCTGCAGATGGTTGGTGAGCCCTGATGAGGGGTGAGGTTTTTCCTCCACCCATGTCCCCAGCAGCTCAGCTGACTTTGGCTCACCAGCATGGCTATTGAAAAAACTTTCAGATGTGTGTGGTCCCTGTAAAAATAAATCTTTGAAGGAAACAAATGTTATGTAGTAAAAGTCTGCCAAGTCCCCGTTGCTTATTAGCTCATAGTATCATGTAGGAAACTTAACTCTCTCGTGTTATATAGGATAATTCTTTGATGAACTTTGAGCCCTTCTGAAGATTCAGTTTTAAAACATGTCAGTCTCCAGGGGTGCAACCAAGTGCGGGCAGGGCTTGTCTTTAGGTTTGGGATGCATTACTTGAAACATTTGGCAGAGACTTGACTCTGGAGGGGTTCAGTGTAGACCTTCTCATCAAACAAAGCTTTGGAAGCCATGGTCAGGGTGAAACTTTCAAAGCAGTCTAAGAACTGAGGTTAAAATTCTTTAAAATGTAGTTAAATGTACATATCTAAATAGACTCATGTGAAAATGATGACCCGAGACTAGTGGTAAAACATGCTGCAGTTGTGCCATGTTCCTTTATACCAGTGCGGATGCCAAGTAGCAGGGCAAGTGGGTATTAATATTGAGTACTTAAGAATGCAACTCCTAGCAGTGGTGGAAATTAGGATTTCTAGGTGTATGTGCAGGAATTGGCACAGAAACAGTCACAAAATCCTTTTCACCTGCACAACCTCTCCCTTTCCAAAGTATCCTGGTTGCTCAGCAATGTCAACAAAAGTATTGTTATCCAGAGTTAGCTTCACGGGCAGAAGATTAATGGTTTGTTTCCTGCAGTAAAGATGATTCACCTGATTTAAAGCAGATAACTTAATCTGAAAAGCTAAATTTATCTTTCCTTTAGCTAGATGATTTTATGATGGGAGGGAAAATGACTTTTTTTTTCCAATTCTCAATCACTCAGTGCTGCCTAAAATGGTTTAGGTTATTGTCTTGAGGGTGAGTCTTTTCTGATGTAAATAAGTCTTGACCAACTTTAACTCCTTGGGGCCAGAGAAGATATTCTTGGGTCTGACCACCAGATGTGAAATGCAGAGACTTTCTGAAGGAGCAGGCCCTTGTCCTCATCAAGAAACTGCTGCTTATTTCTGCCATATTGAACAGCCCAGACAGTATCTGGAGGATGAGGTTCTGTTATTTGTAGAGTAGTAAGTGTGGGGTGATCCTCCTGAGATCACAACAGATCTCCAGGGCTCACTGCCTTTGGTGACGCTCTGGCTACTGAGATCTTTCTTGCCTCATGGCAGATTGAAAGAAGGCCAATGGGATTGAAGGCAATTTGGGCATCTCTTTTAGGTGAGATCCAAGGTGAAGCCTGCAGGTGTTGGGTAGAGAAACCTTATGCTCCAGCCAGGAACAAGTGAGGTCTTGCTGGAATACTGCTGCTTAATTCTAAGTGCTTCTAAAAGCAAGCAGAGCAGATGTGTCCTCAATGTGCTTCATCTTCTCAGCAGTAAGTTCAGATGTGGAAAGAAGTTGAGATGTGCTGAGAGACAGTTGCTGTCCTTGGAATACTCCTATGAGCCAGACTGGAGAGATTAGCAATGATTTTGTGACTCCACAGGCTGCAGGACTGGCATCATCTATCCAGGATCCCCCGCAGTAGTATCCAGTGACTTGGATGTGGTCCTATGCAGTCTGCCTCTTCTACACCAAAGCTTTGTGCACTGCGGAAGACTAGATTTGGTTTCCCTTTTTTGTTTTTTGCTGTTATGCTTAGTACTTATGTAAATATAATTCATATTAAAATGGAAAGATATTACAACAGAACTGTTATACAGCGTTAATTCAAGACAGATCACAAATGGCCAGGCATGATCTAATCTGGGAATAGGATGGAGAGGGCTTAAAGTCCCATCTGCCTCGAGCATCTGCATGCCCTGAAGAGCAGAGATCCTGTGCCCTCCTTGAGTGCTAATTTCTGAAAGGGGAGAGGTGAACAGTGATGCCACCAAGCATATACTGGAGCAGCTGATGGCTGCAGCAGAGGACGTGAGGAAGCCCTCTATAAATGAAAGAACACAGGCTCCAGGGAATAGGAACACTTTTGCAAATGCAATGTGTGAAAGTTGCCAGGAAACAAAGATGATGAGCTCTCCGTGGGCTGGTGTCAGCACTGCCTCGACTACCATGTGCAAGGCAGACAAAGCTGGAATAAATACCAACTATTTCTGTGCAAATGTGATATACCATAATGTGCCAAAATGACAAAATCTGTGGATTCTCATGCATAACAGATGCAGCATTGTTAGGAACCAGTTCCTTCTGCGGGGAAGATCCTCCCATTTCCATGATCTGGTGCTACCTAGACTAAAGATGGACCGGCAGTGGGGGCTGGGAGCGGGGTGCTGCTTGCCTACCTGGCAATGTCCACCCAAGAAGCAGGTGAAGGATTTCACCGCCTTGAGGGAAGAGCCTAGTGTGATCTGTTGCCAGCCGAGTCCTCCTGCAGTGAGGTCAGAAAATAAACTTCTCTTTGTTTGGGACATGAGCCAGGCTGATTCTGGTTGTGTTTCTATCAAGTGACTCCAGCCGGACTCCCTCGGAGATTTGAATGGACTGGGATTCAGCAGTCTGGTTTTGGCCCATGTCCAATGTTAACGGAGAAGAATTATTCAGGGGCACTGGCATGCAGAACCACCGAGTTAATTCTCCCTTTTGGCTTGCCAGTGGAAGGCAGGAATACCGTGTAGAGCCACTCTAGGGGCAGTCGTGGGTGCAGCGCTGCCGTGAGCCCTTGCTTAGTCGCTTCCGCGCACCAGCATCGCAGCGCGCTGCGGGGCTGCAGCTGTGACCTCACCGCCGTGCTAATCCTGCAAGATCGGTACAGCTGACTAATTACGCTTTTTCTTTTTTTTTTTTCAGTGGGGCCAGATGCTTTGTGGGTGAAGCTAGAGTGAAGGGGAAACCTGCTCCCTCTAGACAGGATCCCAAGATTTGCTCCTTTAAACTTGTTATTTACCTATTTGCTAATATATCCAGAGCTGGAATGAACATATCCTTTTCTTCTCAAATAGAGCTGGGGAGACTGCAAGCAGATAACTGATGAGAATCAAAACTGAGGCAAAGTTACCACGAAGGGATTGAACAAGGCAGTAGGACCTAGGAGGAGTCTCATCCACCCTGGCAGGAATTTCTTGCTTGGAGCTCAGACAACAAAGGCAGAGTGAGCCTGGGTTTCTTTCTCTCAGCATCTCCACCCTGCGCGCTGCAAACCGGTGAGTAGAGAGAGCCTTTTTAGTGACTTGTGTGCAGAAAAGTAACGGATGTGAGAAGGAAGGGAGGGATCTTTCTTGCAGGACCTCAGAGCATCTGCGGTTCATTTTTAAAACAAAACGCCTGCATCCCCCGGCGCGTTCCCGAAGTTGTGCGGCTGTTTCATTGTTCGGCACGCAGCACCGCGCCGGCTCTGCCGCAGCGCTGGTGCGGGGGGCTGCTCCCCGCTTGGGTTTGCTGGGCAGGTCCCCTCCATTGTCACCCTCGGCTTTGCTGCGATTTGGGAGCAATGATTTCCATCTCGCATCATTTGCGGTGACATTGGGAGGGAGCCCTGTTCTGGCAGACAGGAGGGGTGGGAAAGAGATAGCAACAGCTTTTCCTGCATAGACACCTGGCTGCCAAGTGCTGGGTGTGAATCCCGCTCCTGCCACCACGGTGCCACCGGGCAGATGCAAGTGGCACATTGCTGGTGGTGCCAGATGCTCCCCCCGGACACCAAAGGAGTCTCCCCTTTTGTGTCAGGGTTAGGTGGGTGAGGGAGATAGGTCCTGAGCACAAATGATGCTCCGGGAAAAATTCTCGTGGCGAGTACTAGCCAGTGCCCCAGCTCCCCGGCGCCAGGAACAATGAAAGGTGCCGCCAGGCGCTTTCTGGGCACATCGCCCACTGCAGGGGGACAAAGCAGGGGGAAGAGCCCCTCTATTTTCTCCCCCTCATTAAATGAGAGCAGAAATGCAATTTCAAAGAGACTCAGATTGAGGGGAGCTTATGGAAGCCTCTTTTCAGTGACAGCTTTTCCTTTGCAGTGGTTTCTTGGTGCTGTGGGCTGCTCCGGAGAAGTGATTGATATGTGAGGAGGGGGCTGCGGAGGGGGAAGGGTGGTGTTCCGGCTACCCTCCTTGAGCAGCCGGCCACAAAGAAACAGCATGGTCCCCCGCGGCCACTCTTTCATAAATGCCAGTTTATTCTCATGTTAAATATTCAGATGCTCTGGGTCCTTCCCTGTTTGCCAGATTGAAGGGCCAGCTCGCTGGGCTTTCCTGGCCTTTGGTTGCCAAAGGAAACATCCCAGGACTTGGGGGTTTGCTGTGTTCCCAGCTGATGTCTGGGAGAGGTTTGGGGCTGAGCGGTAGTCACTGTGTTTTCCTTTGGCTCCAGTCCCAATTTCCTGCACTTTGACAACTCGCGGGTGCAGGAGTGGGCTGCTCACTCCAGCCACTCTCCCCACCCCCAGCTGCATCCTGCAATGTGAGGAGCCTCTGCCCTGGCACGACACCCACCCGGGCCAGGGCAGGGGCCCCTTCCCCAGCCCTTCCCTGTCCTGCTTCTGCACTAGGGTGAGACTTGTCGTCACTCTTTGGTTTCGCTCAGCACTAACTCATACCCTTTGTGCTCCTTCCTCTCATCTCCTTCCCGCCCAGCTTCTGATCTCTAGGGCTCCCCAAACTATGGAACTTGATTTTGGACATTTTGACGAAAGAGACAAGGCATCCAGGAACATGCGAGGCTCCCGCATGAACGGCCTGCCCAGCCCCACGCACAGCGCCCACTGCAGCTTCTATCGCACCCGCACCCTGCAGGCACTCAGCAACGAGAAGAAGGCCAAGAAGGTGCGTTTCTATCGCAACGGGGACCGCTACTTCAAGGGGATTGTATACGCCGTGTCCTCCGACCGCTTCCGGAGTTTTGACGCTCTCCTGGCCGACCTGACCCGCTCCCTGTCCGACAACATCAACCTGCCGCAGGGCGTGCGGTACATATACACCATCGATGGCTCGCGCAAGATTGGCAGCATGGATGAGCTGGAAGAAGGTAAAGAGTGGGTGGCGCATGGGGACACAGGGAGGGGACTGCCCTGAGGTCACCTCTCCTGGCCTGGCCCTGCTCCTGTTCTCCAGGCTGGCCTGGAGAGGAGCTGAGAGGGGAGTGGGGGGGCTGTCCCAATGTCTGTCCATCCCCCAACCCCCTTGGTGCTGGCTCAGGTGCAGAGCAGGAGGGTGGCTCCTGGGCTGGCTGCTGTGTCTGTTCCTGGAGTGTCCCCTGGGGCCAGGGTCACTGCTGCAGGCAGGGAGGGGGCTTCCCCTGCATGTGGAAGAGGGGATTTGGGGGTGATTCACATGCAGTTTGGGGTTTTCTGTGCAATGTGTGGTTGTGCAGGGGGTCATGCAGTACCCGTGTGGGTGTGCAGGGATGTTTGGGAGGGGTCATGCAGTGCCTGGGGGGTGTGTGCAGGAGGTGGTTCCTGCAGCGTTGGGGGTGTGGGGAGGCTTCCTGCTGTGTGTGAGGGGGTGTGTGCACAGCAGTGGGGAGGGGTGTTGCTGCAGTGTGGAGGGATGTGTTGGTTTTGCAGTGGGTGCACATGGGAGCTCATCAGTGTGTGCACGGGGGTGTGTACGGTCGTGTGGCGGGGTTGGTGCAGTGTGTGGATGTGCGTGGGGGTGCTGGGGCGCATGCAGTGTGTGGGAGTGCGGAATAGGTGTTGGGGGGTTGTGCTGGCTGTGTGTGTGGGGATATGGACGGGCTGTTGGGTGGGTGCAGGGTGTGGGGATGTGTTTGGGGACTGCAGGGGGTGTCACAGGGGTCTTGGAGATTTGGACAGGGTGTGTTGGGGATGTGGAGGGAGTGCTAGGGGGCTGTGCATGGTGTGGGTGTAGGGATGTGTGGGAGGGGAGAGATGCGTTTGTGGTGAGTGGGTGGAAGGAGGTGTTGGGGGTTCATGCAGGGTGTATGGGTGGGGGGCATTCATGTCTGCTTGGAGGGATTCATGCAGACAGCCCACGTGTGGAGAGGGTATTTGGCAGACAGGTTTGCAGAGCAGGTTTTGGTGCTGGAAGGTGCATCAGGAGGACTGGGTGCACTGGGCTGTTGGGGGATTCAGGGGGCTGGTGCCAGGGTCGGGGGGAGCTGGGGATGCTGAGAGCCATACACGTATGCATGGGGCCCCCAGCCAGCCGCTTCTCTCGTCCTGCTGCAATCCTGATGCTCCCTCCTTTGTTTGGCTCCGGAATATTCCGGTTGCTTTGTCAGAGAGGGGAGCTGCTTTCCTGGCGCCTTGGCGTGCTCTTCCTGCAGATGAGGTGACCTGGCTCACTTGGTGACACTACCAGAATGTGTGCGCTTTACCCCAGCACAAGGGAGCAGAGCTGTGAGCATCAGGCAGCTCCCAGTCACTGTGTGACCTTGAGCACAACCCCTTTCCCTGCAGTCCTTTAGCACTCACGTGGGGTGCTGCTTTCCCCCAGACACTTAGGGAAGGGGAAACAATAGAATAAACACTGTTGTCTGTGCCAGTGTTTTACTTGGGACAAGCCGCTGCCTCCTGGAGCTGGTGCCGTCCTGGCAGAGCTGTTGTGAGCCCCACTATGCTGGAGCCGGCAGCGGAGGTGGGGCCGGTCCCAATCCTGAGATGCTGCCATCTCTCAGGCTCATCTTGCAGTGTGGTCCATGAAGGCTGCTCTCCATCCTGCTTTTCCCAGGTTTCATGCACATTTTAGGAATAAGTTCATAAGAGAATCTAGTTACAGTAAATAGCTATTTTATATTCTTACTGCTTTTTTGTCCATTAAGTTAACCAGCAGGTATCTCATTTTTGAGAAGATATTTTTAGGTGGGGAGGTACTGGCAGGAGATGATGGGGTCAGGCTTTGCTCTGCCAAAATGTTATCCGGGAACTGAGCACTACAGAAGTGGGGCTTTGGGTTGGGGTGGGGGCAGCGTCTCAGCACTGTGGCTGAGGGCCACTGGAGCAGAGGGAAAACAAAGGTACGTGATGGCTGAAAATGCCATTCCCATATTTCTAGCAACAAGCACCTTGGCCGTTGCAGAAAAGCAACCTGGGAGAGACATGGCTTGTAATTTATAATGCAGAGCTTGTCATTGCACTGGAATATCAGCCTTGTGGTACCCGGTGCTTGCAGCTTGTTTGTGTGACTGTGTGCTAGATGCATGCATGGAGAACAACTTGGGAGTAATTTCACTGAGGTTCGTACATAAAACCACACAAGGATAGAGTGGGCACTATATAAGTCTCTGGTGGTCACTGGAGGTTTGATAATGAGTGTAACTAAAGCAGAGTTAGTTTCTATGCTATGCCTACTTTATTATTGTAGTTTCCAGTAAACAAGTGGAACAAGGAAGAGTCCATCAAAGATGCTAGTCTCAGTACTTTGTGTTGCAGTAGCTGGTGAATTACTGATATTAATATTTCATGTCATGTTTGATGTACTTGATTACATCTGTGTGATTAAAAAGCATGGTGTAGTCAGGATATGTTTGTGTAGGATGGAGAATTGCTGAACAACAACTTATTTCTGTGAGGCAGCAGGCTCTTCAGGTGAACACAAAGATTTGGTGTGCTGCTAATTCAGTGGATTTTGGAAATAATCCTGTTGGCCTCCAACCCCAGGCTTGAGAAACTTTCCACATCAAACAGTGGTATTGGAGATAATTCTTGGAAGAGTCTGGATAAATGTGTTGCTTCCTGTTTGAACAAATGGAACAAGTGAGGCGTCTCCCACTTTTTGAATCATGTTCCCCACCAGGATGCTGCTGTGCAGGTGCTCCTTGACCTGTCTCTGAACTGCCATCCAGCCTCCATAGCTCTTAAAAGTTACTACTGAGCCACTGTGGTAATAGCTAATTCTGATCCTTGTGCAGTTGGAAAACTTGAATATGAAAGGTACTTAAGCATTGTGCCATTTTTTCCAACCATACTGAAGCTGAAGTTGGAGCAACATGCCTTGTTGCTTGGTTCATTTTCTTCTCCTACATTGTCATAGATCCACTGTAAGGAGGTGCATAAGCCCTGGTTGCTCTTGTCATTAAAGAGGCCTGGATGAAGACACCAGCTGATGGAACGTGTTGGCTTTGCCAGCAGAGATGGCTTGAGAAATGCTGCTCTTGGCTCTGTGCCCCAAACTTAGGTCCCAACTCGCTGTACTGAGTCTATTAAATACCTTTGTGGGACAAAAGGTTATTTCTAGTCTAGCTCAAGTTCACAACTCTTCCACATGCCCCCACTACCAATTTCTTAAAATAATGACAGGGCTGGTGTAACTTGAGAGGGAGCTGAAGGCAGAGGCAGCAGATCCTGAACTGCTGAAGGGAGCCCAGCCCCAAGTGGACCTGGGTGCCAAAGTGGCTGTGATTTGTTCCCTCTGAAAGGAAGGTTGATACCTCCTGAAGAAATGGAGCTTCTGCCTTGCTGAGATGAGTTGTGTTATGCCGTGTTTAGAAGCATTGATCATCCTACTGTGCATCATACAAATCATAGAATAAAATCATAGAATCATTATGGTTGGAAAAGACCTTCAAGAATGAGTCCAATCATAAGCCCTTCAACACCATGTCTGTTAAGCCAGTTCCTAAGTACCTCATCTACACATTTTTAGTGGGAAAGAATAGCAAGAGACCTGCCAGAGAGGAGGACATGGTGGTGGTGGTCTAACCATGTAAAAATGGAAGAAGACAGTGTTACCAGCGAGGAAGTGAGACACAGAGAGGAAGCTTGGCCAGTCCTACCTTCTGCAGCAGTTGCTTGTCCTCATTCCACAGCAGCAAGAGAGGTGGAAGTCAGAGCTCTGAGCTGTCTTCTTCAAGTGCTTCCTTTCCCTCCCTGGCTCTTCCTCAGTGTCTGGTTAGTGGATTTGAGGTGCCAACATCTTTCAATCTTTGTTATACATGGAGTTCAGTGGCAACTTTAATATGAATAGATGGCCCTTTGCCCATAGTCGGGGACAGAAGTAAGTGTGTGAAATAAGCCTATTGGGTGGAAATACAGCATAACCTAGACATGGTGAATAAAGGAAGAATTTTGTACTAGAGATTAAAACTAGGGCTTGAGAGATGCAAATTTACAACATCTAGGGGAAGCTGCAGGGCTGCTCTCAGCTTCTGGTGTGCCCAAGCCGTAGGCAGGGCGCAGCCCTGCAGTGCCTTTCATCTAGTAGGTTTGACCTTGCCTTAGACTGGGCTGCTCTGGTCTCAGTTCTTGCCTCAGTTTAAACACCAGAGAAAGCTGAATAGGATTTTGCTTTGCTTAGTGGGATTTAATTGCAAACATTTTGGGGTTATGTGAGATGTTCCAGAGTGTGTTTCCAAGCTTTTATTCTGTCATGCGCTGGGGATCTTTTCCAAATTCCTGTCCAGGAACATGTAAAGTAGTCACAGGAGAGGCTCCACCCTGCAGCTCTAGAGCCTGGGGTGTGCTGGGGTTTTAGGAAGACTGTGGAAATCTCCACCCAATGCACAAATGTTCCAGTTTGCCTGGAAAGCTGCAGTCTAATTCTGAGATCCCAGGTGACCTGTGACAGTGTTTGGTGTGGTTGTTATCCTGGCAATTTGGCAAATTAAATCCTATATATAACAAAGCTTGTGCTTGCAGCACTCTGCTTTATTTGCTGCACCTATGTATTGGACTATGCTGGTACCTACAGATAACCTGATGTGGCAAATTCTTCATGTAGTTTTGGGCATGATGTAGATTTGAAGACAATTAATAATCGTGCATGTCATTCATTTTATAAGCAGAAGAGGTGCTTCTCCCTCGTGCCATTTCCTCTTGGAAGAGCTGAAGGAAATGAGCTCTCCCCTGGATCTGTGCTGTCAGGGTGCAGCTGGTTGTGAGGAGTATCTTTCTTTAGTATATGAAGTAGTAGCAGGTTCATGCAGTAGGAATTAAAGCCTTCCTTACCATGGTATGTGAATTCTTGCAAGGTGTTAACACACTTTCTACTAAAAATGGTTATAAACTCCATAAAATGTGAAAGCTGGGCACAATATAAAATGCTCAACTTTAAGACAGTACAGCTTACAACTAAAACAGGCTGCAGCCCACAGACTGTTTTTTGAATAACTATTAACACTTTGGAAATGGCCTCAATCCAGCTTTCCCAATTTTTCCTGAAAGACTCTTAAACACAGTTCATTGCGCTTGAGAACTTGCTAGTGCATGCTGAGAGGATAACTTTTTTGAAAGCTCAGCCTGTCGTTTTTAGTATTGTCAAAAGAAGCTGCTGTAAGAGGGTTGAAGGCTTAGTGCTCATCTTGAGCTCACAATTTCTCTTCAGGCAAACCTTATCAGGGTTCAGATCATCCCTTCTTTAGGAGCTGAATAATCTCCTTGTGCTACTACCAAATACATTGCAGAGTAATGGGTAGCGTGCTTGCAGACAGGGTAATTCAGGATAATACAAGCTGTGGCTTTAAATGGCAAATATGCTGATCATGACTTAAGTTCAAAGCTCTACAGTCAGTCCACCTCTTGCTGAGGGCATCGTAGACACAATAAATCAGTGGTGTGGTGGAATGGCACGACAGAAATAGTGCTGCCTCCGGAGCGCGCTGGCGTGGAGCCAGGCGCACGTCGTCCTGCAGAGCGCTGGCGTCGCAGCGCAGCCGGCGCGTCTTGCGCTGACCTCGCGCTGAACTAGCAAAGTGCTGTCCTCAGCCCTAATGCCGGCGGGTTCAGCAGTGGATTAGGTGTTGTCAGGGTGATGCTTCCCTTTTTTAGACACCAAGACTGGAAAGGTGTGCAGTGAGGGGCCTGCTCAGAGGGTGTCTCCTTGGGCTGCCATTTGGGATTTTGTTCGAAAGCAACAAAATGGCTGTTGAGCATCGTCGGAGTCATGACTTGCAGTTGGGTTTGTGCACAGCCGCTCGCAGCCTGCGGCTCGTTCCTGCCAGTGTGTGTGTGCAGGCTTTCCCAGCCAGGGCTGGCCAACCACGCGCTTCTGAGGGCTTCTTCTCCTGCTTCTGAGCCCTTCCATGCGCTTCTTCCCCTTCCTCTGTTACACTGTGCGGGACAGCCATGCTGTGCTCATCTTGGTAATACACGGCTGTGACTGCATGGTGACAGAGACCTTGACTGCTCATTACAGGCTTAGCACAGATAGACGTAGTGGAGAAACCTCCCCTTGCTCTGTGGTAGGGATGGTTTTCATAGAACTTGGTGACCCTCTGATCTTAGAACATATGCTCAAGTCTAGCAAGTTATGGACGTGCTTGCCTGATCCTGCTACAACATCATGGTAAGATCTGAGTAAAATGCAATTGGAGGGAATAAAATAGAATATGTACTCCTGGTAGGCAAGCGGGAGAAGGGATTGGGCCTCACTGAAGAACTTGCAGTATGTATTATTTAAAGGCTATAAACTGTCTGAATTTGAGAAGACATAAATTGTAGTCATCTTTGAAATCAGTGAACACTTCAGGTTTCATCTGCGGGTCAGGGAAGAAGGCACTGCCTCTTTCCTGGAACTGTACAGCCATCAGCACCAGGTAACTGCTCAGCTGTGTGTCATGCCGAGCAAATTTCTGGCCAGTTTTCGCAAATATTTTGTTCAATTCTAGGGGTTAGGTTAAATGAAATAATGTGAGAAAGGGTAGGGTATGTTTTCCACTTGACTGTGATCATAATTTGGAAGGCCAGTGTATATATATGGCTACCTAATACCTCCTTTGTGGAAACAAAGCCTATGAAAAGAATACTACCCTCATGCTACTGTTGCTTTCAGTGTATGCTGCTATAAATACACTGGACAACTACAGACTATAGTGAAGAATTTCAAAGGAGGCAGCTGGACATAAATATAATAGTATTCTACCAAGCAGAGCAATAATCCCTACCATTTACTTTAAAATGAGGAACTTATTCATGGAAAATATACTCTAAGACCTCATGTGTTTATAGACCAGTACAAATATATACTTTTTCCACCGTGGTGTCTTCTCTCCTAAAGCACTGTGTAAACACAGGTGAAAATTTAAGCCTTGCAAGCTTTCTGTAGCAAATATTAGTACTTCTGTTCCTCCAGTAAGGCAGGTGAGACCCAGGTCAGTTAAGAGTTTCTTTGGGCAGAGGTGAGAGCAATGTTCAGATCACCTGGTTCTAGAGTTGTGTTCAAAAGTGGGAATCCTATCTCAGTGTGGTAGTACTTTTCTGCTGGGCACTCTTGCAAATGCTCTGCTGGGGGCTATGGACTGAGAAGGCTTCGGGTGTTCAGGAGAGCTAATTCCTCATGTGCACGTCAAACTCCTGCCTGACATTTGAGCTGTGCAACCAGAGAGAAGTGTGGGCCCCTCTGTGCCAGATGTCACTTGGCTGAAGCAGATGAATAAACCACAACTTATCACTTATTAAGCAGAAGATTCAAGGGATTTGATGCTTCTGGAAAGTAGTATGTCCAGTGGGAATTTGTCATGATATATGGCACTCCATGGGGTTATTTTTATGCTTCTACGGAGTGAAAGTCAAGAAATGTGAGGCATTAAGGAGTTTCAACTATAGATGTGCCACTGTCAGTTTATTTAGGGGTTCTGCTGGTTGCTTATGTGCCTTGAATTTAGGTTTGTGGAGTTAAAAACAACAGAACCTTCTAATAGGCTTTTGCATTGGTCAGTTTGGGGTATGTTTGGGGTTATTAAAAATGCCGAGTTGATAAATATACTCATTGTAAAACTTAGCTCTCTTCTACTGCTTGTCCTTCAGCAGAGACAGCAGCTCACTTGCTTCCTGATGGCAAATGGTCGCGGTTATTTTATTCAAGTGGCTGGTGGTGCAAGCACCAAGAGCATTCATTGCTTTCCAGCAAACTGGTGTAAAGTCAGGGCAAAAAAAGACCATTTTTGTGATATTAAACCCTGCATGGTGGTAAGGATGTAAATGCTACATACTTGTTCCGTCTAAGCAAGTTAAAGGCTGTGCTATGTGTTATGTACCTATTAGTACCCTTTGTGTGTGTCCTGTGAAAGGATTGTCTAAGGGACTCCATTACAAATACAATTTAGTCTGCAGAAGGATGGCTATATGGGCATTTGATATCTAATACATGTCCAGATGCTAAAATTCTCTATGGAAGCCAATAGGCTGGTTGAAAATCCATATTTTTATCCATACCAAATAGATAATAAATGTCCTAGACAATGTAAAGTGGAAGTCAGACTTTGAGGTTGGGACAGGCTTTTTGTCAATGTCTAGGCCCTGGAGTTCCTAGCAGGAAACAAGGAAATGCAGCCAGACTGTTTGCATCAGGGAGGATTTTTCTCATTCAAAAGAGCTAGTTCTATAGTTTCATTTCAAATCTACCATAACTTTTGAAGAATTTCATTTTTTCCTGTAAGATGATCCCCCCCTCTTCTTCCCTCTCCCCCCCCCCAAAAAAAAAAAAAAAATCCTATAGGTGCTTGTCTTGTGCCTCCAGTTTCCATCAAAATTGTATCAAATGGAGAAACAGAGGACTTACCCTAGCAATGACTTTATTTCTGAAGTGCTCAGCCGCCTGAGTCATTTCAGACTAGACAGCTACATTCCCTTAGGGAAAGTGTTTCATGGTCTCCTTCTAGTAAAATGTTTTTGAAGAGTGATCAGATTTGGAGGCCCCTTTTGTCGCCCCTTTCTACCTGAGATAGACTGGATACTGTAAATGGTGCACTGAATTTCAAACCACCTCTGGATGGGATGGAGGCAGTTTGTGTTAATTACAAGTTTGATTGTAATATTTTACCCTTCTCTACCTTGTGTAAGCTTGGATTTAATATATATTTTTTCATTGGTACCAGCTATCTTGAACGTAGGAATGGTATAGCATTTTATCTCAGTGTCCTCCAAGTGTGTCTTCTGGTAAACCACTGATACTACAGCAAAGCCAAGTTGTTATGCCTGCTAGATTCATCAAAACTGCTTTTTGTAGAGATTTCTCAGTACCGGATTTTCATCGTTTCTTAGGCATGACACCAAAGGAACCTTTCGGGTGAATGTTGATACCCTCTTAGCAAGAGATGACAGACTGAAGTAGTAGCTGGAGATGTGAAGATGCAAAAGGAAGTTGGCAGAATTACAAAAAAATAATGGAGGTGATAATTAAATGAATTGGGTCTTAGGAGCTTTTAGACAGCTTAGTTGCATCATCAGGTACATAAATACATTTAATTCAATCTTGTTTAACCCCTGGTTCATGACTGTGTGTTGATGGGGAAATATTAGATGTATTTTTAATAAACATTAGCTATTCTAAGATTAAGATGTTTTAATAACAAATTGCCATGGCAGATCTAATGAAAATAATGATTAATTTACCTGGGTGAAATGTACAGTGCGTGCTTTCCAGCAGCCCTCTAGGAATCAAGCCTGTAGAATTACACTTGTGTTCATTTCTTTCAAAAGGGGAGAGTTATGTCTGCTCATCTGACAACTTCTTCAAGAAGGTGGAGTACACCAAGAACGTGAACCCGAACTGGTCTGTCAACGTGAAGACATCTGCCAACCAGAAAGCGCCTCAGTCTCTGGCCAGCAGCAACAGCGCCCAGGCGAAGGAGAACAAAGATTTTGTGCGTCCCAAGCTGGTCACCATCATCCGTAGCGGCGTGAAGCCCCGAAAGGCCGTCCGCGTGCTCTTGAACAAGAAAACTGCCCATTCGTTTGAGCAAGTTCTCACCGACATTACTGAAGCTATAAAACTGGAGACGGGAGTTGTCAAGAAGCTCTATACTCTTGATGGGAAACAGGTAGGAGATTTTATGGATGTTATCTTTTTTCTTACTTTCTCTTATTTTGGAGCTTTGCTGACTCGGAACAATTTTTGACGCCTAAAATAAACCTGAGATGATCACTGCCATCTGTTCTTTTAGAAGTTAGAGTTCTCATGACAGTGGTTAAGTTATTAAATTTTCACTGATATTAATATCAAGCAAAGAATGCAGCCAACCATCTGAGACAGATGCTATCCTGCACGCCAGTGTGCAGTGCATGTCTTCCAGGCTGCACAAACAAATAACGTGAGGAGTTTGGCTCACAGCCACCAGTTTATTTGGCTCTCCAGTAATTGCTGGACCTCTCGAGCTACGGATTCACTAAGTGAAAAATGTGTTGCTTGACTTTTCCTCCCATTCAGTGAGGACTAGTTAGAATAATGATCTATGCATGCTCTTCTGACTAACTCAGTACTTGTCAGGAAAAATACAGGACTGGTGCATTTTTCTTGATGAAATGTGTGAAAAAATAACATGCACAAAGGAATTCGGGTCACCAATACTTAGCAGGTTTATTGTATTGTGCCTTGTGTCCACGTGTTCCTGCAACTGAAGGAAACATCTGTCTCCTGTTAGTAGCAGCAGAGCAATACGCCATTGCTCTATCTATGAAAAGTCTTAGAGGAATGTATTTTGGGGACCAGGAAGAGCTAGAATTCCTCAAGGAAAATTCTAACCTTAATTTAGTAGGTTTCAGTGTCTTCTGTAAGAAAAGGAGGACCTTGCTGTTTTTCGCCTCTCATTCTGGAGTGAGGCAGCCTAGCTCCTGCGTGGGCTGGACACTGTCTGCTCTAGGGATTTCTACTGTTGCTTTGAAGTGACTCCCTCTTCTGTCTCTGGAGTGAATCATTCAAATGCTGCCTCTTGCAACACCCTGCCAAAACCAGGCATTGAGTTTAACCAACAGGCAGACTTTACTGAGGAGGATGTTCATCCTTTCAGCACCAGGTACTAGCTCATAAAGGGTACTGGTCCAGGTGCAGTGTCTGGGAGCTGAATATAGCACATCACATTACCCACTAGCCATGCTTTTTCTCAGCATTAATCGCCCATGCATTAGCAGCCTCCTGTAGTTTCAGAAATACAAATACCTCTTGTGCCCATCAGAGCTTGTATTTGCTTGTCTTGATGCAGCACTTGTATTTCATAACCCACATAATTTATACATGGATGGGTGACTTTCCCACTGGTCTGTCCATAGATGTGGTTGTGTGTGGTAAATAACGAGTGACAGTGATGCAGTGGGAGTGCTGGAAATGGTGGGGGAAGAAACAGAGGTGAAGGACCAGGAAAGGCAGTGTCAATGGATCCTGCAGCAGCAGCTGCCCAGCAAGAAACCATACAGCACCACACATGTAGGTCAGAGACCTTCAGAACGGCCTTAGTACATGGGTCTGACCTGCAAGCTGTTGCCAGTTCATGCTGACACGCAGAGTCCTGTTGCATCTGCCGTTCTGGATCAAGATTAACTGAGCCCTTAAAATGTCTCAGCTCTTTGAGAAGAGCCAGCATTTTGGAGGTGGAAGGGAGTTGCTGCCTTGGGCAGCCTGCAGAAATGGTGATGCCCTATGAGCTTTTGCAGAACTGTTGTCTCTTACCCACCTTCAAAGAGATTATCTGAGCAAATGGTGTTTCCCCTCTACCTCTGACTGAGCAAGACCAGCTCAGCTCGTGGACCGAGCTGAGCCTGTGACCTTACAGCTGGACCAGCTTGTTGAGTTGATTCTTCAGCAGAGATTTGGGTGGTGGTGCTCACTCTCAGACTACAGCTTGTGCCAAGGGGTAGAGCGTGTTTTGACTTAAACAGCAAGCTTGAATTCCTTGTAGCAGGCTATGATGTCCATGTAGTGGCTGGTGCTTTAATTCCGCACTGCTTTTACTGTGGCAATGTCATGGCTTCACTCTGAGTGAAATCCGAAATCTGATTTCACCGAAAGTCTGAGTAAAATTTTTACATTTAGCTTGCTTTGAGTTTTATAATTCACCATTTTCTGAAATGGTATTTCCTAGGGCATTGGAGATGCAAATCTTTCCCACCCTGTTTCACTGTATGTAAATGTACAGGCATGAAAAGAGAGATTACTGTGGTTTGACATTAATTGAATGTTTAGTATTTATTTGTGGCATCATTTAGTGTTTAAGTGTGCTGAGGAGAAAATCTGGCCCACCGAGGCTTTGGCTGATTGGAAGGTTTCCCTCAGTGTTTGTGTTTTGAGCTAAGTTGATTAGAAGTCTCCAGCCTGTGGGTGTACTTCTTGGCTTTCAGATTTTCCACTGCATCCTACTCTATAGTGTCTGAGCTTGGGACATGATATTCAAAAGAGGTTTTGCATGTCTGATTCTACTATTAGAAAGAGGTTCTTAAAGTAGCTTGCCAGAATTAAGCATTATTTCCAGGAGAAAATATTCATGTAAATACACAAGCTGCTCACATCTGAGATGGTGACAAACACCCTGACAGTCTGTCTCTTGAGTGTCATCAGAGCCTGTTACTCCCTCTGTGAAATGCTAAGATTTACAAAGGGAATGTACAAAGGAAAATCATCCTACCCTGGTCTGTGAGCGGTAACATAGTGAAAGGAGATGATTATTTTATTTATAGGCATTTCCATGGTGCTCATCAGTAGAGTAATCAAGATGCTTTACAAGTCCAGGCAGCAGTGGCAATGATAGGGGTGTATAAATAATTATGTTGTTGTGTGCTATAGACCTGCTGCATTTGAAATGAGAAAGCAGCTAATTGAGTGCCAGAATGGGCATGTTTGATGGATTTAGCCTTTAAAACAACAGTGGGATTAGGTCATCTTTCTAGGAAGTCTTGCTGCTGGGTTTCTTGGACTGTCTGTAGAAATACTGTTCTTTTGAAACTGCTCAATAAGCATCTTTTAAGTAGTTCATGCAACTTGATTTGCATGTATTTCTAATGCCTTGTCTTATCTGTCTGTATTCAAGCTGTGTTTTTCCTGGGAGTGAATCACTATGTCTTGACATCCAAGAAATCAAAGGAGCTTCAGAGATTTGGCCAAGTTTATATGAGAATTGCAGCAGCAGAGCTTTACCTTTTCTTTAATCCTCATGGCCATATAGGAAATGTCAAAAGGCAAAGCTCAGTGCATTAAACAAATGCTTGATATAATGTGAAATTCAGCTCTTGATTTCATGACTGCAACTCCTTTTATGTTGATATATGTAGGAGTAAAATTAGTCTGCTCTGTAGATCATGCTTGAGATCAGCTGCAATGGCAATTTTTTTCTTTTTAAACTATGCCTTGCAAATGTTGCGTGGCTCCTGCCTGTGCTTTCTCACTGTTGTGCAGTAGTTAGGTGCTCCTCTGGAGAAGACGTGGCTGTTTTGTCCCTGTCAGCTAAGTGCGCAAAGGGCCTGTCTCTGCTTTCTGGTGCCTTGCTTTGCAGGGTGTGTTTCTGCATTTGTTCCTGCTTTAGGATGAGGCAGACTCATCTTGTGTCTTCTGCATATGCTGAACTTTTTTCTGCTCTATCTGTTATTCCAAAGCCTGGGAGCAGCTAAGCATCTATGCGGAGACATGCAATGGCAAAATCGTTCATTTTTTTCTGTGACTGGCTGATACCTCAAAAGAATGAGGCAGGTTCAGTTTTACTCTTGCACTAAGGTACTTTGCTATGCTATGAAGTTCCATCTGCTTTTCTTCCTAAGCTAATGTATTGCCATGTCTTTTATTAACTAAATACCCTGTTCTGCTAACCCCTCTGCTAGCACGACTGAGCAAGCAGGATTTGATGCTGCTCAGAGTAGAGAGGCCTTGTAGGCTCCAGTTTCACATAAATATATATGCTCTGGTTGACAAGTGGAGCAACCGAGTGCCTTTTTAGTCATAATAAAAGGCAGTGATCTCTTCTGGACTTTGAACTCTTCAAACGGAGGGAAAAGGGTCACGCATGTGCAGTTCATTGGCTTTTATCTAGCCAAGACAAAGTGCCTCTGTTCTGTCTGAGTGTTAGCTGTCTCACCAGATGAAATTATATACATATTCATATGTCAGGGTGTTTGTGACTGTGCTCCCAGGAGAATTTCCAGCCATAAAAAAAATGGTGCCCTGTAGCAGTCTTTGCTTTGACAAGAATTTCATGTGGCAGGTGATGAATGAAGTTCACCTTTCTGTTTGCAAAGCTGATGCAAATGCATATGAGGCCAGCCAGGCGACAAGGAGTCGCCATTTCCCTTTAGATGACTTGCACTGAGGAAGGGAGGGCAGCAGCTGGGAAGAAGCAGGGTGAGTGTCACAGCAGACTCAAGGTTGGCGCTTTCAGATCACACCTGATAAAACTGATAAAGCAACTTCTGGTGCAACACAGGTAAAGCTACCTCAAATGCATCCTTCAAGGTGCAGTGGAGAGTCCAGCCATGCCTGGTGAATCTCAGAGCTGCTACACTGATGTTAAGCTGGTATTTGGAAACAATCCTGTCAAAATAATTTCTATCTGAAGTGCCAAAATAAGCAATGGACCAAGTTCTGCTGCCAGGCCGCTTTAGCTCTAGTTACTGTATTAACAGGCTTATGCTGAGTTAAGTTTGAGTTACTGTGAAGTAAAGTTTGTACCAAAGTACACAAATGTCTCAACTCCTGTAATCTGTAATTGATGCTCAGGAAGATGAAATAACTCCATGACATATCTAACAACATTTGTCATTGCTGAAAGATCAGAAGGGGGGAAAAAATCCCTGTAGGGCCCTGGAGATATTTAACTTATGCCCTGAGGCATGAGGTCCAAGGCTGCAAAGCAAACAAATGGGTTTGTGCTGCTACACATGCCGAGGGGTAGGATGTCTGAGTCTGGAAACTCCTCATCCTTCTGAGATTTCACAACTCGCTGCCCTTTTGGATACTGCAAGTAACCACAGACAAAACAGCTTCATGTGCTGGTACAAAGCCAGGAAGATGTAGCCCCAAAGCAAATGGGGAGGAAAGGGCAGGAGAAGGCTGCAGCTGTATCATGTATCCTGCCTTCTGAAAGGGCTCGGCAGCAGCTGGTGCTAATAGGGAAGAGGCAAAGCAGTGTCCCTCCCTGTTGCATGTGCCAGAGCTGCAAATTAAACCTGTGTCTGCTTAACATCTTGCGGTCAGCCTTTTCTCAGTTCTTGTGCAGACTTGGCAGGCCTTGCAGGAGGCCCCCGCTCTGGTATGAAGAGGACAGGTCTGTCTCGGGAATAGCGCGTGCCGGGGCTGCCCACAGCCTCCCATCTGTCCGGTTGTGCCAAGGGGAGTAAATTTGGGGCTTTGCCCCTCGTTGCTTGTGCAGCCCCTGCTGACTCAGCGTGCCGAGACCCTTTCTCACTAGCGGGAGGAGCAGTAATAATGTATGGGCTGCAGAACTGTGAACCCGACCGGCTTCCACAGGCAGAAGAAGTGGCTGCTTCCCTGTCTCCGGGGAGCTCTCGGGCTGTGCTGGAAACGCAACATTGCCTGAATCATGCAATGACTAGACACTAACACAGACAAAACCAATTAGTCCTCAGGTATCCTTAAGGATTTTATCGCACGCTACAGCAGATAAGCCAAGCTTCCATAAACGTATCTCTAAGTACTTATGATAAAATATTCAGAAGATTTTTTTTTTTTCTGGGAGATTATTCAGAATCCTCGTGCTTATTAATTGCTGTTTCATAGGTCCAGGGACCATGGAGTCAGGGAGAAACGAGGCCTGTCTGGGACACTGACATCTCCAGAGTGGGTCCATCAGTCACCACTGTCAAAGCCATCTCTAGCTGGTGTTGTTAGTGTCACTAACGGAGCAAAGAGCACCAACTGGAATGACTGCTGCGATGGCAACTCTGCCAGCCCGCGACTGGGAACGGTGTCCTCCAGCACTGGGGTACCTTGTGGGTTCTTGGTTTAAGCAGAAGATGACTAAATATCTGTGAAAAAGCTTTCCTTGTAGCTATTCACTTCTCATAACAGATCAGTTTGTATTGCAGCCCATTGGAGGTCAAACCAACAAGGAATACCCAGTTCCAGGGATTTGGCTGATCAGTGCTGTGAGGATTTTTGGCAGGTTTCTGATGTCCATGGCTCTGTCCTTGCCAAAGGTGGCTAACTTGTCCATCTCAAAGCTGCTGCTGGTGGCTGGCACTTCCAAGGAAACCAGCTTGCGCAGGCGGGTTCTTGGAGGTGTTGAGGCTGCAGGCAGGCTGTGGTCGGTTTTCCCATCTTCCATCTTTTTATTTTCATTGCTGTCCTCCATCCGTGCTGTTGAAAGATGTGAAAAAATGACACTGCTCTTCAGCACTGTTGGCAACCTCCAAGTCCTAATTCCCACATCTACTAAAGCAGAAGCAGTCTGACCTCAGCAGCTCCATCCGTGTTCCCATTGGCTCTTCCATGAGCACTGAGGCCGACCAGGCTGCCGGTGTTGTGCTCTGCAGATCGCATCCTGAGCCACCTGTGGAGCACGGGGGACAGGGAGCGAGCCCCTCATTCTGATCCAGCCCTCAGGCCCTGGCAGATGTTTTGCCATTGCATTCGTTCAGCCCTGATGCTGGAAGGTGGCATCCTGCCACCCAGCAGGACGTGGAGTCTGGGAGTTCATCGCAGCCAAAACTGTGATGAATCTCTTCTGCCCTCAAGGCTGTGAGGTCTGGGATCCTGGAGCAGGCTGCAGAGCTCAAAAAACCCAGGCCTTTCTTGCAGACGTCTCTGCACCAAAATCTGTAGGAACACCTGCTCCTGGTGCCGCAGATGGCAGACTGTCCAAGTTATTGGTGGATGCAGCGAGATCTGACCTGGTGACCCAGGCAGCCGTGGCCTCTATTACTGAGCCCTGGTGCTATTCACACCCCAAAGGAGATGGATGTGAAAAATTCGATCCTCACCAGCATCTTGATTTTGGCAGCTCTTTCTCTCCTAGTGACATGTTCCCTTTTCATTCTGAATCCCTGGAGAGGAGAGGATTGTTCATTGTAGTGCCAAAGGGTTTAGCTAGGAATAAATGAGCTGAAAATGAGCAAGGGAAAATTAGATTGAATAGGAGGAATAGGTTAAGGAGACGAGGCAGACTGCGAGAGCCGTAGTCTTATCCACTGCTTGGCTGTATCGTCATGTGAAACGTTGGTTCCTTTTGGTGCTCAGCTTTGAAATCCCCTCAATGTGAATGAGTCTGGCCCTGCTAGGAGAGGGGGCATGTTGTGCTGGGTGGTTCAGGGAAAGCATCTACCTCCATGCCTGGATGCCAGAGGAGCCCTCATCTCTTAATAATGAAACCAAGTAATCATAGTTTGTGTTTGTAATTTGGGGAATGTCTTACTCTGGTGAGCCCGAGTCCTTCCGTCCAGCAGTATCGCAGAGGATGGACTTGCTCCCTTCTCCCTGAGCACTGCGTCTCTGGACACGATGCCTGTGTCATTCAGCGGGCACTGGGTGGGCAGGAAGGGGTTGAGTGCTGGCTTTGCTCGTGTGCACAGGATAAGTGTTTCCATCCACCCATGGGTCTGCCAGGGGTGAGAAAGCAGTTGGCACAGAAACATGGGTAATAAAAGCATGTCTAAAGGAGCTAAGGGGAAACAAGTTGGATTAGATCCATCCAGATTTTCAGAATTGGCTAAGGTAGGTCTGCATGTGTGAGGAAGTGCAAAGATCAGCCACGAAAGCTCTGCAGGCTCCTCCAGCCTGTGCTCAGGGCCACTCCACCCGTAGCAAATTGATTCATGTGCAGAATGGGAACCGCAGAGAGAATAAGCCAAGCAGTCAGTGCTGCAAGCAAAAAGCCCCTTCTCCCTTGTGAACCTACAGCCAGCACCTTCTGGATTATACACTTCTAGTTTTCGGCCTACCAGCAAGCAGCGTGTGAATCAGTTTGAGTATGTATGTAAGTGCATGCATAAATAATTTCTGAACAATATGTTACAAAACACAGCTCTTCAGCTTAACTTGCTGTCCAATCTAAACTCTCCTTTTAGTTAAAGGGTTACTAGGAGTGTTGTGATCTGAGGGAGATCCTTGAGTTGTATTAGATTGTTCTCCCTTTTTCCCTTACTCTGGCAAATCAAAGTCTACAACTACAGCCTGTAATTGCACCTCAAAAATGAAATTATTTACTCCTAAACTATCTTCCAAGATGAGTAGGAAACTTGCATGTATTGTCTCATATTGCATTTTCTGCCATTTTCTAATCTGAAAAATGCTGCAGACTGAGTATGTTTTAAATAGAATGGGTGTAAAATAGGTTGCTCTTTACAGATTCTCTTTCCCTCAAATGAGGGATGGAGAACAACTAGATACGGGGCAGTGAGCACCCTTTGCTAGGAGAATTTTTTGCTGCAGCCAGAACTGGCCAGATGGGTCAGTCCTTCCAGGGCCGAGGAATACCACGCGCTGTGCGAGCTCTGCAGGAGTAATTACGCAGCCAGGGAGCCTGCAGGGCATGGGGGCAGCAGGGCTCTGGTCACCTCCCTTGCACTCCGCTGCCCTCACCATCTGCTCCTGTGGCTTATCTGCTCCTCAGCTGCTGGGGGCCGTGCTTGGGATCTGCTGTTTCCTATCCACAGGCCTTGTGGTGGTTGCAATGGACTACAAAGTTCAAGCCACCCTGTGAAGCATGTAGCCAGCATAACTGCTACTTACAAATACAGATGTCTATTTTTTATTTGGATCCTGTGAGTAGAAGGTAGTTGGTTTAGGAAGGGAACTTTTGATGTGAACATGTTTTTCAAAAGTTAGTGTTGCTTTGGGTTGTAACTGTACCCCATGCTGTCACTATAAGCTCTTCTGCCCTCTCTCACAGTCCTTCCTGCCCCTAATGTTGCTGGAAGAGGAGCGGATAGACTGGGAATGGTGACTACCGACTCTATGGATCTGTACATGGTTCGTGGTGAAAGTACACTAGGAAGTGCAACTTCTGCACTATGTAAATCAAGAAAAAATCAGGAAACTGAGCTTGGGTGCTTCTCTGTGGTTGCTGAAGTCATGGTTTGGTTTTTACCCCTGCAAATCTGATCCTTGTCTGCAAGAGTTTCCCTTGGCAGATGCAGCCTGCGCTGGTCTTGCTGCTCCCCATTAGCAGGAGTGGGGCAGGCAGCAGGGCTGAGGCCCAGCTCACTGGTGTCCCCAGCAGCTTGCCGTGACCATCAGGGAGACAGCACCCAGCAAGGTATCCTCTTTCTGAGGTCCAAGGTGTCTAGTTATGCAAAGGGGCTGAGAGAAGCTGTAGCTGCAGCTCTTTAGAGGATGAATACCCTTATTTCTACAGAAATTTTCTACTTGAAAAAACTCTGCACAGAGGTGACAGATGTCAGCCCACTGCATGACACATTTGAAACGGGTTTGTCAAAATAGCAAGCAGTGATCCTCCTGTTTGCATTGGGAGCACAAAAATAGATGCTTGTAAAAAGACTCCCTGTTGATTCCTATTTAATTCTTCAGTTGAATCTGTGGTGTTGACTCAGAGCCATTGACTCAGGGCTCACAACACCTGGCAGCCATTTCTTTGATATGTCTAATTTTTGTACTGTTTTTAGATCTCCAACACTGGAGTGGGAGAGATGACTACACACATCACCTTTGTCCCTGGCACCTGCTATTGCAGTCTGTGGAGCATTTTAGTGATGGAAACAGCAACAATAAGTGTAACCTTTGAACTTTTTCAGGAATCTGAGCACATAAATCATTTGGGCACCAATGTACCAGTCTGAGAAGCAAGACCCTATTTGAAACCATAATTAGAGCAGCTTCCATCATGGGCTCAGCTCTCCAGCAGGCAGTCAGGGCTAAACTCCCCTCCCTCCAATACTCACATATCGGGAACGTTATCAACGGCTGGCAGACCGCAGGATTACATGTAAATTAAACATATCAAAGAGTTATGATAGCCAGTATTGGGAGCTGGGAATGTTATTCTTGCCTACTTGAAAGCTTTTCATAATGGATTAGAAACAAGAACCTACATCTCCTCTTAATACCAGCTGAAAGTTGAGGCATCCTCTTGCTTTTTGTGAATTTTAATACTATCTATTACTTTGAGAGCAAACTGCATTAACTTCATTTTAGACAGCCCTAGTCACTGAGAGTTGCAAAAGGTAACATTTGCCAATCAAAATGAAAGCCAGAAGGCTGACTGAATTTTCTATAAGAAGCTCACCAGAATTGCAGGCAAGAGTTATTTTTAGCTCTCTGAGCAACAGAGATCTCTGCAACCATGGTGTTTCTTGCAGTTGTAAAATGGAAAGCAGTTTTTAAAATGTCTGCTTTTCCTTGAATTTTTACGCATACTATGAGATCCTCTGTAAAGTTTTTGCTCTGTTGACAGCGGATAGGGACATGGGGTCGAACAGCTGAACTGCTCCTTTTTATGCTGTTTCTGCAGACTTTTTCATCCGGAGAACATATGCTGGAAACAAATCTCATCTGACCCTGTAGTTTGTTGCTTGGGCTGTTTCCAGTTGTGTGTATGAAGTGTTTGACTTAATTTAAAATGGGCAACCGATAAGGCAAAGTAAACGTAAGCCCCAAAGTGGTTGCACTTAGCCTTAATTTAAGGACCTGCTCACATTTAAAACTGGTGAAATGAGCCCCTCTTTATTCTTCTAAGCATAGCTCACTGCAGTCTTTTTTATTTTTAAAGGCAGAAAAGGGTGGTTGCTATGGGAAGTACTTGATCTCAAGGAAGAGAGGAGGTGCAAGTTAGCTATTCAAGCAGCATAGCCAGTCTCAGGGCTCTCATCCTGGATTTAGTTACGGTGTGGGACCTAAGTCAGTGCAGCCTATTCAGCATTGTAGACAGCTGTTTTGAACATTCACTCATTGCAGTTTTCTCCCACTTTACCTACCCTGGGCTGTGCGTGTGGGCCTGGCCTGCTTGCCTTGTTTCCCTGCTGTATCGCCTCAAATACCAGGCGGTCTCTCACCTCCCCAGACCTGCTGCAGCCTTGGTGCGCAGCCGGGACAACACGGCCGCTTTGGCGGCAGCTGTGTTATGGACCACCAGCTAAGACTGCAGAAGATAAAATCTGCCTAGCATCATGACCTGCTTGAGCTGCTCCTCTCGCTGCATCCAAGTACCAGGTACTACTCCCAGGCTCTGCCTTGGGTGGCAGCATAGGAGCCTGGCTCCAGCCTGCCCCGGGGTGCCCTCCATGGGCAGTGAGCTCTCCTTACACCTGCTGCCCTGTCCAGACCCGGAGACAAAGTCGCGATGGCTGCAGTGCCAGCGCCATCCCCTCCCTGTCCTCTCCCCTCGCTGGCTCTCGCAGCTCTTTGTCAGCCAGCAGCTGCCAGCGCTGTTGCTTGGTGACGGTGGCACAAAGCAGCGCAGCTGGGCCCTGTTTATTTCTTCCTCTTATTCCTGTTAATTATAGGGAGCGGAGTCAAATTCAACTTGTAATAGCAACAGGAGCACTGATAGATTCTATTTGTGGCTGCTTTAGAATCCACCTTTCTCTCCCTGAGTCAGGGAAGGGGCAGCAGTGGCCGCTCACTGCAGAGGGGTAGCAACAGCTCGAGAAGGCAGGGTTTCTGTGTTGAGCTCAGACAGTTCCAGGCAGCTCCCATGTGAAAGCTGCACATCAGGTTGGGTGTTGGGTTTCACATTGGTACTAGCTCATCTGCCTCTGTTCTGTGCAATAATCACATGCTGTGCAGGTCGCCGCGGTGAAATAGCAGTTAATGGTTTTCCATGGCCTCAGGATATGATGCTTCTCGGATTTGTTGCAAGACCGAAACAACATATAGCTTCCAGAGATGGAAGAGCTGTGATTTAATGATCTGTGCACCAGCCTCAGTTTTCAAAACTTCAGGTTTGTCACTTCTACGTAGGCTTTCTCACCCTAAGTTATTTTCTCTCCAGGTCTCAGCTCACTCATTGATACCCTGGGGAATACTACTACCTTTTGAAGAATTCAGGCCTGATGTTTTCACTTAGGATCAGCCTGGCTGGGTCTAGGTACACAATGATACAGATACATTGAAGCACTGAGGCATACAGGTGCTTCCTGCAGAAAGCTGGCTTGTGCCAAGAAGCCTCGTTGTGTTGGTGCAACCGTGCTGAGCGTGCAGAGGTGAGGAAACAGCGATGGCTGAAGCTGCTGTCGCCTTGCTTGTGCTCCCTGGGAACAGGGAATGGTTAATGTGTTCCTTGTTCACAGGAGATGCACTGTCTGCTTTGAAATTCCAGGACTTTACTGTTATTTGGATATAAATCATAATGCATTGATTCCAATCTGTTGCGAATTTTATGCTTTTGGGTAACTTTATATGAGGTGCTATGCAGTTATTAAACAAGTAAGCCCTAATACTTACTGTTTACAGTTTACTGATGGAAGGTATTAAAGTATATAGGCTAATACATAAACATACTGTGCTGAAGGAGTTGTTAAATTTGTAAGATCAGAAAGTGCTATGGGCTCCTGTGTTTTCTTCCCTGACCCAGAGCCCCAGGGTACCGAGACGTAAAGCTGACTTCTGAGTGTTTGGGCTTCTTTCTTCCTTGGGCTGAACTCAAGGAAGGTTGAGTAATTTGGACCAAATAGGAATGTACCTGCTTAACACAGTACTAAACCTGGCCAGCAAAATGTTTCAGGGAACATGCTCAGCTGGTGCTATGCAATCAGGAAAAACTTTTTCTCACCAATTACCTCCCTATTTACTACCACAGACATAAATGTGTGGAGACAGCACCCAGGGCAACCTGTAGCTCGTGCTTTCGGAGCCCCCTCCCTGCACCAGCAGCTCTTGGCTTCTTGCAGCAGTTCTGCCTCCATGCAGCTCCGTGAACTGATCCTCTGTGGCAAATCCCTATGTAAATGCAACAGCCTAATCCCCTTGCCACAATAGGAATTTCACACCTTAATCCTCAGCATGATCAAGGGCAAAGACCTTCCTGCTAGGCAGCTTGACAAATGCCTCCTATTTTGAGGAAAAATCACTGTATACAGCTCTGTGCCAGTGGTGAACCTGTAGTCTGCCATGTGCATGGAAGACTGAAGCATGTCACTCCGATAAGAGCGAGGGGATTATGTTTCCAAATTGTCCGTGAATTTCAGGGGATTTGCCACACCAAATGAGACCATTAGTCTACCCTGTCCTTCATTTTGCCCCTGGCTGGTTCTTTTTGCTGGGGTTGGAAATGCTGCAGAGGTAGCACAGCATACGGCTCCACGTGTGCTGAGCACACCCCGCTCTCCTGAGAAAGTCAGCATGGGGAGTGTCAGTCCAAATAAACCTGTAATTTACAGTGTTACATAACCTCCAAGAAATACTGAGGCTCAACATGGTACAGGGCGCCTGGACAGGGCCTTGAAATCATTCTTGCTGATAAAGGTGTGTTGATGTCTTGGTTACAGATGCTTATTTCCTAACAAGCTGCTTTCTTTAGGCCTGGGAATGTTCTGAAGATGCTGTGGATCACCTTGTTCCATGTGTTCAGGGCTTCCCATAAAGATGAGAAAAGTCAGGAGGAAAAGATGGTTACAGCTGGGTATTTCACATCATTAATGATAAGAGGCAACTGTATCATGCCCAAGGACTGCTTTTCAGACTCAGCAAGGCCATGTTTGTACCTCTTGCCCTTCTGCTTGTGAAGATGAGTGTGGATGCAACTCGGGCACCTGGGCGTGCTGTTATTGAGCACCATTCCCTGGGGTTTGCTAGGTGCCTTTCCTGCATTTCCCCATGGGGTGCGAATCCTGATCAGTTGCAGATTAACCATGACTGTGGAGCAGGCTGGGCGCAGCTTTACAAGCACTGTAGTTAGCTGGCCAGTTGGAAGAAATCTGCCTACATGTGGCCTGCTCTAAAAGCTAAAGCTTTTTCAAACCAGGGTTTTGTTTGAGTTTATTTCTCACTGCAGAAGCTTGTTACTCTCTGCCCCAGGCTCTTGTTGCAGCTCCAGTTCCTCTTGGCTGCTCTTTGTCTGCTCTGTTGTTACTAGATGCTTTGGTCGGGACTTGAATCTCACTGGTGCACAAATGAGGCTCTTCCAACAGTCAGGCCTTTATATCTCTTCTCTGTAGAGTTCATTCTTCTGGTGTCACCCTTGGCACATTTGCATCCAAAATGCCCCTGCATTGAGTCCTACTTGCCCCCACACAAGGGAGGCTGGAGGGCTCTTCCCAGGCCAGCTGGCTGCAGAAAGTTTTGTTCTTTAGACTTCTAAACACTTGTGTTTTAAATCACATCTGACAAACTCGCTTGAAAACTTGTGGCTTTTCTTTAGGAATGATATCACTGTCCCAGATAGGTCGTGTGGAGCAAGGACTGGAAAATCTACTTTCTGACAAACTATAAGAGTCAGCAGTGTCAGAGTAGCAAGAAATGCAGTTTGGAAGGACAGCAGCTGCCCAGTTATTTAATTTTTTCTGTCACTTAAAGTAAAGCCACCAGGAGCAGCAAAGGTTATAGTTTCCCTGAGAGCTGGAGAATTTAATTTTACTTCTCCTTGGCGTGCAGGGGCAGCGAGCTGCATGTGTCTGGCCCAGCTGAGAAGAGCTGTCCCCTCACGCTGCCGTCCTGGAGTCTGTGACCCAGAGGAGCCCTGGAGAAACTTGCAGGGAAGGAAGCCGGGGTAATAGCCCACTGTGCTGTCTGTGTGTATGGCTCTCTGTGAATGCAGCCCTCGCTGAGCTCTTCTGATGCTACTCTAGGCTTTTATCCCTCATTTTACCTCTGTCCTCAGCCTGATGGAAGGGAGGTTGATGCTGAACTCACAGTGGAGAGCTATGAAGGAATTACTTGCAGGCAGTGCCCGTGTAATTCTCCCCGAGCTGGTAGAGATGCTCTTTCAGACAGTGCTGGAACAAATATATTCCCAAAGTACCATGTGAGCAGATCTTGAATGTGCAAAAACCCATTAACGGGGCTGGTTGGGAGCTGCCTGGCTGTCATGTCCTGGGTTGTGTTTGCAAGAGTTTAGTTAGAAAAATAGATCCTTCCTGACAACAGAGCATGTCCAAAGCACAAGCTGGAGATCCTGGAATGGCACAGGCTGAGCTGCTACGTGCAGGGTAAGAACAGGTATCAATCCCAGTAGCTTTACTAAGAGCAGTGCAGATCTGTTGATTTATATTAGTTGATAATCCGTTCCTAAAGCTGCTTTTCAAACCAAAGTAATGCAGTTATTACTTGCCCTTTTCCTTCCTTACATGGTTTCTTCTATTCCTCGTTTAGGTGCTGGCAGTTTAAAAATGTTTTTGAAAGGATGTTAGAGTATTTTGCCCATGATACTGTTAATAGGAACATCATTCAAGCAGTCTCACCAATTACCTCATTTCCTCTCTTGGGGAAATCTGTTTTATCCCCTTAGCCACCAGATTGCCACCTTGTGAAACAGTATTACCTCCCACTGCCGATAACACCCTGTGCCTGAGGCAGCTACAGGCAGGAGGTTCCCTGTTCACCTACTTTGTTGTTGCAAAGACCAAAAAAAAAACCTTAATGAAAGGAAAAAATCTGCCTGACCTGATCCAAGCAGGTCCGAATATCTTGTAAATTGCATTATCTTTCTTTGCTCAGGACTGCCTGTAGCTCAGTGGAAAAGCTGAGCTGTCCTAGCTGTGGCAGGTGAGCTGCACTGAGGTGAGCGCTTCAAAAAACAGCATCTCCTGTTCACCCTGGAAGGGAATACTTCCTCCAAGATGCTTTCCTGTTTTTTGTTTGTTTGTTTTTTGTTTGTTTGTTTTGTTTTGTTTTGTTTTCAGTGATTGTGCTGCTTGTGTCTGTGGTGGACTGTTAGCCCTCCAAGAAGCTGCTTTTGGAAGCATTCCCTGGTGCAGGGCACAATTCCTTTTCCCCTGCTAAATCAGCAGGATGCGGGAAAAGGGGTCTAAAGAACCTGCTTTGGGCTTAGGAGTGCTGGAGTATTTACAGAGAGATACATCGAGCACATAAACATAACCCCGTTTGTGCTCTCTCCATCGTTTGTGCTCACTTTCTGTTGATAATGCAAGTGGTCCTTGGTAGCGCATCCATCTAGTCATGGTTAGCTTGTGTCTTTGCCCAGCTGATGCATCTGCAAGGTTCAAAGGCTCATTTAGCTTGTTCTGAAGCACTTGCAAAGTTTGGCTTTTTGTATCAAACAGACCAGTTGCAGTCCCTCGCTGCAGCTGATCTCGTGTTTGCAGGGACTCAGATCAGGACCTTGGTGCTCGCCCTGCCAGGGCTTTCTCCCCTGAGAAGCAGGCAGAGGAAGCAAGCAGAGCCTTCGACTTGGCTCCAGGTGTCTGCACCCGTGCTGCTCCAAAGATTATCGTGGCTTGGATCGTAATGAAGGTGCTTGGTCCAGGAAGCATCGTAAAACCATAAAATCATAAAAATCTTAGAGAGCAAAATGCTTGTTGCCTCTTTTACTGTACTTGGGCAAGTTCTCTCTGCTGCTCCCGTGTTCGTATAAGACTGGTGGTCTGACACAAGGGAGAAGTTCAAACAGGATTTGTCCTGTTGAGCACCAGGAATGCAGCTAAGATTTGCCCTATGGGGAGGTGTTCTAATGATTCTTCTTGCTTTCTGCCTATCTCTCTCCTTCCCTCCTGAAATAAGAGGGAAGATGGACTTTTAAGTGTACCACTTAATAGTATGTGAAGTCTGGATGAACTTTTGTATCCCCAGAAAAGGAAGATATGGTGGTGGGGAGGAGGGGTGTAGGTGATAAAACGAGTAATTTGCATTGAGTTAGTGTGTTTGCCTGAGGTAATAAAGTCAAAAGAAAGCAGCAGTAAATGAGCCAAGTCACTGGGCTGCAGGAGAGAAGTTCCGAGTGTCTGGAAGGCGGCAGTGTGGGGAGATGCTCCTGGTAATTGAACTGGCATATGGCAAAAGAAGTGTTAGGGCAAATTTGTGTCAAAATAAGGGGGGTGTCAAATTGGGCCCAACTTCAGCAATCATAGGTGCCAAATGGAGGAATGTGAGTTCAAAGTTAAGAATTCTTGTGATTACTGCAGTTCTTACAGATTTTATTTTTCAGATTGTCCCAGCAGGCAGCCTAGAAAATTAAGAATTTTAATGTGAGCATGTTGACAGAGAAAGACCTAGTGTGTGCTGCAGGAATGTAGAGTGGGAAGTGCAGGCAATGTTGATGAAATGGAAAAGTACCTGAAATTTGGTCTGTCTGAAGAAAGTCATGCAGAGCTGGGTGATAATTGGCAAAAGTGGATTTATGCTTCAGCAAAATTGGATTACTTCGGATAAACATACTTTTTTAATTGGGGAAAAATAAAGAAACTGTCTAAAACAAGTAATTAATCGGACACTGAGTGTTTTAGGCACCTCATGGTAGGCTAAGTTGTTAAGGGAAGTGAGACCAAATTCCAAGGAAAGCGAGTGCGTTTGCAGACAAGCACAAGGTGTGTATGAGGGGTGGGAAATAGCCCTTCATCCCTAGGAAGCAGGTCACCAGTGCTGTTGCTTGCGGTAGAGGAGCAGCAGATCTTACTGACCCTGTGTCCAGGTAAGAAGCTTACTCTGCTCCTCAGGGTGGTCGTGTGCATCTCCCTGGCTTGTCTCCCATGACCTCTGTCTGTTTGGCTTTTGAAGTCACCCTGGCATCAGGTAGTTTTTTTTCCCCCCTGGTTCACAGAGCCTTTGCTGTGCCTGATTTTCTTCCTCCACTGATGAAACCGCGTGCCCTACAGTACTTGGGCAGCCTATTTCTATTTTTGCTCGTCGATTAGATGTACTCCCAGGTGAGCGAGCCTGACTTCTGCCCTGAGAGCCTCCATGCCTGTTCAGAAATGTCCTTCCTAGGCAAAGCTGCAGGCAGGCTTCATTTATCAGGGAAAGACTTTCAGGGAAGATCAGTTAATCTTCATTATCCCTGGAGAACTGAGAACTGAGAACCAGTCTGAAGGTGTGAACAGCTGCAAGAGCTCTTTTTTTTTTTTTTTTTTTTTTGCCTCTTTTTAACACCACCAAAATGAAGAAAGAAATACTTGTGGGAAAGAGGCCTGCAGGGGAATTGGTGCAAGGGGAAACACCAGCTTGACATCAAGCTTGGGATAATGTGGGATAAGACCCCAATGTACCTGGATTCCTAAAAGAGCTTCTTTTCCACATTAGAGGAGGAGAAAGGAGAAGGTAACTAGTTAGAGTGAAGTTAGTGCTTTTCAGCATCCTTCCTTGGCATCGTGGTTTGTTATTTGTTAAATAGAAGTTCAAGAAGGTGCTGTCCAAGCTGTTTTGCCAGTGAGACAAGTACCCTTCCCATCACTGCATGCCTGTGGATGCACAGAGTATCCTGCTTCAATGTGCACAGCCAACCTGCCAGCTTCTGGGCAGCCCTTAATGCTCTGAGATACGTTTTTTTCCCCGGCAAGGGATAGCAAATGGTTACTGCTGCTTGACACTTTTACCTTTGCTTTTTCACGGTAGATTTTGGAGTTTCATTTGTACCAGTTCCTTTGCTGTGTGTAGACAGAGACGTGGCAGTAGATGGTGGGGAAGAAGTGGGTTATATTACCCTCAGTGAGAGAGTAAAATGCTTTTTATAAAAGTAATCCAAGTTAGGTAAGTGTTTGCTTGACCAGCCAAGGAGCAAGCTGCCCGAAGCCCCTGCACACCAGTTGCCCGTCCGCAGTGGGGTTGCTGCAGAGATCGTGGGCGCGTTCGGTGCGTGTCCCGGCGTGCAGGGCTTCATTCCAGCCCTTGTTCGGGGGCTGCTGTCCCTGGTCTCTAGCCCCAGGGACTGCCAGGGCCATCTGCTTGGGTGGACTGGGGCACCGAGCGTAGTTTGGAGTCAGCCAAGACGCTAATGTGCTCCTCTACACGGAGGCAGAGGGACGTGTGTGAGACGTGTGTGGCTTGCTGATTAGCTGGGGTAGGTTTGCCCTGAGGTGGGCTGGGGAGATGATGTGTTTTGTACAGCTGGAAATAAATGCACATAAAATTTGTATATTAAATTTCTCTTAGGGAAAACATATTAATATTTTACATTTAAGAAAAAAATCAGTGGAATTAAATAACTAACTCTGCAAGTATAGTATTTTTAATGATTTTGATACTTTTATGGAGCTTTTCTCAAATATTTTAAATCCTAACATGAGTCATCAAAACCACTAGTGGTTTCTCCAGACACTGGAGCATTTCCTGATTCAAGCTAACTTGATAAAATAGCAAATAAAAGGGCTGCTTTAAACTCTGGTCCTTGAGGATCTGATGGTGAAACCCTCTTATACACAGTATTTTTTACTGTGTAAAAATATTTTTAATTGTCCTATCATACTTTCTTCCAAGACATGAAATTATCTTTGTGTGCATGTGCTTAAGTGTTTAAGAAATATATATACACCCAGGCACAGCCTTGCACTTCGACCTTCTAAAAAGTACATGTTTTCACATAGCTCTTCTAGGATTAGCTTGGGCTGTGGAAAGAGACAGCTCAACCATCCTACTATGGCTGTTTTTTTTTTCTGGAAAACACTGAAAAGTTAGGAGACTCTTCAGGTGACCAATAACTTGCTGGAAAAAAATGTTTTTGTGAAATGTTGGCAAGTTTTTTATTGTTTAATTTTTGCCGCGTGGTGCAGTGCTGGGCATGGCCATCCCATGGACCTGGCTCGTAAGGGAGAATAGCTCAGAAAAAGGCTGATGAGGAACCGTGGTCTGTCTTCTGTCTGAATGTGTTTTTCCTACTGTTTTATCACATAATAATCTGTTTGTGTGTGGATAAAATGAATTGCATCCAGAAAGGCTCCGGGTGCAAACAGAGGTTACAAGACCTGCTTTATGAGTGAAATGCAGGGTTTGGATGGTGTCTGTGGAGACCCTGGATGGAGTAAGGTTGTAGGAATGTCTGGAGAGGAGCTGGAAAGTTACAGCATGGAGTCACTCATTGCAAATTGACACCACATGGGCTGCAAAACCAGAGCAGGGAGAACTAAACGGGAACAGCATGAGGAAAGAGCAGGAGCACGGAAGGATCTGTCCCTGCTAGGGATGAGGTTCTTGCCCAGGTCAGACACGCGTAGGGCTCCGCAATCATGGCTTATTAGGCACCATTGCAGAAGTGAAATGCAGGAGGAATCAGTACAAAAAGTGCAATAAAATATGTATTAGCATGATGAAATATGCATTGGAATGAATGCTAACTGGGATAAGTGTGGCTCTTGGCTGAAACAAATCTGGCAGCCTACAGCTTCCACGGGCTGGTGACAGCATAGCCCAATGGCATGTTAGTCCAGCACACATGTTGAAGCACTTTGGCACTGTCTCACTGCACAAAACACTGCTTCTGAGTAGTAAGACTGAGTTTCAAAGGGTGGTGTCACATCCCCCTCCCCAAAGGATAAGCCTGCTCTTAAAAGCCCTGGCACCCATTCTGCCAGACTTGCATCCCCTTCAGTGAGAGCATTAGAGATGCATAGAGCATAACTGAGGCAGTATCACAGGGTGCTGCAGGACACAGCGTGTTTCCCTAGCTCCTGCGTTGAGTTCTCTTGCTGCTCACATTGTCTCTGCTGTGTGAGAGCTGCAACAGTGCCTGGCGCAGTGGGCCATGGTGGTTCGGGAAGAGCCCAGCAGTGGTGGATGCACCTCAACAGAACAGGATCTCCGTGGGAGGGAAACTCTGAAGGCTGCTTGTTTCTCAGTAACTGTTTTTAGTTCTGGCCATAAACCTATTGCACCGGGTGCTATTCAGTCTCATTTGTGCGAAGCATTGGGGAAGGTTCTGCAGACCGATTAATCACTAATGAATCTGTAATCTGGCTTTGATCACTCATTCCTTTTGAATGCTGGTAGGTGGAGTTTACATGCCAAGATTTTTTGAATAATAAAGCAGTTGCCTCTTAGGAGCCTTTGCAATTAATTTTTCAAATTTGGATTTAATATGTATGCTGGGCTCTCATGGTTTTTCTCCTCATGTAACATTGAGAAGAAGAGACACAGGCAAATTGTGCAGATCCACAGGCCTTCCCACGCTCCTAATGAAATTAAATGGAAAGCAACCTTGCCTTCACTTTTGGAGAAAGCAAGAACGGATGCATGGATGTATCTGCACTCGGGAAGGCAGAGCGGGCGTTAGCAAGAGGAGTTTGAGCAAATGGCTTTCAAAAGTGACTGACAAGGCAAGGTGCATTCTCTAACCCTTCCATGCCACAGTTTACAGCACTGAAACCTTTTGCAGTGCCCACAGCATGTGACATCATGTATCCTGCAAGTAATAATGGTCAGCTTTGACACAGCAAAGTGCAAACCTCATCTCTGATGAGGCCTAAGTGTCAGAAAGCTGTCAGTGCAATAGCCAAAGGCTGTGTAAATTGTAATTAAAAGCCTTTAATTTAAATTAATCTTCATTAGGAATATAATTTTGTCCACACGCAAATTGCTTCAGCGTAATTGTCACAGTTGTAAATAACTAGTTATATTAACCAGCTTTTCTTCAGGGATAAACTGACTAAGAGATTATCAGCTGTATTAGTGAAGCAGACGGCTCTGTGCATCTCTATCAAGCGCGTGTGGGATTAGCCCGGCCTCGGCGTCCTCAGCGCAGCCCATGCTGCTGCACCAGCTCACGCGGCCCCCTCGGCTCCAGGCCATGTGGGGGAAGCTCTCCTGGAATCACGGAACTGCTACATGTCTGGTTGTAAAGAGTTGGAGCCCAAGGTCCTCTGCACAGAATGGATTGACTTGAGCTACCCAAGGGAGCAAAGTGTTGCTCGAGGGTAGCACCAGCTTGATCCTTGCTCCTGTCTTGTAGCATGTGAATTAGTGGGGAAATCTTGCCTTGCTGTCCTTGTTTTCTAAGCAGGGTACCTTGACATTCATATGGGCCTTGCTATGCTGGTGCCCTCGGGAAAAGTGGATGTGATGCTTGAAATGGATGTCCTACCACCACAGTTTAAAAGCAGAAGGAGCTTTAAACTCTTGTGAGTGTTCTTCCCAAATAATCTGCACTGTTTCTGCTAATTGGCATAAATCTCACTCATAATACCCGTAGCAGAGATTTGCACTGAATCCATTGCTAATCCTATAAACTGGTGGGTTTGGTGAAGTGGTTTGCTCTGGGCATTGCTAATTTTATTGTCATGCTTCCGTTTGCCATCATTCATTAACCCTGCAGTGGCAGGGTGGTCTGCTGTGCAAACGAGGAAAGAGCAATAGTTATCTTATTAGTCGCTGTAACCGTGAGTACAGAATGACAACAAAATGAATACAGAGTCTGGAGCATTTGTATGTGATCTGCTGAAAGGAGCAGGTTCTCACCAACAGGTCCAAAATTCAATCTAGCACAAGAAATGCTGCTGTGAACGGCATTCAGGAATTACATTCCTACCTGGTTTCCTCCTACAGCCCAGGTACCAGTCTGCAGTAATGCTGCTCCTTGCCCAGCTGCCGTAGGTCATGTTGCTGAGGATTACAGGAGATGCCAAGGACTATCTGAAGTCTTCAGGCACATCTAGATAAGGCAGAATGAGGGATATCGCTCAGACCGGGTGGGAAGGCTTCCCGTATTGTTGCCTTATTTTTAATTCAATGTAGGTAAGTTGGGTGTCTTAAACAGGATTAAGAAAAGAGAGGCTCAGCCCACAAAATACACCTTTCCTGGTCTCTCCTTAAATCCTGAAGAAAAAATTCCTAATATTTTTATGGACAGATATATCTGCCAATCACTGGCCTAACGTTAAGTCTGGTAGGCAGAATAGCAACCAGAATCAACCTTTCCTTGTGTAATGTTTAGTTACATGATCACCTGGTATTCCTTAATAATCAGGTACTTAGAGTCTGTCTCTCTTTCTGGAGGAGGAGGAGATGGATGCAGGATAGTGTCTCTGGCCTGACTGAACCAGACCCAAGCTTGGCCTGTGGCTGCTGAGCTTGAGCAGCTTGCCCAGGAAACTGAGGAAAGTGGACTCTTTCCAGTAAAACTATTTTTACATAAATGTAATACCTAGATAATGTTATATAAGTGAAAAGGAGAAGAGAACATAGTACCATTTTTTATCTAAGGTTATTTTTTTCCAAAGCAGCCAGAGCTATTTTTTTCTTTTATCCCAGAAAGACACTTTCCAACAAATGCACTGCGAGTGATGCGAGGAACGTAGTCTCTGGAGGAACGTAACAAAATATTTAGCCTAGTCTGCAAAGGAAAAGCCGTGTCAGTTTTTAAAATTACTTCAGCATGTTTGAGTTCGAGGCAGCACAGCAAAAGCCAAACTCTTGTTAAATCATCCTAGTGTGCTAATATCATGGTAGATCTGATGTTGCAAGCATTGACTGCACCAGCATGTTAATTGTCAGGGTGCAAGGGTTTTTTTTAAGGATGTTCATGTGTTGCCTTATTTGGTTGCAGATGCTTTTAGTGACTCTTGATACAGGGAAAAAATAAGGGTAAAAAAAGGGGCAGTCGATTTAGTACCGTGACATTTGAGTGGAGTAGCACTGCATTCCCTATGGGAATATATATTCTGGCCTGAACACTATTTCTGCAGGGAAGCTGATGAAAATAGAGCTAATGTGTTGGAGGAGAGCACAGTGAACCAGTCTTGGTGCAATTCCCTCTCCCTGCTGATTCCCACTGTGCTGGGCGTGGATCCACACTGCGTTTTGGAGCACAGATTTTGAAGGGATCTTAAAGCTTGGTGTTGGGGGACCATCACAAGAGCTGGCGGGTGGAGGGGGAGCGTAGCAAGGGGAGGGTGCAAACAGCCTCCACAGCAGAGGCTGATAGTGCTGGATTAGCTGTCAGAAACGATCTGAGATGAAGGGAGCAAAGGGAAGCTATAAAGCATCTGAGGGGAAAAAAAAAAAAAAGAATCTAAAGTTTTAGAAGTGCTGTCGCTGTATTAATCGGGAAGTCAAACCAGATTGATGCTTTATGTAATTGCTTTGACTGGGGTAGGTTTGTACCAACAGGCTAATGCAGATTTGGCCCTTTCGTTTACGTTTCTTTTCGTAGCCATGACTCCAGTGTTTCGCAGTGCCTACTTGAGTGCCTAAGTGTGAGCAGCTTATCCACAGCGACCAGGCAGCAAGCCCTGCTGCCTCCCTGGCCTCCCAACAAATTAAAGAAATGAATCCATATCTCTTAATTGCTGTTAAGGTATCAGCTTTGCTGAATCTAGTAAAAGGTTATTTGACATCCTTTTATTTGAGCAAAGGGCTATTTAGCATCCTTTTATTTGACTTGTAGGTATGATTTGCAATCTGATTTCTGCTGTTGCCGCAAGAATTCAGAATTGGTGCTTTAACCTTGGCTTAACCTGGGTTGCTGGGTATGCACATGAGATGAAAAACTGCCTTCAAATCTGCAAGGGATAGGAAATATTGTATTTTGCTGGGGTAGGAGGAGGGGCTGGAAAAAAAATACAGTCTAACAGCTATAGATGGAAGGGTGAAGTCTATTGCAAGGTGCGATGTGTCTCATTACTGACTCGGGGGAGACCCTGCTGCAGTTGCCGCTCCTGGTGGTGGCACTGAGAAGCACCGCATGGGCAGATGCTCATGGTCTTCCCAGCAGCAGAAAGGAGCCATTTATCATGGAGATGACACAGTCAATCTAGCGGGTGAGGGATGGGGAAGAGACAGAGGGAATGATGTGTGAAGAGCAGATGAATTCATGCAGCAAAGGAGAAAAAGGAGAGAGCATCCAGATGTATTTGTATGGTTTAAGTAAGAAAAGTGGTATCCAATTATCCCGGAGAGGGAGGCACAAAGGAAATGGAGATGTGGGTAACCATGTGCAGCCGTGGACGTGCGAGCTCCTCCAGCTGCCCCTGCACCTGCGGAAGTGGCACTTTACCATTTTGGAGAAGTTGGGATGGAAGTGGATACGGTCCTGCTGCTAAGTCTCTGTCTGTCTCCTATCCCTCTTACTGTATATCTACTAGGGGAATGTGTTACCAATTAGCAATTTGTTTTAATTGCTTCAGTAGCCTAAACCCTATCTTATGAGAAATACTGACCAAATATAAAGATTCTTGCATGTTTCAGAGAAATTGAGCACCTCATCATTTTCCTGCCCTCTCCTTTCTTCTGTCACATAATACTTTGTATTTCAAAAAGAAATGTAATATAGAGAAAAAAGATTATGTTTTATCAGGTGACTCTTCTACCACTGCTCTATGGAGAATATAATATCTCTTGATGTGCTATACATTTATTATGATGACATAATTTGAAAATACCTCCCAAATTAGTGTGGACCCTTTAATATCCCTCCCCAGTGTTGTTTGGTTGGGGCGAGAAGCTACAACCTTCTGCCTTTAGGAATCCCCTTGTTAAATCAACTGCGTCTCGGGATCATCTCCAAATGGAATTGCCTGCTGCACCGCGGCGGGCAGACGTGAGATGATTATAAAGCAGGGCCATTTTTCACTGCAGAAATGCTTGAACTCCCTCCAGACAATTATGCAGCCTGCCATTTTACACATCGTCTATTTCAGTCCTCCTGCATCAATTATTCCATTAGCATTGCTGCATACTAAGCTAGGGCATGTCACTGGGTCCTGGTGACATGGGGATGAGAGCCTGTATTTCAAATAAAGAAAAGGCACTTTCATTTGAGAGGCTTTGGGACATTCATTTCGGCAGCCTCACTGCATGTGTCAAAGTATTTTTATCTCACAGCCTGCTTAACATTGGTAATTTCTACCCTAATGTGGTTTAGCTCAGGATGTAATGCTGCATTTTCAGTTCAGCTGTTGGCTAAACTGAAAAGACCTGTTTAATTAGAAAAAAATTAATAGCTCTATTCAAAGATTAACAGAAATTAAGGTGAAAACAATTTTTTTCCAATAGTGAGGGCATATGCGTTTGCTGTAAATTGAAGAAATCTCCCAAAACACAAAGAATATGTTCAGAATTATAATTATAGAAGTAATTTTAACTCCCTCAGAGAACAGCTTGATGGCAATTCTTACTTTCCTTTAGGTTTAATTTTGCATCTGCAATGATTTGGTTTAAAGGACATAGTTTTTAATTCCCATTAATCTCCAGAATTAACAGTGTAATAAAGATCCTTGCAAGCACTGAAATTTAAGCAGTCCAAATGCCTTTAGGAGCTTTTCTGAGTATTTTAGCAAATGCTCAGATGGCAGGAGTTGAGGTGAAAGGGAGGGTCGGTTAATGAGACAGGACCGGCTGCTTCCTCTGATCCTTTGCAAGGACGAGGCTGACTTGGTCCGGAGGCTGTTGGAGGATGGGACTGTCAGATCTGGAGACGTGCGTTAGGAAGGATGACTTGAAGGCTGAGTATGTCTTTCTTGTGTCTTTTCTCATTAATGATGATTGAATATTGGAGCTAAAATGTTAATAGTTTTCTGGTATTTGTTGTGATGAGAAAGCATTTCACGTTTTTCAGATATTTAACAGAACAGAGAGGGACTCATAAAATATGAGCCCAGGGACATGTCCAAGAGTTATTTGATAGAAGAGGTATCTTCAGGAATGATAAAAATAGCGGAGAGATTTGCAAGTCTATGTAGTGTGAGGTCCAGACCCTGAAAAAAATCAAGCTGCGAGCAACCCAGCCCAGGCTGCGATTCAGGGACGTAAGTTGAATTGACAGAATAGTCCTGCTGGTCAGAAAAAGGCTTCTGACTTGAACTGAGACCCTGAGTGCATCTCCCTGTTATTATCATATTAGGCCTGTGCTGATATGCTGTTGTAATGCCCCCTGCCACACACTGTGTGGCCTAGCCCCTGGGGAGGACGGGGCACTCTGCAGCCAGGCGCGTCGGTGCATCCTGTGGCAGAGCTGGGAGGGCCCTGCTCACCCAGAGCCTCCGTCTCCCACGCGCCGTCCACCTTCGCCTGGAGGGTCCTCGAGCAGCTCCTGTGACGTCCCCAGCGCTTGCTTGGGGGAGACGTTCTTGGTGTCAGCCAGGCTGCAGCGTGGAGTAACCATGGCTCTTAGATGGCTGCAGTGGATAAAACTGAGCCGCGTGTTGCGTGGCTACCCAACCCACTCGTGTTTCATATAATTTCCTGGGTTCCTTTGTGTGGTTATCAGAGAATGTTCTCTCTTGTGAGTTCTTAGACTGTGTTGCTGAGGGCTGCAGGAGCAAGGCGTGCTGCTGTGCCTACCTGCGGGATGCTCTTCGGGTTGCTTGGGGATTCTCCCTTGGCTCCAATTGCTATGCACTGGTGGATGACTGGGCACAACCGGGGGCTCCCAGGAGCTGGGGGCTGATTGCCACCACATACAACTGCACCAAGAAATGGACTGTGTTGCCTGGGAGGTGCCTCTGTGGCCACTGTCACTACAGTGCAGGGGACAAGTTGCCTGGACTGAAGTCTGTAACCATATTCAGATGGTGGAAAATAGCTGGTTAGTGTTGTGGAAGAGCAAGACATGGAGGGAAGGGCTTCGTAGGGGAAGCAAGGACAGTTGTGGGGCTAAGTAAGGATCAGCTCTTCCAGACCCTTGGAGCTTACTTCTAAGTCGTAAATACTCAACATAGCTTTGCAGTGCGCTGGGCTCGTTGGGAGGCTCGTGGTAATGCTCTTTCCGTGCTCGCTGGGGATGGAGGTGGCTGCTGGCAGGCACATGTACAGCAACGATGCGGCCAACAGCGGTGTTTCCTTTGCCCTTTTAACCAGGATGAGGAACTATCTGCTGGTGCCTTTCTGTGCCAGTCAGCAGCACTGAAGGAAAGCTAAAGGAAAGCTAAAGGAAAACCTGCACAAAGCTGAAAAGCCCCACAAGAGCTGCCCTCATTTATGAAGAAATGTGCAATGGAATCAGCAATAGATCCCAGTTTAGGAGCTTGTTGCTGGAAATTGCATTAACAGGAAATTTCAGCCCATCGATGTTTTGGTCTGGTTTGAGGAGGTTATAGGCTCCCTGTGTCCATACTTTCCAGGCTGTTGTTTCTTGTAGTGTCACTTGCTGTTGATGTAGTCATGCTGCTTCCAAAGCCTCCAATAGTCTTTTGTGCTCCAGAGCAACTGCTTCTTCTCAGGAGTGACGAAGTGGGGTGCAGAGGGAGAGTGGGGTGACAGTTCTCTGGAATCTGATGTGCTTCCCACTTTTTGGCAATTTGTGCTGTAAATCTTTCCTGGTCTTACTTGGTCCTGCAGGATTTATGGTTTTCTGACTGCAGAAATAGTGTTGCTGACTGTGCTGCTCATGGCCCTGGACTGCACCACACATTTGTGCTCAGCATAATACCCGTGTGAATGTGTGAGCAAGCCTTTCTTCTGCGTGAAAAGAATCAGCAGGCTGAATATGTGAATATCTGTATCCTCCATGTGAATGAGGAGCGGGGATAACAAACTAACCTTTCTTCCAGGGGCTAATTGGATTTCACACAGTTTAGAAGCGCCAATTATTCACCAGATATATTAAATTCAGGTTTAACATTCTTACTGGACACATTGGTATTGTCTCTTTCCTCCTATTTTTATTCTCTTCTCTTTCAAACCAATCTTTGACCAAATAAATAGGCAACTTGTACTGCAGCCCTTTCAAGAGCACATTTCTTCATGCATGAAGCCTCACAAGTTGCTGTAAATATACATGCATGAATATTTCTTATTCCACTTGGATAAGCATTCCAGAATCAGTCCAAATAATGCATGTTGGTCAGAAGCTGGTGTCCTCACTCTGGCTCAGCTGCACTGTATCAAAATAGTCCAAGTGGTTAAAAAAATACCTGTAATCAACCTAATGTACCATTCAGCCTAATTAAGAGGATCTGGAGTTTGCATCAGTTAAAAAATAAATGTTGAACAAATGATGAAAAGCAGTGTGAAATTTCCCTATCACATCACAGAAAACACTTGAATCATGGCAACCTGGCCAGAATTTTCTCTGCTAGAAATGAGAAAAGAGGAAGAAAAATCTCAACAGAAGATTGGAGTTTGTTTTAATCCACTTAGACTTGACTGGGAGACGTGGCTCTCCGGGAACACAACAGAGCACTGCAGTATTTGGCTGAAGTTTTCAGCAGCAAAGTTTCACTTCAGGCTTTTGCAGAGAGCAGTGAAGGGGACAAATTACAGCCCCTTAAACCTAGAGAGTAGAGACGCTTCCTCCTTCCCCTCGTGCTGGCTCTGTGCTCATGGGCAGGAGGGCAGCAGGACCTGCTCTCCCCAGGCCTCGGAGCGGGTGGCCGGAGCAGCTTCCCATAGCGCTGGCGTCTCCCAGAGCCGCTTCCCAGCGACCCTGTAACTGCAGCTACGGGCCGGGCAGGCGGGGGTGCTCCCCGCTTATTTGCCTGTCGACATCCTTGAGGTTTTGGTTCATCTCTCAGTTGCTCATCTGTTTTAGGCAGTATTTTTTCCTAAGGGCAGATCGGTAATTCTGTTGCTGTCAGTTACAAATGTGTAATCTCTCAAGTGGGTGTGTGTAAACTTAAAAGTCAAATCCAAACATCCTTTCTTTTTAAGTGCAGGAAAGCAGAATCCATAAAGCTTAAATGAGTGTCTACTCTGGACTTGCAGTCATGTCTTTAGACTGCTATAAAAAACCTGTATTAAGTGCTGTGCATTCCAGTATCAACATCTTTATTTTCTATTACATCTCCTTAGCCCCTTAAGTCTTAGAAATCTCCTTTCTGGACATGTGGTGAAGAGCTTGTGAGAGAAGAGAAAGTAATTCCTGTAAAGTCCACTGGATGTATTCATTAGTTCCTGATACTCACCCTGACACATGACCTTGCTCTGGACAAGTCTCTGTTTTGTTTTTGTATCCTGCTTTATTGATTGCAAACACACAACTGATTAATTGCAAAGCAAAGTTGCCTTCATGATTTAGGATTTGGTCTTTTTGAATCTGAAATAAACATACCACTGCCATTTTGATTTGCAGTAAAGGTCCTGGTGTGTGAAGAAGTATGTCAGATTTCTGTCTTGATTTAAACTAGAGTCTGAACAGAGTTTAATTCTAGTTTCAGCTCAGTTAAATTCTCAGTGTCTCTCTAGCTCTGGCTTGTGAGCTCCAGCTACATTTTTTGTGCTTGGATGTCAAGAGAGAATGGACATTTGCAGGCTTCTAAAACACATTAGGTAGCTTCAGCTAACACGTGGTCAAGTATGCTGAATTTTATAGCTTTTTTCAAAGCAACTTAGAGAATCTAAGTAAGTAGATGGGCTTTATGTATGTTGCGTACAGGTTGTCTTGTATGACCTCTATAGTCTTAAAGGAAGTTGTTTCTGAAGTGGTTTTCCCCTCTTCTCTGAACTTAGGGAGCTTCCAAACTGCAACATTGAAAAAGAAAGCAAATAGAGAGCTCTCTTCTCCCTGAGAATAGCCACCAGACCTGCAGAAATGCAGGTAGCGGTAGAGCTTGTCCCTGTGCTTGAATCTTCTCCTATTCTGTCTTCTAAATCACTGAGTGGGAGAGAGAAGTTATCAAATTCGTTGTGATCAATGGAGGAAGAATCGGAGGAAGAAGCCTAGCCCTGGCCCTAACTCTTAACTTTCTCTACAACTCCTGGAGAATGAAGCTGCTGGTTCAAGATGAAAGCCCCCAAGATAGAAGAAATTCCTCCTGTTGATCCTGTTGTGATCTTAGTGCAAATCACCTTAGTCGTCTCTCTCCTTATATCTTAGGCAGAGGTCTTTGCATGCAAGGAAGAGATGGAAAGTCTGGGAGCAGGATTATGCACATAAATCACTTTCCGGAAGAGTTCCCGTGCCAGCATCTTGTCCTTCAGCCCCATCTGGCCCCACCAGCTATGAAGAGGAGCCTCTGATAAAGCCATTTCTCAAAGACAGTGAGAAAGGCAGCTCAGTTAACCCTCCTGGTGACTCACTCCTGTTCAGAGAGGTGCCCCACACTCCTCTGGGCCCATGGTGCCACGTACATGCTATTAAAGGCAGCAGGAGGGGCTGGTTAATCCCTGTCCCTCTTTAAAGCCCAGCAAGGTTTGGTCTGGTAGGTGACTCAGACTTCTAAATGAAGCTGTATTGTTTAAACTAGAGGAGAAAGAATTTTAATTTCTAGTTCCTTTTAGTTATTTGTTGCTGAATTACTGTTTTTGAATACTGCTGCTGCCTGCTGGAGAGTGATAGAAATAGTTGGTTATTCACAGCTCTGCAGGTAGGTCCTGCGTATCCGCCACAGAGCAATGCTCATCATGTCACAAATTTCAGGTCACAGCCAGAGGGACGTCGAAGCGAACTCCATTTTGTCCAAATGTTGAAAACTGCTTACGTGGTCGTACGAGCCCTGCATGCAGATGTGTGCAGCAGCTCTGCAGCTCTCCGAGTGCCACTGCTCTCGTCTCCGCAATTAAAGCCAAGTCGGCAGGAGCTAATGGAGTGTCGCTGCAGAGCTCCCGCTTGGAAATCCTAGGGCCATTGCCCTTTTCTAAGATGAGCAGAGTAGGATTTCAGATAAGGAGGAAATGCACCATGATTGACAAAGACATAAGAAACTGCAAATGCTCTTGTGCTCCCTAAAAATCTCTGTTAATCTCTACAGTCTTCTATTTCTTCTATAATTTCTATTATAAAGTTAAAAAATGAAGCCTTAACACAAAGAAGAAAATCCATGAAAACTATTAGCATTAATTGCTTTGCAAGAGATAAGTGTGTGCCTTGTCTGCGCTGTACAGCACAATGGCACAGCTTCCTGCGTTGGAATTGTTTAAGCTACAGGAAAAAGATTGTAAACCTTTCAGGCAATATGATCCTTTTAAAGTCAATATTGTCTCTTTAATCCTGAATTTCAAATTAAGTATGATCCTTTTTTAAACAAAGACCTGCACATTTATCTTGGAAACCAATACTATTTATCCTATTTACTATAGCTTTCCTTTTGTATATACAGGTTTAATTTGTCAATACAGTGCAAAAAGTTTAGAAGCTAAAAGGGTGGAAGGGTGAAGTCTTACTAATCAGATGGTTTCCAATGTTGTTGCTCCGGATGAGGTTGGTGTTTTCCCTTGGCACAACATGGGCGAGCTGGGACTGATGCAGAGGTCTAGCCCTTTAGCCACATGTTTCTAACAAGAAAGTTTATTCCAGCAACTTGATGTTGACAGTGATACATATGGGATACCTTGCAGGGAATTACAGTAATAATCCAGGCATCCAGAGTAAGGATTTGTGATGGATAAACAAGAGTGAGATAGGAAATACCACCTACCTAGTGAACAGAGGCAAGGGAGCTAGGTTAGAGCTGCCCAACATGTGATGCATTTCCTGAGCTTTACTGTTTGATGGAAGGGGGATATCTTTTCTTCTAAATCAGGGTGAGTCTTTAAGAGTGGAAGAGAAGAAGTAAAGCCAATACTGAAGTTACAGTTACCTGAGTGGTAGGAGCACAACAAGCTCAGTTCTTTACTGGCCTTCAGTACTTGTTCAGGCAGCTGATCATAATTTTAAAACGTGCACAATATCTTCCTATGTGAGGGAGCAAGAATGCAACAAAGTGAGCTGTATGTATCTGCTTGGCATGTAATCAGGTTTCTGTCCTTGGGCATGCTTGTAGTTTTCCACCACATTTGGACCTCTGAATTATTTCTGAAGTTTTGTTGGCTGCTTGTGGTGGCGGTGGTAACTCAAGGAGAAAATAAACATTTTGTATCATGATCTGGTGACAGTGAAAGCAACTCTAGACACTTTATGATTTCATCTCAAAGGCTGCAAGCTTTTCAATCTCTAATGTTGGGATCTAGCTTTGTGCTAAGTTAACTACACTGAGTTTCCATATTGAAGCATGAGAGAAGCAAGCTGCGAGTCTTTTCTGTGCTGTAAATCCACTGCATAGCATAGCATTCAGATGGAGTTTGTGCTCTGAGCCTAACACAGTTATTTGCAGATGAATCAATGGCATCGTCTTCAGGGAGGACCCCCATATCCTGCCCTGGTTTGAAATGTCATCTTTTCTGTAGGAGAATTCCTTATAGGTAATGTGTTAAATACGTTCAACCTAATTTTAGACAAGTAGAAATTGGACTCCATTGAAGGTTGCCAAGAAAATTCTATTTTTGATAGAAGCCAATTGCAGATCTCAGCCTGCGCCCTTTGAAAGCCATGCAGATGTGAAAAGCAGGCTTTTTGCTAACGTTTGGCATTGTAGCCAGCACTGGCACTTGTAGACCCTGCTTTAATTATACATTATATTAACCAGTGTGAAATTCTGAGCCTGATTAGGATAGCCAAAAGCCTTCTTTATTTTTGATTTATTAGAGCTTGAAATTAACTTTTCACAGTCCAGCTCAGCCAGATCAGTAGATAGGGAAATGCAGCGCTGTCTACAGTAAGTTTCCCATTGTTATTTCCAGGGCCCTCCGCAGCCCTTGCAGATCAGCATTTTTTTTGCCAGTGGGCTGAGATGCTACTCAAGAGCTCATCCTGTCCCACACTATGGGAAAAAGGCCCTGGGGGCTCTGGCTCTCAGGAGGGGGAGGGCACCCACCTGCCATGGAGGTTGTGTTCCTCAGCCAGCAGGGATCACGGTGACAGGGGTCAGTGCATCCCTTCCCAGCTAACTGCAGCGCAATAGGAGGGCCGAAGGCAAAAGTACTAGCCTGATGCAGCCTTGGGGCCGAGCTCCCTCGTCTTGTGCATTCCTTTCCCTTATCCCCGGCTCCACGCAGCCCTCCACCGCAAGGCACTGGGTCTGGAGATCCAGATGCTGCAGAACATAATTTCTACTCATTTAGGGTGGCAAAACAGAGAGGCAAAGTGCCCAGAGAGATTAGCTATCATGACTGTGGCTGCTGGGTACCTCAGACAACTTTCCACACCCCACTCGCCATGTGACATACCTTCTGATGGTCCTTACAAGTCTTGTAGGTACTGAGTTACTCGTCAGCTTGGGCAGTGGTGTCATCGCCTGGCCAAACAACGCGGTGCGGTGGTCACCCCACTTCATATTTTAGGAGTCCACCAGGGAGTCATTCCTTAGGATGGCTAACGTAGTTTGTCAACTCCTGAACGGACTGCAAAGGCCAGACCCCCTGGGATTTTGCAAGGTGGCTGGGATTTTTTCTTTCTTTTCTTAATTATACTGTTATAATTGACTCACTGGTGAACATTGTGTGTTGTGCAACAGACCGATAGGAAAAAGGACTGAATTAGCATGGGATGGGGAAGCAGAGAAGCAGTACCCTTGTGCTTACATTAAAACTGAGCCTCATCAGAATTTGCCAATTAAAAATAAAATAAATGACTTTGCTCTCTCTGTAGGTGACCTGTCTCCATGATTTCTTTGGGGATGATGATGTGTTTATTGCCTGTGGTCCAGAAAAATTCCGCTACGCACAGGATGACTTTTCTCTGGATGAAAGCGGTAACATCAAACACACACTGCTCTGCAGTCTGTGTTTTTATTTGATTTCCTTTCAATTGCTTGTATTGGATAATAATAACACTGCATGCTTTGTGCTATCCTTTAAGACATAGTATACAGAATACAACATCCTTTTGTGATATTGGAACAGCCAGCAAATATTATAATCTGGCAAACACTGACAGCCTAAGGTGAAATAACTGGAATTTTACAATACACCACCATTCTGACATCTATTTAAAAATCCAGTAGTGTATATCCTTTCACTTTTAATCAGTTGTACTCAGTTGGATATATTCTTCTTGAGAATTAAACAGCAAGAAAATAATCTCTACTTTTCTGATCAAGAAATACATGTATATACACTCCCTACACACAGTTCATTACTTTTGTCCTTATGCATGTACACGAACATGAAAAAATGGGAGCAAGTATAGTTAAAGGGGAAAACGTCTCTACTACTACCTTGTGCTGGCTGGAAAAGGAAAAAACTGAAAGGGGTAATAGTTCCCACCTTAGATGGGACAGCACCAGGATTTGTCCCCATTACAACTGCAACCTCAGATCTGTGATAATACAAGTTTCTGATCAGTTAAACCCTGAAATCTTTGATTTCAGAAAATGTACAGAGGTTGCTTGTAGGATTTGCCACCTACCCCATCTGGTGACTGCACATATTGCCAGCAGCGCTGCTATGTGCTGGTTCCTGCAAATTCATCCAGTCCATTTAAACTAGTAGAAAATGTAGTCTCCAAGCATTCAGACCCATATTTCCTAGAGCTCTAGGCATCTTGTATAAGGAATAAGAGTCACATGCTGTCTCACGTGCTACAAACTGACTCAGGATTGAAGACCAAACAGGATTTTCATTGTATACCAGGAAGTGAAGCGGCCTCTAATCACCACCCCTGTGTTTTTAGGACTCCTTTGCGAGCCTGGTTTTATTTGCTGCTGATGCTTCTGACCTGCGTACTCCAGATGAACCTGTTTGGTGGTCTTTGGTGTTTCACAGAAAGTTTCCAAGATTCAGCCAAAACTGCAGACAGAGAATACTGCCTGTGTTGGGCTGGGCAGGCAGTCTGTAACTCGAGCTTTGTATTTTCTTTTGACACTCCACAGTTGAGTCAGCTCCAGGCGGAGTTTCTCACTGTAAAACAGTTTGGATGCAATCCTAGCAGCCCAGCTTGATGGGAAGCCCAGCTTTCTGCCTACACTCCTGCTTACTACTCATTTTTCTGGCTCGATTTTCTCTAAGAAAAAGAAGCCAAGCCTCCTGCTGGGCAGGCCCTGAGCACCTACCCCCGGTGGTGCTGTTCTAGGGGGAAGTGAGGGGCTTGCACCCCTTGAGAAGCAGATATGGGGCTATCGGGCAGCATCACTTTCCTGTTATGCTCCTGGCATCCCTCCTGGCTACAAGTCAGATGCTGCGAGCAGAGCAGCGAGTCCTGACGTCTTGCAGGTGAATGTCACTTACGGAAAGCTCCTCCGTCACGGCTGCTTTTCTTGCCTGTTCGGATGACGTACGCTCGGATTGACAGCTCTTCGTTCACTCTGGCAGGACGTCAGGGCACAGAGTGAGGAATAGCATGAGAGAGGATTATGTCGCCCTTTCCCCCTCACTGCCCGCCTCACCTTCCGCCCGATGATCCCCATCACTGAGCACATTCCAGCTGCTGCAGCTGTGTCTTGTTCGTACCCTCTGCTTCTAGGATGAGCATGTGGAGATGCCACATGTGGAGCCACTCCGGCACATGTCGGCACTGCTGTCTGTGCAGGCAGCATCTGAATAAGCTCTTGACAAGAGGCAAAATCGAGTATTTCTACTATTCATATCCCTAATTTAAAGTTTTCAAAATCATTTTGTACCACGTAGTAGGTGAGGGAATAAAGTCGTTGCAGCTTAATATCCCCATGCAATATCCCTGGAGCATAGGACATCCTTTATATTCTTGCACTGCATCACCCAACAGCAAACTCTCACAGCCCATCTGCAAGAAAAAGAGACGGACTCTCAACTGCCTGAGAACAAGGAAGGCCTGGGGAAAAATTTAGAGTGATTACATTTTCATAGATATTCAGATATATAAATAAATAACACTCACATTTAGGTCAGACAGCTTGCTTTCGGTTGACCAGTTATTTGTCCGCTGTGCTGCCTTACTTCATTGCCACTAGAGAATCCAGCCAAGGGGATTCTTAGGCAAAAGCTGTGCAAGCTGCACTGAACTCACCTATGACACAAAATCTGTGTGTTGGACACCTAACTCCCGGCTGGGATAAAGACCTGCTCCTCATGTTTTTGGTGAGGACAGTCTGAAAGAGATTAGGTGAGGCCAGTCAGCATTTGACACAGAGGAAACCCCCTTTTTATTGCTTCCCCTTAACTAAGTTCAGGGGTAGAAAAGTGCTTTTACTCTTAGCTCTACATGTAAATAAACTCTGGTTTTGAAGGTCTGGCATGCTTGAAATCCTGGGAAACATGGAGGTTTGTTAGGATTTTGGTTCCCTTCTACAGGACGATGTTAACATTTTCCCCTCTTCCTGGTCTATTTATTTTTGAATGAACATTGTTGGGACGCGTGTCTTTAAGTACATAAATCTACCAGAAGTTTGCACACAAACCTTTCCAAAAGGGCTGAGTGCCCAGAACAGAGGACATGATTTGGAAAACTATTTTGTCTTCTTTTCAGCAGCATCTGAAATGCTGCAGCTTGGTGGAACCACAGAAAGCAGGTTCAGGTTTGGTGAAAGCCGCCTGGTCTGGGTGGCCAAGCACCCCTTCAGGACCTTAACTGGTGTGAGTTGGCTTCCTGTGCCTCTGTAAATTGAACTCATCATTCCTGCTATTAAGTCTTCAAGAGTGGAATAGATGTTTTATTACATTTTATACTCACAACAAGTTAACTGTGATTTTTTTGCCTGATTTTCCCTCACTTGGTTTACCCATTTCCATGCTACCTATTAGTTGGTAGGGAGTGGAAATGGCAGAAAATCCACCTAGGATAAAGGTACAGGGATGGGCAGTGCTGGGGAGCCAGCCTGGTTTGACCTATCCTGTCTTGGGGATTTTCTGGGAAGACCTGAGCTGCCTCTGGGTGTTTCGTACCTCATGTCCATAGGCACTTTCCCAGCAGGGCGCATGGTCAGGACATAACCACGTTTGCTCTCTGTTCCTCAGAGTGCCGGGTGATGAAAGGGAGCCCTGCGGCCGCCACGGGCAGCAAGTCATCTCCCACACCCCAGAAGAGCTCAGCGAAGAGCCCAGCCCCCATGCGCCGGAGCAAGTCTCCAGCCGATTCAGGTAACCATCAAGACGGTGAGTGATAGTTTTCTGGCCTCTAAATGTTAACTGTGCTCCGAGTTTGGTTTTGGATTCACTGACCTTGGATGTTTGTGGTTGAAGCTCTGGCTTTTTTATACATAAAAAGCTAATGCTAGTGTACTTAGTGCTTAATAAATACTGGAGAGAGAATTTCCAGTTGTTTTTTTTTTTTTTTTCTCCAAAAAGTAGTTCTGCATTTGCAGATCAGGATCCACTGTTCTTAAACTCGCGTTTGCTATAAGCTTCATTTTTTTTTTACAGTCCCAATTGCATGAAGTACAGGGAAGACACAGCCTGAGATCTGTTGTTGATAAATAAGTTCCATTCAGTGACCTGGGAATTGGGCCATGCATGAGTTGTGAAGCATTTAAACTAAGCATCGAGTGCTTATTAGCACCAAAATTAGACTTTTTTTCTTTTTTTCCATGAGCATATAGGATAATATGAAATAGCTGTTGTGTTCCTGACTTTAACTGATTGATTGACTCAGTAAGAACAAAATGGTGATTCATCTGATGAAGTTTAATGAACGCACTAGTACTTGCTTGCTTTATGTCAAACAGTTGGTAAGACTCTTAGGAGGGAGATTAAATAATCACATACACTAGAGTGGTCAGCTCCTGGAGTTAAGACCAATAATGAAGGACACCCCAGGTTTCCCTAATCTGTATAGACAAGAGTCTTTCAAACATCTTCTGTGATGCCAATACATAAAAAATGATAGCGTATCCTCCTAAAGTTGTCTTATCAGGGTAGCGAGTAAAAAAGAATATGCTCTTATGTTCTTGTCCCATTGGATTTGTAGTAAAGACAGTGGGCTGATGTGTTACTTAGGAATGAATACTTTATTACCTAGACATTCAACATGCTTAGTATTACCCAGACATTCAACATGCTTAGCTGGATTTTGAACTTATCATATTGAAAAAGGCAAGGAATGCTGAATAAAGCCTGATTAATAAAAGATGATCTGACCCATTTTTGCAGAATTCCCACCTATTTCATTTGTAAAAGGATTTAGAAGCTGGTTTATTTCAACTATGTTAAATATTTTGCCATATGTTTGATCTCCTACCCATTTGCAACTTTTATCTTTGCTCTCTTTTATTGTTATGTTGTTGCATCAGAACTTGGAATTTCCTTGATTCTATGATTACATTCTATTATTTTCAGTTCTTTTCCACATAGTTTTTTGATCATTTTTGCTATTAGAGTGTCCAAGTCACTGTGAAATTTTGGTGTGGATGTAAATGTAGATTCTGAGATAGATCTCCAAGCTGCTTGAATGAAATATGTCTGATCTATCACCATTACAATTACTCTGCAGTTATAGGAAAGGATGTTATTTCTTTTTCCATTTCTCATCCTAATTATCCCATTTCCCTTTAAAATCATATGGAAAAGTGCTATATTATTTATCAAGAGTAAAATGTAGAACAATGTGAATTTACAGCTGGAACCTGGTCAAAGACACGAGCCTTTGCCAGTGCTCATGCACCGTGCATGCAGGCAGGCATGTCCTAAAGCAAATTGTGCATGCAGGGCTGGGGCTCATGCACTGACACGGGCTCCAGTGCTGCCAGCAGACAGCGCTCGAAAGGAACACGTTGCTGCTATAACACAGAGAAAAAAAATAATGCTAAAACTAATGGCAGCATGAAAACACTGCATCCACCTCTCCTGTCACTTGCCACTAGGAACGCTTCTGTTCCTTGGATGTCAACAGAAATAAACCCCCTCTCACTCAAAGCTGTGGAAACGCCCTGTGCACAAGCAGCAGTATCTTCTATGCAGGCCAGGGTGTTTGGAGAGTCGTGTCTTATCCCATTCTTTTCCACTAACTCACTCCGTGGCTTTGAGTACATCACTGAAATCTGCTTATACCTCCTTTCCCAATGGATCAGCCAGGATAGTGATACCAACCTATGCAGAGAGGTGCCTTGCCCACCCTTGGAATCATGCAGGGAAGAGAGCTCTCTGGCTCTTCATTCAGGGATTTTTATGTGTTCTGAAAGCACTAGGAGAGCAACATTGCCAAAAAACAAAGCTATCAACTCCCAGATTGCCAGAGATGAGGGAAAGTAGGATGTCATTAGCTATTATTTCTTTATTTTGAAAACCTTAGTTCATCTGGTAGTAACTTGCATGAGAGACGACAGTTCTGCTGTGTAAATACACATGGTAGGAGAGCTGTGGTTTTGAAAACCAGCATGACCGTAGTCCCTTGTAGGACGGAGCCACAGGTACCACTGCTGAAGTGTGAGCACAGCTTCCCCAGGCTCGCGCTGATCTGGCTCCAAGAGCCTGGCAGGGCTCTGCCACACAGCTTTGGGCTTCAATTCTCACTGCTCTAATGGGAGGGTGCAGAGAGGGACAAAAGCAAATTCAGAAGGCAGCAGCAATTAGCAAAGCAGATAGAGAACGTCAGTCTGTCCTGGCTGCAGATCTGGCTCCCGAGGGTCATTACGTATGAATGTGTTCAAAAGGCAGCAGATGTCTTCTGCGTCGCACACAAGGCGGAACAGCCTGTTGTGCCACGTGCACGTCTGCCTGCTGGCTGGCCGCGCACAGCAGCGCCAGTGGAGAGCTCGGCCTCGCCAAGCACCCTCAGAAAAGGTGTCAGCGCTGCAGAGCTGAGCGCTTCAGAGTTAGGATGGGGCCTGAGCGAGGGATGTCGGCGTAATCTGAATTCTGCTGCTCCAGAGTGAGCTCTGTGGTTCTTCCATAGGCTCCTCTGTCCTGAGGAGCTGGCTGGCTGGTGCTTGATAGATGAGCTAGATTTGTACATCTGCCTTGTGCTGCCCTTGCTCTGGTCACTGCCCCTCTTGTTTTCTTGGTGACTCTTCAGTCCTTGACCAGGAGACCAAATTGTCCATGTACTTCATGTTTTCTTTCTTTCACTTTAGTGATGTGTGAGTGTGTGCCCCACAAAATAAAAACTCATCTACAGAACCCGGGAACCCCAAAGGGGCAGGGAGTTAGCCTTATTTTTCAATTATAAGAAAAAAAAAAAAAAGAAACAGCCACAGATTTTGATCCTTGCTTTTTTTCCATTTCTGTTCCTTGATAGCAATGTTTGGTTCAAAGGTCATCTCCCTAACCTTATTTGCAGGTCTCAGTGCTTCCCAGTGCTGCAAATTCAGAACCAGAGCTCCAGCTATAGACCAGTAAACCCGAGCAGCACAGAAGAAGCAGTTGCATTGGAGAAGTTCAGCTAATGTCTGTAGGAGAGGCAGGCAGAGAATTGAGATTACTTTGATATCTTATTGCCAACTCCAACGTGACACAGCGCCGTATGTTCCATCCTCCCACTCCTTTGCTGGACAAGCCTGATCCCTTTCCTGAGCACAGACTGTCTTGTGCACTGAATGAGGCAAGCGGTCTGGGGAGGAAGGGGTGGCATGTAGTTGTTCAATTAAAGGATGTGTCATAGGCACAAAGGAGCTGTAAGGTAAATTGTGGTTGCAGAGCAGATACAATGCTATAAATAAGACATAAACACACTAACAGTGAAGCCAAAGAACAAGTGAATTAAAATGAAAACTGTTTTTGAAGAATGGCTTTGAATAGTTGAGCTTATGAGAGATCCCCAACTCCTGTAAGTCATCAGCAGATTTCAGTAAAGCAGCAGCATTAAACACCACCTGGGATCTGCTCTTTGCCTATTGTTATTTCCCTTGCACTGATTTCAAAAGAAATGTGCGCAAGTTTGATTATGAAGGCTGTTCTTCATTAGGAGACACAGACAAAATTAAACTGAGCTTCTTAATTGTTGCTGTTGCTGCAAAACTGTATGCTAGCATCTGTAATGATACACATCCGTCTCACTGGATTACTGATTTGGATGTCATATCTGTTTTTTCATCAGGGCTCATAAAATATTAACATCCCACTATAGCACTTAAAAGTCTATTGTATCAGGGAATTTCTCTCCTTCCCTGCAGCAATTACATCCATTTGCTGCACATTGAATGTTGACTGTTCCCTGGCTTTCTTGTTTGTGGAAGGGAAATTTGAGTTCTTCCTGGGGTTTCTAAGTGGTCTCTTCATTTTACGAAGAACAGCTGCCTGCCTCAGGAGCAATGACAACTGGAAATAAGTCCAAAGAGGCATGTTAGAAATGAGAGATGCTTCCCACCTAATACAGGACATGTTAGAATGACTCTGCTCCATGTTTTCTTTAACAGGAAACCCAAAGTCACTTGCTAAAGAAATATGAAAGAGATCCAAGCTCTTTCTGTCTGAAATCCCTTCACTATATGGCATATAGTTAGTGAACTCTCCTTTTTTTTTCCCCTGCCAACCTCAATGGCAACTCACTTTGTAGAACTGAAGCAAAGTGAAAAATGGAAATGCTACAGAGCAGTGTGCAGTAGCTTCTGGGTTTCCCTAACCAGGAATGGAAGGTCACTCCATTCCGCAATCATAGAGAAATCATTATTTTTACCAGCTTTTACGAGACAGCTGCTTCTTCATTTAGGTGTATTTGTGATGAGAAGAAGCTATCTGTGATGACTAGCCTCCACTTTCCAGCAGTCCCTTTTGCATAGAAATACTGGATATGAAGATAGAAGTCCTATGTCACCATGTGCATATTGAGTCTGAGCTGAGCTTGCATCTGCTCTTCCTTCTCCTTCTCTGTCTTGTGTCTTGAGGCATGTGTTTCTTTACACTCACCTGATTTCACATGTGTAGCCTCTGCATTTGACCTAGGGACACTGCCCACAGCTACCCCCTGCCCCGCTGCCTCTCAGAGGAAGATGAGAGAAAAGAAGAACGAAGCCATCTCAGGAATGAAAGCAGGAGTGATGTTGCATCAGAGAGCAGGAGGCTACTAATGAGGACCTAGAAGCTAATAACAAATGAATTTAAAAAGCCAGTTACAATCTTTAGTCTCCTCAGAATATTTTTGCAAATAGAAAAAGTTGATGAATTGGAGTGCAAAATTTTAGCAGGAAGGGTGTATGGCCACACTGGCAGAAAAGCGATCCAAAGTTCAGTGTGGAATTGCTGATCAGACAGTGCTTTTTGGGAGAGCAGATTCCTCGCTACCTCTGCAGGGATGCAGCCCTCTGGGGTGCTCCTCCTTCTCACTTCCACTCCCCGTGGCAATGGCAAAGCAGGTGCCTACACTGCAACACTGCCATTGTCCCGAATTGCACTTTTATCAATTCCGCCTGGTTTTCCCTTAAAAAACACACCTTGCCACACTTTTTAAACCTCCTCTAGACTCTCAAATACTTGCTTAATTGAAAATCCGATTTGCATATGCAGTTACTGCAGCAAAAGTAACTCCCATATGTTGAAATTATCTATCCTCCTGTGGAGGCCACACGTCTTTAAAGTTAGAGTATCGGTACACACGGGGTCTGGGCACTTGGCAAGCAGGACAGCAAGCATGAATCATTGTGTACTTGTCTTTCTGTATGAAATACCAAACAATTAAAAACAGTTTATTTAAAAAAGGGGGAGGGATTGATATGGTTGTCTGAAGGGTTGGCAACATTTTTGCAACTTAAGAAAGTGACAGTCCAAATACTTGAGTTTTAGTTTTGTGGATTCTGCTGAATCTGTTAACATCTGGATTTGGTTTTGGAAATGTCACTTTCTGTAGACTTGACTAGGAAATGTATTGTAATGCTCACAAGGCCTCCAGCTTGCTGCTGCTTAGATTGCAAAAAGAAAGTGCCAGAAAAGGTAACGCACTTAGACATGGCCATCACGAGGTTGAATTTCCTCCCTGCAGGTAATGCCACTCATGCTGACAGAGCTGTAAATTTATGGCCCTGATAGCCAGGCCAGGGTGAAGGGCTGTATCTCAGAAATTGATATACAACATAGGTACAGCCATGCTCACTACAAGTATGTATGTCCTTATGATAGTTTTAGCGTGATGCTTGTTAATTATCAAAGGCATTCACTTACTTCAAAGAATGCTAGTGGTAAGAAAAACTTAATTTCTTATGAGCAAAATATTGGTCATTCACTGTATTTTAAAATTCACTGTATTTTACAGCCTGGTATCCTGAAAAACAGAAAGATCGAAGTTGGGTGAATGGCCATGCTTGTTTTCAACATGTTCAACATGTATAAACTATAGTTTTTATTTGTTGACTCTTTTGTCCCATCTCCCTAGAGGAGAGAAATGATCAGGTTCTTGCTTGTCTGATTGCTGCCTTCTCTCTTGTTTTGTGACAGCAAATGGGACCTCAAGCAGTCAGCTGTCTACACCCAAATCCAAGCAGTCTCCGATCTCCACACCCACCAGCCCAGGGAGCCTCCGTAAGCACAAGGTATTACGTTTCTTATACCTTACTACAGCTCTTTCCTTCTTTGCTCAAATATGTAGGACCATATTCTCCGAAAGTGCAACTCTCTTAGTTGAACCAGTAGAGAACTTGACCTATTACCTAGAAATATTTTTACTTTGGCATCTAGTGACATGATGAAAAATCAGTATCAATATTTGAAAGAATTACTGAGTTGCTCATAAATACCATCTTTATGTAAATCTTCCTCTCTTGGAAAGCTTAAGTGTTGGCAAATCTGGCACACTGAACAGCGGAAGAAACATGAAAGTCACTGAAGCTCTAAGCCTTCATTTTATTGCTACTTCAAAATGATTTTTTAAAATGCTTTAGGTCCTGCTCTGTTTTACAGGCAGTAAGTGATTTTTGTACTGGTGCTGTACCAATGGTGTTCTGCCACAGTAGCTGTTTTCTCTAGGAACATCCAGGCTATCTAACAAGAAGCAAGCAGTCCTAGCAGAGATCAGTAAACTTTGCCTGACTGCAGAGAGGATTTCATGTATTGATTGATTTGAAAGGGGTAGCAGCAGTCTCAGCTTTACATGATGCTCTTATTCAGATAGGAATTTCTCATTTCCATGGGCTTTCTTCTGGAACAACCAGAGTGTTGCTATTCTCTGACAGTCTTTAGATGGAATTTGAATATAAACTTAAGGGATGAGAGGAGGTCAGTGGGATTTCTGCTTTAGAAATCAAATGCCACTAGAATTCCCCTGCAGCCTGGGTTTGATTTTGAAAGAATTGGCTTGAAAAGAAATTCTGGAAAACTAATTAAAAAATTGTGATGGTGCTGAGGTTTTGCAGTCAGGCAGCCACATGTCATTCATTGTGGGCTACGTTGCACAAGTTCAGCTCGATCCTTTGAGGATTGTGGATTTTCTGAAAGTAAGTAACAGTGGCAGAAGTTGAACTGCCACTGCTACAGCGATGGAGTAAAGCGCAGAGAAGCCAACGTGAAGAACCCCCGAAAGTGCAGTGGCCTTTGGATTAGACCCCTCCTGCACAGGATTTTGGATCACAGCCTTTTAAGCATTGGGGTTCAGTGGTCCCAGGGAAGCCTGGGGTGGAGTTATGGCTTCTCAGGAATCATATCCTTAAAATATTTCCAACATACGGAGAGATTGTAGCCACTCAGCTTTGTTTGCCTTTAAAAAAGGCATAGCGGAATACAGATGAAATTGGTATTTTCCTCAGGACTGCACTCTAATCTCAGCTGCTCAGCTTAACTTTGAGGAAACCTACCAGTTTTAATGGAATGGTCCAGATTTATTATTAATTTAAAACTCAGAACAGAATCTGGCCAGTAGTTTGCATTCAACAGTTGCTTGTGTGTATTTCAGCAAGGTTAATGCTGTAAACTGCATCGTTTTCTTTGTCAATCAAGGACCTGAAAATACTTTCCAAACACTGCTTCATTTAGGGATTTGGAGATGAGGGTTTGCTTGCTGGTAAAGACAAGTATAAACTCACCTTTAATGTTTTATATATGTTTTCGCCTGGCTGATTTGTGACCTTTCCAGTGAAGCCTCTGGAACATTTATAATAGATGGTGATTGCTGAGGGCAAAGCCAAGCCATCTATGAGCTTCTCCACTAAATTAAGCCAATCGGCAGACATGAATGTAACATTTTAGGTTACCAGAATATTCATGCATCATTGTTTTCCTCCTAGGAGCTATTCCCCGCTTATGATGAAATCACTTTTCCTTTTTCTCCCTAAAGCTCAAAATGATAAATGCTTAGGCTTAGTTCACCTCAAAGTCATATTTTACTTCTTCTCATATCAGCATTTGTTGTGAATCCCCTTTCAGTGTATTTGTGCTTTGCTTTCTTTTGCTCACAGTTATTCCTTGTACATAGGTCAGAGTTCAAAAAGGACCAAGGAGAGCTTTAGCCCTAGAGCAGGTTAGTGTACCTAGTTCCATGAAGAAATGTAAAGAAGTGGAATAAAATGGTATCCTGGAAAGGGATCCTGAAAAATTTTTACATTCAACCCAAATAAGAATTTGTGGATTATTTTCCTAACCCTTCTAATTGATACAAAAGTAAATGATGGAACAGGTGATTTTTCAAGAGACTGATCCTTAGGACAGCTGTCAAAAAAATAAAGTAAAATGCTTTATTATGCACTGAGATTCAAAGTGACCTGTTTAAGAAAAGATCCCCTACTTTCATGTGTATGCTACACCAGATATATTGATCCAGAAATGATTAAAAATTATTCTCAAATTTATCACTGAACAATTGTCATTCTTCTGGTATGGAGATCATCTGTGTAAATGATCTGCCTTGATTTTAGCTGCAAACTACTTAGAGAACTGGTTAGTCCTCTCCAAGATGATCACCACCCAGTCCCTGCGAAGTGCCCAGAACTGGACCAGTGAGTTAACATTTTCTTCTTTTTCCTTACAGGACTTGTATCTGCCTCTGTCTTTGGATGACTCTGATTCCCTGGGAGATTCCATGTAAAGCGACACGAAGCTAGTTGTCCATATTGCAAGCTATGGTTAAGATACAGTAGAGTACTTCTGCCACAAGAAGCAGATAGGTGACTGGTGCTTTCAGATCAGACAAAGGACACACAGTTATATGTCATTTTTTTCTGTGATTTATCCTCCGTGCCACAAATCAACACCTATCAATCTATAGAGATAGAGGGATACCATTCTTCTAAGTAGAGTTATAGGGATGCAAAATGGACATTGCCAGCAATTTTAGGCCAGTGTGCCAATGATCCTGTGCATTTCTCATTTTCTTCTATTATTTCTTCCTCTGCTGCAACTATGTGATTGTCCTAGTGATAGCAAAAGAGCTCCCCCTGGAAGAGTGCAAATCAATCTCTTGCTGACCAATTTGCAAACTCAAGTAGAGCAAATGATTTTCTTCATCTGTCCAAACTGCCAGTGTTTGCTAGCAGACCTGCTTCTCGTTTTCACCCCTGTTTGTAGCACCTGCATGCCAACTAGTCCTGTTTTTGTTGCTGGAGGGCAGGGAAGGAAGGACTTACTAGTTTGATGCTTATTGTACCAGCAGACTATGCCAGCAGAAGTTTGGAAAAGATTTGGAGTGGCTGCATAAGATGCTAAGTAAAGTGAGTACAGTAGTGATTTTTCAGATATTAAATTTTGGAATGTTTTATAGTGATTAAGCAAAAAAAAAGGAAAAAAAAAGAAAAAGAAAGTCAGCTGAGTTATCTGAGTGCAGCAGCTTTCACGTATGCTCCAAAGATACTGCTGGCTGAAAACAAATTTTGACCTATCCTATGGTATCTCTCTATCTCTGTTTACAATAGTAATGCCTTGTAAACAGCCAACACTGAAAACACTGTGAAAATTTGTTTTCAGGTCTGACACCCTATACGTCGCTTTTTATAGCAAAAGATCAATACACTTTTTATAAGGAATACCTTGTATCTGTGTTTTGAGAATAAGGATTCAAATTCCTTCTTTTTTATAAAAGCTGGTAGTTTCTTTTGTTTAAAAAACACATTCAGAAAAATGTCAAAAAAAAAAAAGCCAACCAACAACAGCAGAACAGCAGCTTCTTGTCGTCACTGCCAAAACAGATACTTGCAGGGGAAAAAAGAAAATCAGTTCAAAATGTTGAATGTTTTGATAGTTTTTGTAATGTTTAGACTACGTATTTGGTTTTTTACACTTCAGTATTCCTAACTTTGGCCAGATTCTCTACTTATATAACAAATAGAGCTTTGTGGTGTTCAGAAAACCGTATTTTAAGAAACTCTTCTATCAGGCAAAAACAAACTTAATGTATTTAAGAAATCTTTTGCTTTTATTAATCAATAATGACTCCTACAGAATGCAAAGTTCATCTATTTATGCAGGGCTGGTGGTTTTTACTATGCCGAAGCTTTGTCGTAGGCTAGCTGGCATTGCCTCTCTTTCTCATGGAATATGCTTTTGGTGAAACTGAGTATTATAGAACTTTACCTAAATGAAATCCGTGCAATCAAACCTTTCTTTGTTGCTCTATTTGCCTTTGTTTCACAGTATATACCTATTCCCTGTTCCCTTGCAACCCCTTGTGAGTAGAAGGAATTATAACGTTGTGATGTTTGATGGTACATGAATGCTGGGTTGTTCCCGAAGTCACTCCACATTTCGTTTGCTTGCATCACTAGTATGAAACAATCTGTGCAGGTCACATTTTCAGAGGTTCACATGATGATACACACAGTGCAACGTAAAGAGCTGCATCTGAGAGACACGATTGGGAATTGCTGAGGGGTCAGAGCTGTTGCGTACCAATTTGCACCCTGTAGTTTTAGTGCTTCATCATTTACACCCAGAGTTTTGCAAGGAAATCATTTGTGCCCACACACAACTTTGAGTAATTCCCTGACTAGGTAACTGCTAAACATTTGATGTGTTGTGAATAGACACCCAGCTTCAGTTCAAAGGACTAAGGGCTCCTATTAAAGCTTTGTGGGGAAAGTAGGGTCCTGTGGACACAGAATAGCCACAGTAGTCGGGACACCTTCATTCGGCTCTGGGCACTGCTGGATTTGGTGTCAGAACTCGAGCAGGTCTCTTGGTAACCCTGTGCCTCAGTATGTCTCTCCATCCTATGGGGATGATACTGCTCTACCTCATTGTGGGTTGTGAGGCCGAACGTTAACATTTGTGAAGTGCTTTCAGATCCTCCAACAGAAGGTGCTGATCTATTCTGGGTGCAGATTTGGTTCTGGGTGCTAATTTGGGGCTATTTAATCCTGTGAGTGCTACTATAGAGAGAATAAAGGTGTCAAAGGCCAATAACTGGTTATGCCAACAGTATTATTCATTAGAGCTTTTGTCTCGGTAAAAAATTCACTTCCTTTGATGGACTTGGACTCCATCAAAGATGCTGTCCCTACAGTGACAGGCCACTTTGCTCACACTCAGGATTAGTGTGTCCTGCCACCTTCCTGCGAGTCTCTGCTAACCCAGGAGACCAGTCAGGAAATCACGTCTAGTTTCTGCCCTTCTGTGCCGGACACTCGCCACAGACCCACCAGGAAAATATAGATCTTTGATGTCTATGAGTGGACTGAAGGGTTGGAGCTGGCAGCGGTATGAAGGGAGTCTGCAGTGTACTTTCCTCCAGCATCCATCAGTTCAGTTTGGAAAATGATGGCAGAGAGGAAAGGGGCGTGTGGCTGTGCTATGGGTGGTTGCCACTGTTGTTGAGAGATGGTCACTTTCCTTCCTGACATGAATAGCGTTTGGTTATTTAAAGATGCTCTTCCTGGTGGAGTGTCCTGAGGAATTACTGGGCTGGTCTTCCCAAACTGCAGCTAATTGCAGATCCTGCACGTCCTCCCTTGGGAGTGGAGTTTTGTTTGCACAGGATCACCCTGCAGTGGGGCTGAGCCCAGTAATACTTTTGGGGCGTTAGCAAGGGAACTTGAAGAGGCCTAAAAGAAGAAAGAAGGGGTAGAAAGAAAGAAGGGAAAAGTAGCCATTTCAGCCAGCAAAGTCGCAAAGAAAACAGGGTATGGTGTCAAACTCCCATGTTTTTAGAAGCAATTTTCTAGGTAGAAATGCCTGGGCAGTAGGTAGAAGGCTGTGAGCATTTCAGCTGTAACATGTAGGTAAGTCTGTCTTAATGCTGATATTGCATGAGTCTGTGTACAGAAATGCATGTGGAAAGTAGTGTAATTCAGCAGTAGGTATCTTTGGCTTTGTAGGATCGTAGATTTGAATACGAAGAGAAATAATGCACAGGCATCATACATTAGTCATTTCAATATAGGGACTGCCCTGATCCAGGAAAGAACTTAAGCACATGCTTAACCTGCAGCATGTGCTGACTTCTTGTGAGATATAGGCTTGGGCTTGGTCAGAGTGCTTTATTGAACTGGAATGAATTAGGAAATACTTTCAATATATTAAAATAATTCCAGACCCTGTGAGTTCCTGGAGCAGATGATAGTAATTCCATTATATACTCCAGAGTTTACTTTTTATATTTTTTCTACTTTTATAAGCATATAAAACTCAACAGGATATGAGGATTTGCCATATTAATTCCGCTATAAAAACCTTGTCTAATTTCCCTCGTGAGGCTGCCTTTAGTGTTTTCAGAGACTAATTGAATCACTAACTCTATATTGCTTTAAACCAATGCAGTATTTAAAGAACAAATTGGAGATGCTCTTAAGCTAGTAGAGTTTAATTTCTTAGAAATCTGCCTTTATTTATTCAGTACCCCATATATTTTAGCGAGTTTGCATTTAAACAGGTAAAATACCTATTTCAGATACGTAATTGCTGGGGAGGAATTAGAACAACCCTCAAAGCATAAGAGACTTACACATTTGGTATTAATATTCATACCTTTGAGTGATAGTTTTGACAGTGGAACATCAGGGCCATGCAGCAAAATTCTCGGGCTTGGCATTTTGGCACTTTTTAAAGCATTTGTATACTGAAATTTCTGGGTAAAAGCCTCAGCTACTATAAATTACAGAGCTACTTCAAGTTTACCAGCTTAATAGCTAACCAAGTTTCTGCATCTTGAAATTGTTTTGAAAGAATTTGGTAATTGGATTTTAGTCTGGTCCACTCTGGTGCAAGACGGAGATTGCTTTGCCTGCTACCGTCTGTGTTTCCTGTATCCGCACATCATTCGTGGTCCTGTCAGGAGCTGGCAGCATGGTTATTTTGATAGATGCCACATCTTTCTCTCTCATATTCAGCTAAAACATAAATGAATCTGAATCTAGCTGATATTATTCTCTCATTTCTTTGAATAGTGCTTTTGAAGGGTAAAAAATGGAGACAGAACCAAAATAATCATGGCAAGCAGCAGTGATATACCCACAGGTTTTCAATAGGAAGCGATGGTATAAGTGTTAGTTTTTTTCATCTAATACTGACGATATTTTCTAGGATGCCTTCTGTTTTGCTTTTTCTTGTCTTTCCTGCTCAGTGATGGTCTTACTGCTTAATCACCTCCCAACATTGTTCTGCAAGACCATGCTGTATCCCTAATTAGATGCTGTTCCAGTGACAGCCATCCCTGGAAGCTGCATACTGTCTGCAGGGGCACAGTATGGACCTTGTGGTATGAGTTTTCCGTATTGCAGTAAGAGCACAGTTCAGATTTTGCCTTAACATCAGTGGTACCTGCATCTACTCAGAGCAGCTGGAGAACTGTTTTTGGCTACAGTAGATGCAGGATCATTTTTAGAAAATGGAAAAGAAATAGGCAAGTGAAGTAGAGAGAAAAGTAGTTCAGAAAGTATATCCTCAAGCTAGGACAATCCCTAACCAGAGAAAAGCAATACAGCATCTCATGTAGTCTTACGCACAAAGTGCTGCTCATGACCAAGATGGAACAAAACAGCTTCTCTTCCCTGGTGGTGATTTACTTTGGCTCAAAGCTGTTCTTCCATGTGTTGATGGAAACGGACTGGAATAGGTATTGGAAGTGGTGGGGTTCTTTGTAGAAGAAGGTGGATGACAGGGGATGTACATCTCTAGGTAAAGAGTGAGGTCAGTCTGTGCTGTGGATTTGTACGTTATACTTGATTTTATACACGATAACTGGAAGCGACCAGCTGAAACCACCTCAATGCCTCAGTGTAGTGAGACCCAAGTAGTTTAATTCTTTAAGTGCCTTCCAACATACTTTGGGCCTCAGAAGTGAGACTATACAAGTGCCCAACAAGGCCTAGGTACAAGTAGCCTTGACAAATTGAACAGGACATACTGCTTGATTCTTGAGCCTCTTGAGATGATTAAGTTATGTGTATAGAACTGGCTCCTGAAAATGGTAATGACCATGGGTTCCTTCTGGCTGATGTCTCTGTCCTGTTTTTGATGAATCTCAAAGGGCTCTGCATGGTATCTCAGGTAATGTTAAATCTGAGTCCTGTGTCTCACAGTGCTGCCAATCCATGTGGATTGGTGGGGTTGGGTTGACTTGGGCTGCATTGGTTGTTGATCCTCTTCAGGTAGACTTAACCATCCTTTTGCTCCTGGCTAGTGATCTGGTATCTCACCTGCCAGAGGCCTCCAGGTGAAAGGCTGGGGGCCAACCGGAATAGTCCCTGGAGAAAATTTGCCCTTTTGGAAAAGATCCAGTCATTTGTTACCTGACTATAGGTCTGGGGCCAAGCTGACAAAATGCCATGTGTTAATAGAGAGATGGAAGATGTTCAGAAAGATTATGTGTGGGTAGACAAAAAGGTGTTTTGTTTTGGTTTGTGTTTTTTTTCAGCATATCCACTGTATAGCTACTCTAATAGATTCCCAGGCAAGGCAAGAGTGCTGCTTCTGCAGGCGAAGTTGTAGAGCACTGGGGTCATAGACCATTTTTCATCCTGTAGGACGTTTTAAAGAAGATTGAAAACACTGACCCCAATTTTCAGCCAATAGATTTACTTAGGACAAATGTGGATCAAACCAGGGGAGCCTAATGGATGCTGCAGTAAGACTTCAGAGTCACTGGTTCTTTAGCCTGATGCATGTCCATGGGCAGATCAGTTCTTCACGTGCTGTGTGTCCTGGTGCATCAAAAGTAGCTAATAATACTTTCTTCTACATTGTTTTGAGATCTGCTAAAACAAACAGCTACAGAAGAGCTCTTAAGAGATATATATTTATCACTCTTAATATTTGTTGATTATTTAGCAAAGTTTGAAAACCATATTGAAGCAAACTATGGTCTACTGGTTTTTGGCAAGTCTTTTCAGGAACTTTGGCGTACTTGGTTGCTGAATAGTACAAATGCTGGGTAAGAGCTGTTATATTTCATGAATAGCCATGCCATTTTTAGTTCTCCCCACATCTGTGAAGGAGGCAGCAAAGGCCACATCCAATAACTCAGTGCTGTCATTCAGAGTTAAACTGAACTGGCCGCCTCTGGCCAGAAGACAGTCCGTGTTGACCCTCTTCTAATGTGTATGTGTGCAGATCTGAGGGGCATTTGAGTTACTGGCCAAAATGCAGGCCATTTATTTGTAAATGATGAGTGAGTCTAATGACTTCAGCAGCCTTCTATCAGGAAAACACTGGGCTTGTTGAAAGCTTCCTTGTTTGGAAAGTGTTTATGGCCAGCTGCCTTCATGAGAAAGAACTGCCTTTCAGTCTGCTTAATGCGTTTAGTTGAACCAACCTGTTCTGGCTCTTGCTCTGTAACTCAGTGAACTGTAGCTCAGGACATTCATGCCAGTTCTCGAGCTTCCCTAGGTTTGACAGTTTGCCACTAAAACAATTGAAGCAGGAGGATTCCCAAAGGGAATTAAGAACTGTTTGCAGCAATTAGAGTGTGTCAGCTGAAAAAAAAAAAAAAAAAGGAAAGAAAGAAGGAAAAAAGAAAGTTGGCATCATTAGTGAAAGATGCTCTGATGGCCGATGTCATGGGAAACAAAGAGAAGAGACTTGTTTCCAAGAGCAGAGGAGGGAGGTGTTACGAGATTTTTACTAAGCACTGAAATAAGCTTGAATTTCACAGAAAATCAAATCAAAGGGAGAGCATGAGGCAGAGCACAGGAATCCTCAGTGCCATCCATGTGTGGGATAATGAAAGAAGAGAGACAAGAAACTGGGGGAAGAAAAGGGGGGAGGCTGGGGCTGGCTGGGGCCCTGCAGCTTGGTGCTGGATGGAAAAGCAGCAGGGGAGCCTGGCTGCCTGTCGAGAGAGTTATTGCCCCTGCAGGTATCTAAGCCTGGATGCGGGCTATCTGCCAAAACAGCCTGTGTCCCTCTCCCAATTGTAGAAATAAGGTCACACTTGGCCGCAGGCAGGAGAACTCCGTTTGAAATTGCTCCCCTACCCCCCATTTTCGCTCCTGCTGCTGTGTGGATGTCTGTGTCCTCCCCGAAAGGGGGAAGGGAAGGTCCAGCCTTTTGAACGGCAGCACCAGGCTGTGCTGTGCTTTGGCTTTATTTTTGTCCACCTCTATTAGATCAGAAATAGAGATTCATCAGTGAGACCTGGCTTGGAGGCCAGGCGTGGCACATGGGACATTGCAAGATGTTTTGGACAGAATAAGGAGGGCAGTGTGGGACCTCCGGGCCTTCCCCCGGGAGCCCAGAAGATTTCAGAAAAGGAGCAACCCATTTTCAGCAGGGTGAAGCCAAGGTGGGCTCCTGCGCAGGAGTATCTTGTACTGTTGCACGTGCAGAATAGCTGATGGTGATTTTGCCCATGAAATCCTGAGCCACAGTTATTAGAGCTATTGTGTTCAGTAGATCCATAGGAAGGCCATGCTGAACAAGGGCATCTACGCTTAATGCTTGTTTGTCTCCTGAAATCATTCAGTGAACTTCAGTGAAATTACAGTGCAATTTTACTCCTAAAAGGTAGGACAAGTGACTGAGGTGAACACACTTTTTGCTATTTACTTTAGATATATATGTATGTATATATATATATATATAAAAAAAATCATTGCAGGTCTTTTTTGTGTCTATAGATTCTCTTACGCTCAATGTAACACAAGTGAAACCCAATACACCTAATTCTCTGCTGCTTAAAATGGGCAGAAACTCCTCAGTAATTAAGGGAGCTGAAACTATTTGGACCAAGGTTGATTTCAAAGATCAATTGCTATCAAGAATTCTGTATGATTGATTAGTTAAGTGTGGATTCCATTTCCTGGGTAGTAGCTGCAGATTTCGCAGAGAAAATCTCATTGACGCCAGCTAGAAGGTGATTGCTTATATGTACCTCTAGTAGAAAGTTACATTAGGGGGATATTTTGTATCATTTAATGGTAATTAATGATGATGTTGAAATGGTTCTGTTTATTGAAGTATCATGCTGTACCATATAGGGCTGTAAATCAAGCAAGGAGCCCTCGCAAAGCAGGCTCTGCATCTGCTGCTCTGGCTTTACTGTCACCTCAGTGCACCAATAGACATGTCCCGAGCCCAGCCTGTTTATGGAAACAGAGGCAGCATTTCTGTTTCTTTGACTATTTTTCTATGCTAGTCCCAGCTAGTACCAAGCAGAATAGAGATTTATGGTCGGCTTGTTTTTTAGAGAAAAGTATTGCCAAATGTCTTTGAACATAAAAAGGAAGATTCAGTTGGTTAAAATAATTCAGCTATACTCAAGTCTGCTTTTGATTTTATCCAAGCTGATTCTTCCATCTTTATTTGCCACTAAAACACGCCTCAGTTTTATATATAGGAAATCAAGATTAATTCAAGTCATATTTGAAGAGCAGAGAAGTTGCAGAGTTGTTGAGTCACTAGGCACATGCGGTTGGAAAGGAATAAGCTGGTGGTGTTTGGCCAATGTGGACCTGAAGCAAAGCCTAGTTCTGAACCCCCTCCAGTTTCTGTGACGCCCATGCACGGAGTCAAACTTAGGAAGTGTCTGTATTGGATCTGGATACCAGAACTAGACTTGTAAAAGTGAAGAATTTCAGCATCTGTAGCCTGCTTTTCTAACTCTGCTTCTAACCATAGCACAGCAGGTATAGATGGGTCTGTCGCTCCCTTTGCAGGTGGCAGCTGAAATGTAGCCCTGCTCTGTCTCCCTGCTGTGTCACTGAGGAGTGCAGAACAGCACACCACTCCCCCCTGCTTTTGTCCCCCCTTTTCTAACACAACAGAAGAGCTTTTTCCAGATTTGGTGTGATGTCTAATGATGTGTCTCCTTAAAAAGAAGAATGCCTAGGGAATGAATTGCACTGTTAACTGGTGTTTATAGATAAGGTGAAGCAGAAATATTGAATGTAAGAACAAGAAAGCCTGTGAGTTATAAGTACATGCTGAATTCTGACATGTAAAGTTATTAAGTTTGCTTCTTATTTAAATGATGCGTGATCCAAGTGGCTTTACCACTGTGGCAGGACTAGCATTGCTACAATTGTCAATTTAAAAGGCACCTAGGGTCTTTCAGAAAGAGGAACCTTGTCTAGCCACATCTCCTTCTTTTCTCTGAAATCGTGACACATTTCTCTCCTTGATCTTCTGAATCTTAGGACACTGTCTAGTCTCTGAGCACAGAAAGAAGTTCCGACTTGCTGGCTTGCCTGTTACTAGCCTTTGCCTATTTCCTTAGTCACAGATATAATCACAGGGTAGAGTAAGAGGTTCTGGCTGAGCTGAGCCCACCCGAAGGAGGGGAGCTGCCCTTACTCAGCGCCCGGAGCTGGCGGCTCTTGGCTCTCTGCAACTCCATGGAGAAGCCGGTCGGGCTAAGGGGGGAAGATGGCAGATGAACTGGAGCTTGATCGTGGATTACTGTCTTAGATCATTAATTGATTTCTTTTGTATGATTTTGTCATTAATAGCAAAGCTGCAATATAATATAATTGAGAGGCCGCAATGTATTTTCTATTGTCGTCCAGTGGGGGGGTTGGCGGGGCAGCCAGGTTTAAAGTTTAGCTGGTATACTTTAAACTCTGTGTACATAACCCTGGAGGACACTTGGGTGGTGTGGGTTGAGCTGTTATTTTTTTGGACTGGTGAATTTCATTTTGATTTTGTTTAAATAATAAGTATTTAATTAATGACACGATGTACAAAGAGTTATTAATTTAAATGATGCTTTTGTTCTCCGAAACCAGAACTGTCTAACCTTTCTCTTTGGCAAGCCTGCAGCAATGCTCCACGTAGCATTATGTTGACTTTTATACTTTGGGGAAGTGCAGGGAAGGGGAGGGGGAATTCTTTCTCTTCAGACAAATAATGTTGCCCAGAGCTAACTTTCTGCTTGGGGATATACCTTGAAGTCCCTTTAAACTGAATTTTAATGCAGAGTTCTCTTAAAGGGGTAGAACAAGCAGAGGTTATGCCAAAAGATCTAGACTGTATCATCTTGTAATATATTGCAGCTTTATGCCAATGATTCCTCGCTTACGTGTACACAGTCCATGCATGTTTTGAACTAATTTCGCATTCTGCATTTGTGGTGAGTTATTTAGCATTTTAACCACCTTTTGTGCCATTCAACTTGTACAGAAAACATTTTTATTGACGTTTTAAAGGGAAGGGGAAGAAAAAAAAGAACCCTTCTACTCCCTAGTTGTAGGTAGAACTCAATTACTTAGCAAACAGATGTAGATGAGTGGTAGTAGTGTTAGAAATGTTAGCTTGCTTGTGAACAAGCTTTTGAGAGTAAATGCATGGTCTTGTACCTCTTTTCTTAATTAGCTCTTCCTTTCCTTCTGGAAAGACTCTCTCTCCCTCTTGCTCTTTTACTCTGTCTTTGTCTCTCTCGTGGTTGTAAAGTACAGATTTGGGCATAAATAAAATGGCATCCAATGAGGTTTGAAAAGCAGTTCTCAACAAGTTCTCTAGGGGAACTTCTCACAGCGCCTTGCCTCGCCTCGACACTTTGTTTGGACTCTAACTGTCAAGGCAAAACAGATGGAGATCAGTCATCTGCTGTCTCTGCTTGAGCTGGGGAACAGTTTACATTTTTGGAACTTTGTGTCACTGGTGAAATGTGTGCTTATGCAGCTGAGGCAGGTGGGGTACCGGCCGTGACGTCCCACGTGGTTGTTTAACGTGAGACTGGTCGCAAGGCCCTTGATTTGCGGAGTTTGCACACGCTTTTTGATTTTCCTGGATATGCAGTAGAAGGGAATGGGGGATGATATACAGGAATCGTGTTGTTATGGGTTCGGAAAACAAACCATTTCTCCACAGTTCTGAGCTCCCTGTTCGGCATGCAGGGCTTGCTTGATAGCTGTGGTTCTGCTGGCAACAGGGGACAGACAACAGCCAAAGGCTTGGAAAATAGTCACTTGCAAAGATGGATTTTGTAAGAAATGGACTTAAAAATAACCCCAGACCCACAAAATCTACCTACATACCTATCACTATCCCCCATGCCTCTTTTCCCTTAGTAGAATTTCCTTTTGTTAGAAGATTTGACTTTCTAGAACAAATTTCTGTTTTTGTGAGGTGTTGTGAACTGTTTTTACTACTTGTAACAACCATCCCAGGTCTGATTATTCTTGTAATGCAATGCCATGCAGCAGAGATCCTGTTCACTTTATAGCTTTGCTCTCAATATTTGTTACTCATTGTTTTCTCATCTAAATGTACATTTGCAAGATGTGTGTAATGTCATTTTCAAAAAATAAAATTTGGTTTCAATATTTAGGCCGATAAAACATCTTGGATGCTTTTATTTGGCCTGACAATTGTGTGTTGCCTTACAAACTGTATCTTAGAATTAACTATATATATCGTATCTTATGCACTATAGTGGTACTTGTTCATTTTGATTCCTTAACTTCCCTAAATCAGAGCCAGTTGTACAAATGGAGAAAAAAAGGCTGGGGAGGAAATGTGACTGCCCCGAATTAACTAAGACCCACGTGTCAGACTAAACAACTGAACCAGCGAAGGACTCGGCCTCGTGATGAAGGGACTAGCTCGGCATGTACCACAGCCGACCTAGGTAAGGCCAGCTGTTTTCTTATGTGCCGCGCTTTGGTCAGAGCTGCAGATTCAAAACAGCAGGATTTGGCCCCTAAGATGAGCTCTGTGTTCGCATCTGGGTCTGGGCAAGACTTGTTTGCTCTCCCTTCAGCTTGGAAGTTTTGGTGAGATTTGAGAGAGGAGATGTCTTTGTCCTGGTTTTCCCCATGGGCCTGATGAAGGCCCAAGTTCTTTGACGGTGATCCTGTCAGAACCACACGGAAAACCTTGCATGCCCTGAAAAACATCCATAAGGCTTAAACCTCCTCATTTAATTATACAGTACAAGCCACTTCCCTGGTTGCCTCTGCTTCGCATCTGCAAAATTAAAAGTGAATGTGGTGAGTCAGCTCTGGCCCTCCTGGCTGGGGACAGAGCTGTCACGAAAAGGCTCAGCTCCTTCCCACTGCTATGTGCTCAGAGGGAGCCCTTCGTCCTTTTTTTTCGCTGCTTTCACCATACTTGAGGACACAGAGGACTTGCTCCGTGCCTTCGACACCGGTGGGGAGCAGTGGCGGCTGCCAGCACAGTGCCCCATTTGGCCAGTTACTGGCACCCGCTCGTCGTTATTGTGCAGGGTTGGACGGAGCAGAGCAGGGCACACAGTACAGTACTGTTTTTGCTGAAAGACCACGCTAAATAAACTGCAGTTCTCAGAATAAAAGCAGTGAGATTAAAAATGCCATTCGAGCAGCCTTTATTTGAATGTGCATGAAGTGGAACTGAAGCAAATGTTAACAGAAAAGCAGAACAAATACTTTAGAAAATAATATTTGGCTTGTGTCTTTATGCACCCCAAAAGCAAACAAAGCTTCCTGGTGGCTTTTCTAGGGGTTAAGCATTAGATGAGATCAATAGACAAAAGAATGAGTGCGGCTGCCTACAGAAAATGTTCTGAAAATGGCAAATTTCAAACCCTTATCCCACTGTGTGCATTTAACACAGCTATCCAAGAGGTTTTAGTGTCAAGAGGGAAGTTAGGCTGGGATAGTGTCCTACTTAACTATCACAAACCAGCACTTGAAACCGCTGGAACTGATGCTGCTCTGCTACTATATGCCCCACTGACACACATGAAATGACTCCAAATTTACATCTCTGTGAGAGCAAAACTAAGTTTCCAAAGCCCAGAATTCCTACGACGTCAGCCCAGCTCCATACAGAAATGCAGGTCAGGGCTCAGCAGAACAGAGCGTGCTCATCTGTAAAAGCTCCAGGTCTTAAGTGCATTGGCTCCATTCTGTGTCAGTCGTTCGGTCTAAAATAAATGTTGGGCCTGGCTGGAAACCTTTGCCTGGTCTCTTGACCTCATCTCCCTTACTTGATGCTCAGACAGGGCTCGCTGTACAAGTCTGCTTCCAATCAAACCAAGCATATTTTCTGCCTGTCGGGCTTGTCAGCTGCAAACGATCCAAGGTTTCTGTGGTTGCTGGCTTTCATTTCTAGCCCAAAATATGGCAGCCAGATCCATAGTGTAATAGGACATTTACAGCACTGTGTCAGCACGTGCTGCCTGCAAAATGTGGAACGTGGCTGTAGCATTAGCTCTGTGGCCCAAGGTTTATACGGTGATGTTTCTCAAGTGCACTTATGCTGAATGGCAAAGGTTTGGGTTTCTGAGCACACATCACCCGCACCATAATGCAGGTCCTGCACATCTGTAAGTAGATATGAACTCTCTGGAAAAAAAAAAAAGCCCATTTGGAAAAAAATCATAAAAACTTTTTTTTTAAGGTACCAAACAAGTATGGTCTAATTTTATAGCCCCCTAAATAAAACTCCCAATGACTTGCAATTTTTAGGGTCTCAGACCTATCTTTGTCTTCTTGTTAACGAGTAATGCTTGCCTGGGCCCTGTATGGTGCATTGAATTAGTTTGGGCTCCTTCTATAAGTCTTACAAAGCCATCAAGTATGTGTGTGTGTGCGGCAGCAGGGGTCATGGTTTATGCAGTATAATTTCAATTACCCCATGTTACACCTATGTCACTATCTAATCTAATTTCCAGGACACTGGCTCGAGCTGGATTTTGCTGGAGCAATGTGCCATAGCGAAGAAGCAACTTCTTCCAAGGATGTTCTCTGAATATTTTTAGGATGGAATCCAGCTGGGCTACAAAGATGGTGCAAAGCTGCGGTAAACACGAGAACCGATAAAGAATGCTAAATAAGTCAAAACCACTGCTTGCCTTGTGCTGGAAACTCATTTATTTTAAGCATAGGTATTCCCACAGCTGGTGCACCCATCAAGTGCACCCATCACTTGAACAGCTGCTTGGAAAAGATTTGAGTTGCTTTTTTCTGTTAACTGTGCTTTAGCCATGCTGTGTCTCATCTTTTAATTTCTGTGTTCAGAGTGAGCTTTTATCACCCATGTATAGTCATGGGAAGTGTCATTAGGCTGGTTAAACTTCTGTTCCTCTAGGCACCTTGAGAGGGTCACAGCCAGAGCCAAGATGCAAAGTATTGCAGAAGGTCTCTGGCAGTATGTCGTGTTAGCGGTACAAGCTGTCATTCGCACAGCACTGAGGTTTCACGGGAGTTTTATTGCTTTTAAAGGTCACTTGCAGGAGGATTTTAGATCCTTCTGTGACCTGGAAATGATGTTCAGCATCTGTGTTCAAATCTTGGCCTTCTCGAGTAACAAACTGTGAGTTTGATCACTTTTTCAGATGCACCTTTTAAACCGTTGCTGTTAAAATCTGCAATTTAACCATTTTTCTCTCGGACACTGGTACCACAGGCCAGCTGTTTGGTGCTCTCCAGAAAAGGTATCAGCCAGTGTTTGTCCACCTTGTAAAATGGAGATGTCCAAACGAATATGAGCATTTTAACCATGGAAAGAACCCCATGAGAGTATGACAACACATTAGTGGTCTACACACCTCAGTGGCAGCCCTTCAATTTTATCGGTGCTTTATCAGTCCCTTTGGGCTAACCTGCATCTTAAGTTGCCTTAAAAACTTACAAACACTTGGACATAAGAGCTATGACTAAGAGCATGTTATGACCAGCGTATATAGCAGGACAAAGCAATAAAGTCTTGATTTTAGATCAACATTATTGGCCTTGGTCTTTGGAGAACGATGCATTTGTGGATCCAGCAGAGAAAATCTTTGGAAGATGCTGTTGTGTCACAAATTACTCATGCTTTAATTGAGATATCCTCATCAGGGAAGACGATAACTAAGAGATATGTGATAGGAGGAAAACCCTCAATCTATAACGAAATCAACTCTCTAATGAGGCCACCCATCCACACCCTACTCTATGTATATAGAAGGAAGATGAGCCAAACACAGTGAGATGAGGCCAAATTTTTGGGGCTGTGCGACTGAAGAGCTGACCTTTGGGGTCCCTTGAAAGGGGAGGCAGTGCAGTTACATGCTGGAGTACTTGAAATGAGGGCAAATGTGTCCTCGTGTGCCCTTCTCATTGCTTTTTTGGAAGGACAACTCCCTTATGCGAGTGGCTCATCACAGAGTGCTGAGAGACAGGCAGCCGGGCACACGTGCACGGGCACAGCATCCCCCTCATGGCTTATTCAGGCAAAGCACTAGCTAAATCACTCTTCAGCCCCCTGCACATAGATTTAGATTCAATAATATATAAAGCCTGCACTTAATGTCCTTGATCTTGAACTCTAAACGGTCAGAAAAGTAGATCAGCTGTGACTTTTAAAAATGTCACACAGTAACATTAAAAAAGAGTAATTAGAGCACTAGGCTACGTCTCAGGAGAGCTCGTTTCATCCTGGTGCTGCCACAGGCTTCTGTGTGACCTGGAGAGTCACCTAGGGCCAGAGGCAAGGAGCAGGGCAGGTATCACAGTGGACTTGGGTACCACAAGCAGGAGCAGGTTGAGAAGTCTTCCCGGGCGGCTGCAGACAGAGCCACATCCATCAAACTGCTGCTCTGCGTGTTTATCCTGGTGGCAGGAACAGCAACTGCCCCTTGAGCCTCTGTGCGACTAATGTTACAGCTGGAACAAGTAGATATGCATAAGGATACGCAATGTGCGCTCCCAGGCACATTTCTCTGGTAAATAAAATGGATAAAACGGCATCCTGTGCCAAAGGTGCTGCAGTGAGGCAGCCCGTGTCCTTCTAGAGGTCACCTGAAGCCCGTGTCCTTCTAGAGGTCTCAGCGGCTCGGGTGGAGACGGGAGAACCTGCCAGCCCGAGCACTCTTCTCCTTGCCCTGAGGCAGGAGTGTCTTTAGCCGTACACCACGGAGCAACAACGGGAGCGCTCCCGGCAGCGCCTAAAGCGTTTAGCACGGACTCAGCGCTGGGGATACAGTTCACAGAGGAGGCCGTCGCTCGCCCCTCGCGGGGTTCTCTCCGTGGGCGCCTGCAGCGCGACCGGCACCGGGCGGCACCGAGGGCTTCGCGTGGGGAAAGGCGGCGGCTCCGCGGCGGACAGCGCCTAGAGCCGCGGCCGGCGGCTCCCCCCGCAGCAGGGGACGGCGGCGCCCGCGCCGCCCCT